>OZ023251.1:12576939-13126656 GCA_964006365.1 Trididemnum miniatum | reverse complement strand
ATGAACAATTTGAAAACCTTCCTCGCGTTTTTGATATTACAAAACCAAATGGAAGTTGGCTCTGTAATAAAGACTAAGAACTTTATAATTAACAAATAGAATCAGAAGGCAGAGTAGGATAATTAACTAAAAAAGCGACTCTACATATCAACCATACATTCTTCAAAGCGACCACGAAGATCGATGCAAGCGTCAACAAGCCCAGCAGATCTGCAAGAGCTTAGTAGTAGTAGCGCTCAATTTATTCCAAAGTTTAATTATTTCTTCAGATATTCTTTTTATGCGGTTTGCGCCACTTTTTGTTTCTGCATACAACCCCAAAAACCTACCAACAACGTCATTATTTGAGGGTATCTTGACAAGCTTTCGTTTGGGGGTGTTTTCATTTCTGATACAGTATGTTTGGACCTAGAGTTGTGTTTTTCTTGAAATTTCTAGTCCATTTTGCTTTAGCCAAACCCACAGCTGATTCAGATTTTTTGCTTATGAAAGACATGTCGCAACAGGTTTCACAAACAGTACTTAAATTACCGGCAAAACAAAAATCTGCACTAAAAGATTAGGCGTTAGTTTTTTGATTTGCTATAAAATATAAAGTTAAGCCTTCCACAACATGGTAGCTCATTATATTGTAGCTAAATGGTGTGCAACGCAGTCAATAGCCAAAGATAGGCATACGTCTAATCCTCCATCAGTGATAGAAAGTTAAAGAAACAATGAACAATCGCCTTAACAAGTTATTGTGTTTACTAACATAATATCACATTTAACATGATAGACAAGCACTCAATGCATTGTGAAAAATCGAAATCTTGCTGCTTCTGCCCTGTGGTGGCACAGTTGCAAAATAACAACAACAATAATCACAAAATAGTCGCAAAATAATCACAACAATAGTCGCAAAATAACAACAATAATCAACTTCGCTTCTTGAAAAAAGTTGGTTTAATCCTTAATTTCAATTCAATTGCTCAACTATATCGAAAGCAAAAGGTTTTTTTATTTTTTCCGCTACGTGGCAGCATAGAATTTTTGACCACCCAAACGCTCATATCTGATATCCTGTTGCTTGATTTTACCCATTTTTTTTTTGAAATGGGGGCAAGCATGAAGGGCATCTGAATAAAGTGTTTATGTTCATGCACAAAATTTCAGTAACACATAGAGACCTAAAAACTCCAGAAATAGAGGTACGTAGGTGGGTTTAGAAATATTGTTTGGTGCCGGAACTTTTTTCAACATTTTTAAAAATCGATATCAGAGTCATGGTACACATTAAAAAGTTCGCCTTTTCCCATATCAGGCACGTTGAAATTTGGAAAAAAAATTTTTTGTCATAACCCTACTCTACAGTGTTTCTTCTTCATTTCAATCATCAAAAATGTTTTGCAAGCAGCACCAAGTATTTATAATTATGTGTTTTTTTATTTTTTATTTGCTGGTACACTAAATTTTTTAAATTGTTTTTCTTCATGCATTAGCTTCTAACTGACTTGTACCAAATTCAGATAGTGCGTGTGCGATGTGCATATTCATTATGAATATGGTCTGCGTTCACTGTGTTTTCTGAATTTTTGTTCACCAATTTTTTTCATTTAAACGATTACATCTGATACTGGTAGGAATACTTTTGTGTTTCGAACATCGTAGAAAAAGGTTTATAGTCAACAGCATCTAAAGTAGGCCTCGATCAAAAGTCGAAAGTATTAAAGAGAAAAAGTGATCTTTGATATTTTTTATAATGAAAAGGGATAAGTGAGTAAGCTTACTAGTATTCCTGTTTTAAACTGCCCACCATAATATGCTATGCCTTCGATACCGACATTCTCCACTTTGCTTAACCTGAAGCCCCCCCACTACATCAAAATATGTTGACGCTGTCGCTGTTAACTGAGTGTGAGAAAAGTATCGATTTGAGGTTATCGATTGATCGATATTCTCTACTTTATATTTTTGTAATCGAATGTAGGAATTCTCTACTTTTTTTGGAGGTATCAAATATCGAATTATTCTTTACTTTTTTATCTTCGATTTCCAACCTTGCCTAGGCGTTATGTGAAAGAATCTGCCTTCGCTTTGCACAGGACTCACTCTTTGCGGGTTTCTTATTTTACATGAAAGTGTTGTAAATGGTGGGAGTTAAATTCGATTTTCGTGATTGTTTATAACACCTTTGAAGTTAGTGTTGTTCAAGCTTCTTTGATTTGGAAACCGATGAGCAGTTGGTTTGATAGAGCTTTCAAGTCTAAGTGTCTCTGCGTAGCTAGTTTAGAACTCCTAGCTCATGCTGCAGCTAGCACTTTTTTTTACTTTGCAACGAGTGTGTGCGGTGTTCAATACAGGCACCAAGTTTTATTTGTCGAGAAATAACGCAAAATATTTTGTAGAACTGCCTAGTGCCTACACGTGTTGGTGGTTTGAACAGATCACTTTTCTATAACCAAACATACCGAGCCCCCCTCCGTGTATTACTGTAGTTGACCATATGTGTAGCTAGCTATGACATTTACGGTATATTGCTATCAATATCGGTACAACGATGCGCCCAAAGGTTCACTGCTTGATTAATTATGTAGCAGCATGTGTAAAAATCAAATCTTCATGGTCCTCCTGGAAGTAAGCCGAAGCGTGTAACGAGTGACGGGGCCCGTCTCGGCTTAGTACCTGGGCAACACAGCTGCGAAGAACGTAGCAGCGGTGGCTAGCCGTTAGCGACACTGTCCGATGTGATCGTCCCGGTAATCGAACCATGGACCTCCCCCCCGTTAGCATTGTCTTAGCAACTGAACTAACCGCCCAATTAAGAGCGTTTGCTACTAATCTCAATTAGTAAAACTAATAATCACAGAGTTAAAGCACCAAGCTTAACCCAAAACGGATTAACACCCAGTTTATCCCTTACAGGTTTGCCCATTGGATAATCGCGAATGGGAGTTCCAAAAATACGGAAGATAAAGTGCACAACTTCACCATTTTGTACTGTCATTATTTTTAATAAGGCTGTTTTGAATTTCCCATCATTTTCTGTTTTAAGGGAAGCCCTTCACTTGAAAATATAAACTTTGAACCACAACTAAGAAAAAGCTTTTTTTGGAATATTGGAAACTATTTTAGTAGCTAGAATTTGTGTTGTAATTTTTTTTGTTTTTATGCGTTATTCAATATATACATTGGTAAAAATTTATTCTTGCAAAGTTTGGTAATGCCAGCCTTCTTGATTTTTTCTTGGATTTTTTCAGCTATCAGCGCTGACCGTTATTTACGCGAACATGAGGTTAGTAATCTGAAAAAAATTGCCGTATTCAAACAGCACTGGCTAGGAAGAGCGGAGCTTGCAAAAATCTTAGACAGGGCAAGGCCAGATTTGGACAATAAGAGGCCCCATTTTATTCGCCTTTGGTGATCGATCTCTTAATAATGTCTTTGGATCGAATATGTCAAAAAGGAGAGGGTAGTTTCCCGATCCCTCTCTCCTGACAACGCCACGAATTGGCGCGAAATCTTGTTGGAGATGAAAAAATAGATGAAGTCTAGTGAAGTTCGTATGGTTGTCACACCTCATTTAAGAGTCTTCAATGACTGTTTAAAATTAAAATCTCTTATAATGCAAAGGATCGAAATGAAATTATCGTATAAAGGCTCTTTTAAAAAACGTGAGGCTATGGGTGGTTTGATACGGTTTTTGTGTAGGAGTGAAGTTGTAAACTGCTCTCGAGCTGAAACGCTGAATATACAATGATTTGATTCCATGGCTTGAAAACAATATAATCGCACTTGTTAGCATGGTTTGAAACGAGAAAGCTTTTAGCACCAGAGGCGGTATACTGCTCAACTTTTGTGCACTTAAGGCAATGCGTTAACTTTATTAAGTGCTACAAAGGTTTAGCAGTATACCGCTCCAGATCTAGGGCAACGCAGCTACTCCCTACCTGCTGCGATACTGAGTCACCAGCAGCACCAGAGATGTAGGCGACACGGATTTATTGGGATTACGATGTAGTTAACCTAGATTTTATCAATTGGTCTTGGACTTGCCTCTTATATTTGCACAATATCGTTATAAATAGCCTATACCTGATATAGAAATGGTTGCACAGGAAGTTTCCACTTTGCTTTTCAGCGATGTGATCGGCTAGAACAGTGGCGCGAGTATGCTGCGAGTAATGAAATTTTTCCTATGTTCCATCACCACCACCCCATCCCGAACTACAAGATAAAGAATTATACGTTAAAAACACCAAGTTTGTTGAAAATAAAATATAAACCTAGAGCACAGTCAAACCCACATTCTATGAGTAGCAGCCCAGCGTAAAAGCGCGTTAACCGACACGCGACTAAAATTATTATGTAAGTAAATGTAGAAGAATTTCGCAGGTTTTCGCGTGATCGGTGAAAGTTGGCCGAGTGGTTGGTGTATTGGGCTCCGAAGCTGGCTTCGCGAGTTCGATGCTCAGCTAGGTCATCTCTATGATGCATGTACTTCACTACCACAAAAATCCAAAGCTGCAATAAAGTGGCTTGACATAAGAAAAAAAAATAAAACAATGAGCGAAAAGTTTTTGCCGCGTATCGGTAAACGCGCCTTAATAGCCGCTATTCCACGACGCAGTTGCCAAATCTGCGTCCAATTTTTTTTGCTTTATAGGCCTACTCGTTTCGGTCGAGCCCTATCGTTCTAGCGCTCTCTTAACTAGGGTTTTCCTTTTTCCCGGATTTTAAACTTCCCGGAAACGGAAAATATTTTTAAAATTCCCGGGATCCCAAAAATCCTCGGAATTTCCGGGAAATTTTCCTGAGCTTGATCATATTGATATTTATGATTTTCAGCATTTCAGATCTAATTTTTAGCAGTTTGTTGTGTTGCTTTTACAAACTTAGTTCGAGTTTTTCAATTTCTTGGACAAATTGAGAAAAAATTTTTGATCTTATAAGCACTTCGTCTTAAAAAGTTTTGCGAATTTTGAAAAAAAAAATTTAGTAAGTAAAAAAAAAATTTTAAATTTGCAGTCACGCATTTTTTATGTCGAAATGATAAATATCAGTACCACTAAAACCCTTATTAATTGCCGAAACTTAGACAGTTTATGTCAATGATGTCATAATCAAACATACCAAATTTCTAGTTTCAAGGTTTCACTTAGTGTGAATTGTGAACTGTAGTAATAACGCGTGAATGCACCTTTTTTATCGCATTAGGATTAAAAAGTGGTTGGAATTTGGAATGTACTTAAAAATCCTATAAATTCGTTCGAAAAACGGAAATGTAATTATTGTTTTTTTTTTTTTTTAAATCTAAGCTGAAATGAAAGTGTTTTTCAAAAGAAGATATAATATAGCCTAATCTATAGAGTGTCAGTCCGGGTCCGATCCAATTCAACATTAAGCTACAGTTCGGATAATCCGGCTCCAACAAAAAAACGGCATAATCCGGCTCCAATCCGATCCATGCTCAACTCTAGTAAGAGCAAAGTAAAAATTTTCCACATGCAACCCGAGTTCTCTTTAGGGGTTAGCCAACTCTTTCTCATTTTTCTTTCTTTATATAATCGACACGCTTCAATGAGGTGACTCAAAATTCGATATGCGGAGAAGTTGAACTGAGGTGTGGTGTAACTGTAACTGCACTTTAAGCAATAAACAATTTTTAAGGGGAAGTGTGGGAGGAAGTGTGTTGGGGTGTGGAGAAATGTAAGGGCAGGTGAAGGGACGCGAGGGAGAGGTGTGGGGAAGTGTGGAAAAGTATGTTGGGGTGTGGGGAAAGGTAAGGGGAGGTGTGGGATAGGTGTAGGAAAGTGTGTTGGTATACTGGGAAGATGTGGAGAGTGCATGCGGTGAGCGTGAGAAGTGTGTTGGGGCGTGGGAGCAGGTGAGGAGAGATGTGGGGAAAGGTATGGGATGTGTGGGAAGGTAAGGTGAAATGTGGGGGTGCAGCCTAAAGAAGTGTGGGAGAGTGTATGGGGTGAGTGTGGGAAAGTGTGTGGCGTTACTGTTATGTCAATATGAAACCAAATGGTCAAAAGAACGACGTTCGTTGTGAGTATACTCGTGGAGCTCCGGAGCTTTTATTGTTGCAGTTTCCGATTGATATATAACCCAACTAATCGTGATTATTTTTGTGCTTGTGGTACGTAAATTGTTGTTGCCATAGTACTCCCCTTTGCTGAGATGAGAGGCATTGCGGGTGAAGGATTCCAGTGCTAGGCAGAGTAATGGTCTGTAGAAAAAATGAATGAAGAAGCATTACAAGCCAGCGTGGTGCTCAGCTCGAGAGAGTTGTGTTGTTATCGTGTTGAGATTGCGTCGACGGAATTGCGTCGGTTGATTGCGTGTCCAAGCGTCGGGTTGTCACCAATGTGGCGTTTATTTTTACGTTGCTAATTGCTATGAAGCCAAATGGTCACAAGAACGACGTTTGTTGTGAGTATACTCGTGGAGCTCCGGAGCCTCTATTGTTGCAGTTTCCGATTGATATATAACCCAACTAATCGTGATTATTTTTGTGCTTGTGGTACGTAAATTGTTGTTGCCACAAGTTTGTTGGGGTGTGGGGAAGGTAAGGGAAATGGGGGGTGAAGAAGTGTGGGGGAGGTGTGGTAGAATGTATGGGGTGAGTGTGGGAAGAGGTATGGAGGGTGTGGGGGATGGTAAGGGGAAATGTGGGGAGTGCGAAGAAGTGTGGCAGAGTGTATGGGGTGAGTGTGGAGGGGGTGGGAAAGTGTATTGGGGTGTGGGGGAGGTTAAGGGAGAGGTGTGGAGGAAGGTAAGGGAAGATGGGGGTGTGTGAAAAAGTGTGGGGAGAGGTGTGGTAGAGTGTATGGGGTGAGTATGGGACAAAGCTGGGCACAGCGGCGTTACTCAGCAGCGCCGCTACTTTTTCGCTAGCGGTAGCGGCAGCGCCGCTGTTTTTTCGGCCACCAGCGACAAGCGGCAGCGCCGCTGTTATTTTAGCCAAGTAGCGGCAGCGCATTAACGCCCCACTTAATGCAGATAGCCTCCCGCTGGCGCTGATTAAACTCGTTCGAAGACAGCGACTAAAAGTTTTGTTTCTCACAATCTCACTTTAAATTTTTTAAACTGAGAGCGTGAAAACAAACTTCTTAGTAAAAAAATCCAGTCTTTGAGAATTGACTTCTCAGCGGGAGATATGTGAGGTAGCCAAGGAAGAAAATTCTGGCAGAATTATGGAAGAGAAGCTGCTTGATAGTTTTCTTTAAAGTTTCAAATTTTCTTTGTTATTTGTTTATAAGGTGTGATGTAAAGCAATCTGGGAATGAGAATGCCGCGCCCGCGATGTTATTTGATGCTTATCTTTGTTAGAGGCGCTAATTGCAGCTGTTTACTTTCTTGCTTTGATGACAGGCGATGCTCTACATTTTTCGTTGGGGGCCTTTACATGTGGATGGAGCTTGAGGTGTAGCATGGCAGTACGATAAGCTTTTGTAATGGGAGTCAATCAAGTCAGACTCAGGGTGATTGTTTTTAGTCCTTGCTTTCCGCGATTGTAGCAGGAATTAAATGGAGGTTTAAATCATTTAAACTTACTTGGCTCCCTTTTCTGGTTCATGCTGGAATGGGCAATATAAGGGCATTGAATTGGTGCGAAACAAAAAAAATGGTGCATTCAGTCATAGGCGCACGCAGGGGAGACATGGTGCCATATCCCCCCACTTTGGCCCAGTAATAAGGTGCTAAAACCTAGTTTTCAGTCTATAATTTCTCAGACTAATAATGGGTAAAGCCTCGATCCTTTTATCTATTTTAGCCAAGCTTCTACTTTTAGACACAAACTGCGAAAATATTTTTGTATTGTCCCTAGTGACTGCGGAGATTATTTTTTTCAAGAGCGTACATGTAATTTCGAACCCCAAAGTCAGGCTTCAGTTAGGCATGTGGTGGAAGAGTTTTTGAATGAAGCTGCATTCCATCGTGAACGATCTTCGCCGGAACTTTTTAAAAACAAAATATTGAGGGACTTGTTCAATGTTCATTGACTCAAATACTGCGATTCTGTCAAGCGCGGCGATTGAACGACTTTTTTCGTGAGAAAAGACGTGCTAAAGCCTAATCGCAGTGGTTTAACGGACCAGCATTTCGAAAATGCTAGTTTTTTTAAAAGGAGCATGCAACCAATCAATGAAGTTTTAATTTTTTAACGCCGGTTGCGACCTGCCTTTATTTTTAAACTTGTTTCTTTTGAATTTTCAATCTGTGTTTTATTTTCAACATGTTCTGATTATTGCTTTTCAACCTGTTTTTTGTTATTCACTAAAAACCTGACCATCGGTTTCTATTTACATTCAATCAGATTTCAAAACTAACTTCTCCCCGAAAAGCTCTATATCTTATAGGATGAAATGTAATCCGATTGTCGGCTTTTTTGTCACTTGTTTTGATTTTTATTACTCGCATTGCTATGCTACTTCCGTCAACAAATTTGCAATTTCACCAGTAGGCCTACAATATTAAAATGCCGTTGTGCTTTTGACTTTTTTTTTCTTTAAAATAGCGGCAGCGCCTAGCGGTAGCGCCCGCTGTTTTGCACTCACTAGCGGCAGCGGCGCTGCTTTCGTAAACAAGCAGCGGTTAGCGGCAGCGCCGCTGCTATTTTGGTCAAAAAGCGGTAGCGGCGCTACTTTTCAAGTAGCGGTTGCCCCGCATTGGTATGGGAAAGTGTGTTGGGGTGTGGGGGTAGAGGTATGGGGGTTTGAGGGAAGGTAAGGGGAGATGTGGGGGTGTAAAGAAGTGTGGGGGAATGTGTGGGAGAGTGTATTGGGTGAGTTTGGAGGATGTGAGAAAGTGTGTTGGGAAAATAAGAGGAGAGGTATGGGGGAAGATAAGAGGAGATGTGGGGGTGTGAAGAAGTGTGGGAGAGTGTATGGGGTGAGTGTGACAGGCCCGTAGCCAGAAATTTTTTTCAGGGGGGGCCCGTTGGAGCCCACATTTTTATTGCATATGTGACGTCAAACACCAACCTAGCTAACGGTTTTTTCGATGCTCCTTTCCAAACATACTGGTATGAGGATGTATTTGTACTATAAAGCTGATCTTTAGGCTTATGTTTTTCGCTGTTTTTTTCTTGTGCCTTACCGTTCATCTTGATTTTGTTAGGATAAATAAACTGCTACTACTAATATCGTTTTACAATTGCACAGCTAATTAGCGTACGTTGGCTCTATATTCCCTCTACGCAAAACTTTTATTACATCTACAGCAGCTATGACTAAATTTTATCTTCTTTCATCACAAAGAATTTTGTGCTTTTATGAACACGATTCCTTCTAAAGCTACCAGTCCAAGCATAATTGAGGACTCAAATGCTGACTGGCTGATGAAGAGTTGCGATAATGTGGTTTTTGCGTTGTACCTCCGATAGACTGAGTTTAAGCATATTTTGTAAAGGTACCAGAAATATAGGCTACCAAACCAAAACTTTACCTACCAATTAGCCAAAAAATATACCAGATTTTTCGAATCTGGTATACCAGTTGGCAACGCTGTTTACGATTGAAATAAATACAGCAGTAAAAATTTGACTCAAAAGCAGGTTCCTCTGCGGAGTTCCAACTTCCAACCGCACGTTTTTGCTCTGGCGAAAAACCAGGGTCACGAGTTTATCACCATCATTGTTGCATTATACTAGCGCTATTTTCGACCAGGGAGTCGAACCGTTTAAAATATCGCCCCGGTTCCGGTTCAAGAAATTTTATTTTTAACGGTTCAGTTCCGGTTCAAGACTTTTCAAAAATTTGGGTTCAGGTTCGGTTCGGGTTCAGTTGCATCAAAATTCAAAGGTTCTGGTTCGGTTAGGGTTCATCGAAACCAAATTTCTAAGGTTCAGGTTCACTAAATCCAAATTTTAGATGTTCAGGTTCGTTCGGGTTTACCGAAAAACAGCGGTTTTTACCGGTTCGCGGTTCAGATTCGGGTTCACTTCAAAATCTTTTATTTGGCCAAAAACTAAATTTGGGTCTTATATCATTAAAATAACAAAATATAAATTGCATGCCCAAATCTAAAAATTTATTAAATTTTGAAAAGCAGAAAGAATGTTGCAAAGGTTGGAATAGGTCAGTGCTTTATTGTTCTGATGATGTTGGTCGTCAGTACCAACGAAACGTCAACAAATAAAAAACCTGACTAGATTTAGTTGTGGTTATTGTAAAGTTACCGGAAGAACGAGAAAAAACTTCAAGTAAGCAGAAAGAATGTTACGCATCGCAGCACATGTCTAGAGATATTTATTAATATTTTTAAGAATCAGCTCAGGTTCAAACATTGTTACAAAACGATTTCTGTTCAGGTTTATGTCCACAAAATATTATGGGTTCGGTTCGGGTTCACTTGCATAAAATTTTAAAGGTTCGGGTTCGGTTCAGGTTCACAGATTTGAAATAGTAAAGGTTCGGTTCAGATTCACAGATTTGAAATATTAAAGGTTCGGGTTCGGTTCAGGTTCAATGATCTCAAATTTAAACGGTTCAGGTTAGGTTTGGGTTCACCGAAAAAAGCGGTTTTTAGTTTTTACCGGTTCGCGGTTTAGGTTCGATTCGACTCCGTGTTTTCGACTCGTAAAACAAAGTTTCTGTTGTATTTATAATTTCGCAATTTTTTTCAGAAAAATTTGCAAATTTTTCGCGAAGTTACAGGGGGCCCAAGGTTTTTCAGGGGGGCCCGCCCCCCTGTGCCCCCCGTAGCTACGGGCCTGGAGTGTGTGGGGAAGTGTGTTGGGGTGTGGGGGGAGGTGAGGAGAGATGTGGGGAAGGTAAAGGGAAATGTGGGGTGTTTGAAGAAGCATGAGGGGGTGTGGGAAAGTGTTTGGGATAAGTGTGGGGAAGTGTGTTAAGGTGTGGGTAAGGTGAGAGGAAAGTTAGCCTACGGGGAAGGTAAGGAAGATGTGGGGGTGTGAAGAAGTGTGGGGCAATGTGTGAAAGAGTGCATGGGGTGAGTGTGGAGAGAGTGGGAAAGTGTGTGGGGGATCGAGGTAGGGAGAGATGTCGGGGGTGGGAAGAACTGTGGGTAGAGGTGTGTTGGGGTTTTCCATACCCTTCGCACACTTCCCCATATCTCTTTTCACCTTCCCCTAAACCCCATACACCTTTTCCCACACTCCCATACCTCTCCCCACACCTCTCCCACACTCTCCCACATCTCCCCCACACTTCTTCACAACCCTACATTTTCCCTTACTTTCCCCCTCACCCCATGCCTCTCCCCTCACCTCCCCCGCATCTCAACACACTTTCGCTCCCTCACTCCATACACTCTCCCACACATTTCCCCACACTTTTTCACATCTCCCCTTACCTTCCCTCACACCGCCATGTTTCTCCCCTTACCTTCCCCACACCTCAACACACTTCCTCACACTCTTCACACTCACCCCATATACGCTCTCCCACACCTGCGCTCATACTTTTTCACACCCCCTACATTTCCTCTTCACCTTCCCCCACACCCCGTACTTTTTCCCATCTCTCCTCACCTCCCCCCACACCCCAACACACTCCACACTCACCCCTTACACTCTCCCACACTTCTTCACACCCCCACATTGCTCCTTACTTTCCCCTAAGCCCCATGCCTCTCCCCACATCTCTCCTTACCTCCCCCCACACTCCAACACACTTTCCCACACCCTCCACACTCACCCCATGCACTCTGCCACACCTCCTCACACCCTCCATACTCACCCCATACACTATCCCACATCTCCCCCACACTTTTTCACACCCCTACATTTCCCCTTCCCTTCCCCATCACCCCCTATACCTCTCCCTCACACTTTCGCACACTCACCCCATACACTCTCCTACACATTCCCCCACACTTTTTCACACACTCCACATCTCCCCTTGCCTTCCCCACACTTTCCTCACTCACCACATACACGCTCTCCCACACCTGTCCTCATACTTTTTCATAGCCCCCACATTTCCCCTTCACCTTCCTCCACACCCCGTACTTTTCCCCACATCTCGATCCTCACCTCCCCCCACACCCCAACACACTTCCCCACACCCTCCACGCTCACCCTTACACTCTACCACACCCAGAGATGGGCATTTATCGCGATAATTTATCGGCGATAACTTTTTATCGATTATCGTTATCGCTCAAAATAGTTTTGATTTATCGATTACCGTTATCGCTTTTGCTATATATTTTGTTATCGCCGATAAATTATCGCGATAAATAATTTGCTATGCCCGCAGTGTTTAAACTTCAAGGTTAGTGAGTTGGCGCTATGGAAAAAACACACGATGCCTATTAAGACTTGTTGTAATTTTTGAAAAGTATTTCTTTGCTTGGCTTAATTTCACGGCAGAGTCCGTGAATGCTTGCTTTTCTTGAAAATTGTAGAAAAAACATTTTTGCAATTCGACTTACAAAAAAAACTCTGTCAAACACATTGAAAATTTACCGCAACATTTATCGGAAAAATTTATCGGCGATAATTTATCGATTATCGATATCGCTTTAAAAAATTGAGATTTATCGATTATCGGTATTGCCCAGGGCTTTTTTGAAGTTATCGATTATATCGTTATCGCTTCAGTACAGAATGGTTTATCGTGCCTATCACTGACCACACCTCCCCTCGCACTTCTTCACACCCCCACATCTCTCCTTACCTTCCCCCACACCCCATACCTTTTCCCACATCTCTCCTCATCTCCCTCCACACCCTAACTCACTGCCCCATACCCTGTACACTCACCCCATACACTCTACCACACCTCTCCTCCCACTTCTTCACACCCCCCACATCTACCCTTACCTTCCCCCTCACCCCCCATACTATACCTTTCTCCACATCTCTCCTCACCTCCCCCCACACCCAACACACTTTCCTACACCCTCCATACCTCTCCCCATACTTTCCCAGACCTCCCCCCACAATTAATCTTCACACCCCACATCTCCCCTTGTCTTCCCCTACACCCTTCATATCTTCTCACCTCCCCCCACACCCCAACACACTTCCCCACACCCTCCACACTCACCCTATATACTCACCAACACCTTCCCACTTATCTCCCTTTACCTTTCCCCACACCTCCCATGCCTTTCCCCACATCTCTCCTCATTTCCCCCCACACCCCAACACACTACCACACACTCATTCCATACACTCTCACACACCTCTCCTACACTTAATCTTCACACCCCTCCACATCTTCCCTTACCTTTTCCCACATTTCTTCTCACCTCCCCCCACACCCCAACATACTTTTCCACACTCACCCCATACACTCTCCCAGACTTCCCATACACTTCTTCACACCTCCACATCTCCCTTTACCTTCCCCCACACCCCCATGCCTCTCCCCACATTTCTCTTCACGTCCCCCCACACCCCAACACGCTTCCCCACGCTCACCCCATACACTCGCCCACATCTTCCCCACATCCAGGGCCGGTTTTAGGCCGATTTGACCAAATTGGGCCCCGCACCTTAAGGGGCCCCGCGCTAGAGGGAGTCCCTTTCTGTACTGTGAGATACAAAATAGGTGAAAGTGCCAAAAGTTGAACCGGTGCATAATATCTATGAATCATTTCTATTTTTTAAATTAGGGTTAGGCTAAATAGAAAAAATCGGCAACTCGGTAGCTGGTCAAACCAAGCAGGCTCGGATTTATCGTTAGGCAAAACAGGCTGAATTAAGTCTAAGGCCTCGGAGAAACAAGGGACCTCGTTACAAGCAAAAGGGCTCGACGCGATTACGGAGCGACCTCTTTGTTTTCGAGATCAACCATGGCCGCCTTAGAGCTGCATCCGATCAGGAATTTATGATAACTAGCGCCCTACCTGATATCAACATAACCTAAACGTAAGGCCTCTCATTCTCTAAATCCGGCTCTGAAACCAAGCTTTGGTAAGGAAAAAAGTTACGCAGTTGTCTGATCGCGTGGGTTTGCTGTTTACAAGTAAACGCCTGTCGCCTGGAGACAGTTTTTGGGGGGGTTTCATGTTAATTTCGGTTGCAGCTTTTTAGCGTCTGTTTAAGGATGCATGCTCTCCACCAAAGCAGTTGAGACTTAAGTTAAATTGTAAACTATACTCTGTTCAAGAAAAGCAAAAGCTGTGAGAAACCTTCAAGATTTATAGTGACGAAGTCAACAGCACAGTGGCAACATCAAGTCGAGTTCATTTGAAGCAATTTATGGACAAAACCATCTTTAGGAAGTCCGGGGCCATGCATTCCCGGAAATATATTAAAATTTTCGTACAACAAGTGCAATTTTAGTGCATTTTGAAAAATCTTTCCGGTAGTTTTAGTTTATTGTCTGTTGGCATATTTAGGCATATTTGAAGGAGTTCCAAATTCAAAAAATATATTCGCTAATTATTGCGTTGTGGCATAATTTTCAAGATATCACCATAATGCTTGTCTGAAATTTAAAATTATTTAACTAATTGGTCGGCTTTCTTGGTGTTAAAAGTACAGCAATCAATAAAAGCAGAGTCGGCGCAAAGAGGTGGCCTGACCGCCACATACAGCAAGCTTGCTCCTCACCCACCCCCACCCTTAACCTCCAATTGACAATTTTACTTTATTTGAAGACAACGGCTTTTAAGCATAATTTTAAACATTTTAAGTATTGCTGAAACAGCTTCGCCAGAACTGTTTTGCGTTTCGTTTGAATTAAGAATATCAAATATGGAAATTGCGTATGTTAACAACTTAACAAGCAACTATAAGCGTGTTCCACTGCTTTTCTTTTGTCTTCGAACTCGTAAAACAACATGACATAGCTGTGATATATCAGGGCCGAAACTAGGCAATGCGGGCCCCCCCCAAAATCATCTTTCGGGGCCCCCTAAAATATTTTTTCTTGGATGGTGATGCAAAAGAGCGAGCCCCGAAGGGGCGATGCCAAGCTAGGGGGGTCTGGGGACATGCCCCCCCAGAAAATTTTGCGGAATTTGACCTTATTTTGGTGGCTTTTTGTGCGTTTTGAGCCTTCAAAATTCCTCAGTTTTAACAAGGTTTAGTAGTCTGTTTAACTAGGTCCCTTCCAAACCCACTAAAATAATGCTGCAAGCAAACCCTACTCTAACATTTCGCTACCTATGCGAAGAAAAAACGTTTTTAAGGCTTATTTTTGCGCCTTTCACTTGAGGATGAGGGGGCCCTTGGTATGCTACTAAACGTTTGTTTGCTAGTTTTGCGACTGCTATTTTTTGAAAAATTTGCAGGGGCCCCCTATATGGTCAAAAGTATAAATATGGTATGGGGGCCCCACATCGCGTGAGTTAAGAAAAAAAATTTATTGAATCTTAGAATAGGCCTATTTAAGGCACCTTTATCATACGTTGAGTAAATAGTACTACGTACTGACTATTTACGGGGCCCCCTTTTTGTGCGAGGCCCCCCCCGGTTGGGGGGTTCGGGGGGCGCTAGTTTCGGCCCTGTGATATATAACATTTGCACAGAAACGGTATCTTCAAGACTTAAAGTTCAAATCAACGTCAGCTCGATGCAAAGTTCTCGTTGATGAAAAAGACTGTGGCGTGAAAGCTTTCTTTGCAGTTTACAGAATTGATTAAATGTTTGACCCCTTTTGTAAAAGGCTTGGCCCCCTAAGACGACTGCTCTGGTGCTGCCGGCACTTCAATTTGTTTTATAGCAGGTATTAAATGTCTATTTTTTTGGTTCGTTCGCATGTTTTTTTTATGAGACACAAACGTCTATACATTTTATTATGAAAAGAGGGGCCCCGCCATTAGATTTCTAATTGGGCCCCGTAGTTCCTAGCACCGGCCCTGCCCACATCCCATCACACCTCCCAACACCTATCCCCACACTTCCCTTACATCCCAACACACTTTTCACACCTCTCTTCACCCTTCCCCACACCCCAATACACTTACCCACTCTTTCCCCCACACTTACTTTTAAAAATTGTCTAGTGCTTACAGTCTACAGCAGGAACTCTGCATCAACAGTCTGCTTCAATTCTGAGTCACCCCAGTCAAGCGTGACGGAGGAGTCACGTGATGTTGTAGACTTACTGCAGCATGTCCATTTCTTATTTTGTAAAGCGTCTTCAGGATATAAAACTCAGTACACTAACTTTACAAGAAAATTTATATAATTATCAAGCAAGCGGGAAGGCCTACTCCAAATTGAAAATTACCCAGTGGTGAAAGCAAGCCGGAACCGTCCGGTGCGCTTTCCGGTAAAAAATTTGCTGCCGGAACGCCGTACCGGTAAAAGATTTTAAATCTAAATCCAGCCTATAGCATATTCCACAAGTCAAATCACAAAAAAAAATTCAAGAATTGGCTCACTCTTATTACATAAATTTATTTTTGTATAGAATTAATTTCAAAACTATTGATCAAAATTTTTAAATGCAAACAGCCGTTTGTTCAAAGTGCCTGTAAACCTCTTTTTATTAGCAACTATGAAAAAGTTTTTTACTTTCACTACTGTTCTGGGCTTCTGGCGCAGTACCGGTGAGAAAGATTTCCCATCACACCTCCCAACACACCTCCCAACTATTTTTTTTTTGGTTCGTTCGCATGTTTTTTTTATGAGACACAAACGTCTATACATTTTATTATGAAAAGAGGGGCCCCGCCATTAGATTTCTAATTGGGCCCCGTAGTTCCTAGCACCGGCCCTGCCCACATCCCATCACACCTCCCAACACCTATCCCCACACTTCCCTTACATCCCAACACACTTTTCACACCTCTCTTCACCCTTCCCCACACCCCAATACACTTACCCACTCTTTCCCCCACACTTACTTTTAAAAATTGTCTAGTGCTTACAGTCTACAGCAGGAACTCTGCATCAACAGTCTGCTTCAATTCTGAGTCACCCCAGTCAAGCGTGACGGAGGAGTCACGTGATGTTGTAGACTTACTGCAGCATGTCCATTTCTTATTTTGTAAAGCGTCTTCAGGATATAAAACTCAGTACACTAACTTTACAAGAAAATTTATATAATTATCAAGCAAGCGGGAAGGCCTACTCCAAATTGAAAATTACCCAGTGGTGAAAGCAAGCCGGAACCGTCCGGTGCGCTTTCCGGTAAAAAATTTGCTGCCGGAACGCCGTACCGGTAAAAGATTTTAAATCTAAATCCAGCCTACAGCATATTCCACAAGTCAAATCACAAAAAAAAATTCAAGAATTGGCTCACTCTTATTACATAAATTTATTTTTGTATAGAATTAATTTCAAAACTATTGATCAAAATTTTTAAATGCAAACAGCCGTTTGTTCAAAGTGCCTGTAAACCTCTTTTTATTAGCAACTATGAAAAAGTTTTTTACTTTCACTACTGTTCTGGGCTTCTGGCGCAGTACCGGTGAGAAAGATTTTCTACTTTCACCACTGAAATTACCCAAACTGCCAAAAGTCGAGGTAAGACGTATACACGGCAGTTTAACGCTAATATCTATCAACGGTGTGAGTGGATATGTGAATGTGAATGCACGAATGCATTGTTTTGTTTTCCGTACCCCTTATTTAGATTTGATAATGGCAACACTGCCTGAACCAAAATAGGGCATACTGACTTGAAAAAACTTCCAGAAAAAATTAGAAAGCACGAAGAGTCTTCTCGGCACATTAACTGTGCCATCGATTTATCTCATCTTGGGCTGGCCAATATTGCAGTAACTTTAGACACTGCTGGGCATGCCTTATCTGTAGCCAGAGCCGGGCACAATTTCGTTAATAACGAAGCTAGCTTTTTCATTAACTAGTTAATTCGTTAAATTTTTTTTTGAAATTAACGGACTAAATTAACTTCCGTTAGTGCTTGATAACTTCCGTTAAATTTTTGCAGACGCTTATTTCTCTTTTTATTGGTTAAGTTTGACATCGATAAACTTGCAAAATACGACCAAGGAGGTCAAAAGGCGAGATAAAAACAAAACAAATTGCTTGTGAACAGAAAAATTGCATAAATGCTTACGCAAACGATGATATTAAAAAATTTTAAGCTCTTTTTAAAAAGAAATGCCGCTTTAAGTCAAAAATAACGATTTAACAAATTTAATATAACTTCCGTTAATTGGAGCGGAATTTAACGAACTAACATTAACGGAGGTACATAACTGTGTTAACGAAGTAGTGATTAACGAAGCTTTGCAATTTGCCCATCTATGTCTGTAGCTCGTTACAATGAGAGTGCTACAAAAAATGTCTACTCTTAGCGCTGTTTTGATCAAAATGCAGCTCCGTTTCTTCAAAAATGCTGAGGAAGATCATTTTTCATTTTTGTTTTTCCTTATCTCGATAATTTCAGCAAATCGAGCTCTATAATTTCAGCAAACAAAGTCGCTTCGGATAAATTCTACACATTCGACATACCGGTACACTACGCATGCAAAAGTTAGGGAGGAAAAAGCGGAACAATATTGACGAATGACAAGACGGTCATTAGGGAAAAAAAAGAAACGGTACTGTCACGTTCTGAGAATACTTCAGGTAACTCCATTTTTTTTTTGTTTATTTTTGCATGAAAAGGAACTAAGGTTACGTAATAGCATTTCTGCATAGGCCTACTAAGGTATCAAGTGCTTTATGACAAAAACCGCAAAAATTGTGTAATTAATTTGTCTTGGGAAACTTGCGTTTCCAACCAACCGGTTAGCTCGGTTGCCAAGCGCACGGTATTGGAGCGGTAGGTCTAGGGTTCGATTCCCGGACCGGTCAAATCGGCCCAGTGTCGCCAACGGCTCGCCACCGTTGCGACGTTTCTTCGGAGCTGTGTTGCCTCGGCGCTGAGCAGCGGAGATGGGCCCCGCCACTCGTTACACGCTTGGGCGTAATACCGCGAGTATAATGAAAATTTGATTTTGATTTGAAACTTACCTTTCCATAATGCTTATTGATTGTGTGAATGATTTTTGGCTCTTTTTAAAATTCTTTTAAACATTAGCTGCGTAAGTTTATAGGCTGAAGTATGGTTTGTGATGCTATTTTTAAAGCCCGGATTATAGGAGTATACGAGTCCCAGGTTCCGGCTAAACAGCGAAGCAGTAAGCCAAAGTTCATGAAACTTCTACTGCATTAATAACAAATATTCAGTTTTCCATCGCTTACGCTTGCTGATTGCTTTTCTGTAATTTTTTGTGAAATGTCTTTATTGCTTCACTCCTCCTTATTTTTTATTTTTCTTATTTTGTAGTACGAAGTAACATTACTTATTTCCGCAATATTGCCATTTCTACCGCAGTACAGATTAAGTTATTTTTAGTCTGTATATTTGATTGCATCTTGATTTTTGTAGACATGAATAGCATAGACAGCTTCACGCTTGTTCGAAACTCACGGTAGTAGGCAAAGCCGGCGGCGCAGCAGTCGACTTAGGGGGGCCAAGCGTTTGTTAGAGGGGGCCAAAGTTTGAAATTAAGCACAAAAGTCACTGTCTTCAAAAGAGTAAGTTTTTTGATTGGGGGGGGGGCAAGCATGTCGGTTTTGGCGCCGACCCTGGTAGAAGGCTTATAGGTTAGCCCCTTTTGAAATAGGAAGCATTGTTTAATGGTCTGGTGTAAATATTTTTTTATGGTTGCATACCGAGACACTGCGATCGTTTAAAAATTTTGTTGCTTTTCTGTTTTGTTTGCACAATTCTTAGGCTACTTGCTACCATGCCACCTGTGTTTCTCATTTGTGTAATATATTTTTCTTTATAGGCATTCACTTTATTCCTGTGATTCTTACCATATAAACACAATTTGGCTGCATTAACCCTTTCATTCATGAATTAATTTTGAAAGGTGTATTTAAAATTTATTTACTGAAATATACCATGTACTTGCTGGTAAATTGTATTACGTCATTAAAGTTTACCCGTGATGACGTCATCATATAATTAGCAAACGTTGTTACAGAACAACAGCATGAACGAATGGTATAAAAGCAATGTTTCAAAAAAGTTTCAAAAACCAAGATTTATTCTTGTTCATATCCCAAATGCATAGTTTTATTTTTTGTGATATTGTGTAAAGCAATTTCTTCGTGCAACCAAGCGCAATGCAATCTTGCATTTGGAGCATGACCAATGTGAGTCGCCTTCAGACAAAGGCGGCAACGACTTTGCTTGTTATTGCTTATAGAAAAATGACCAATGCGATCATATCGGATGTCATCCGTAGGCACCAAAGTGAAGCGACGTTTCTTAGCATCAAACTCAGCATTATCTTGAGATGGTCTACCTCGACGTCTTGTACCGGTACTTCGTTCTTTTCCGCTAAGAAGAAGTGAATGTGCCACTTGGGACTGAAATTTGCGCAAATCCATTAGGCTTTTTTCGGGAAGACAATTTTGATTGCAATGCCTACGATATACTGTAAAATCCAGGCATTGGTGACAGAAATTCCTATGCAGTAATATACAATATGCATATAGTATTTGCATGTGCGCAGGCGAACTCGATATAGAGATAAGAGCATGTCGCACAAATTAACTCCTCCCATATGAATATTATATTCCATTTCCATGGCGGGGCATGGAATCTCGTTGTAGTCTTTTTTAGCGGCGGACCACCGTTGTACTGGCTTCCCAAGGTCATGGCCTATGTGACTAGACACGAGCTGGACTATGCCATTGTCGCACCAGCGTATTGCGGTGATCCCACTGTTAGCATCCACTCGTCAGTCCATTGCTCCTCTGCCGCATCTTTTCAGTTGTTTTTCATTCATCAGTTCTTTGTTGGCTCCTATCATCCTGTTTGCTCTTATTGTACCTACTGACCATATGCCATCAGCTTTAAGATGCTGCACTAGTGGAATAGACTTGAAAAGGTTGTCAAAGTAGAGTTTGTGACCGACGTGTTTGGGCAGTCCAGCAGCTAAGCGTAACACTATATTTCCCAATACTCCAAATCCAGGCAATGTTTGGGATGGCTGCTTCCCTGTATAAATTTCAAAATCATATAAAAAGCCACTATCACCACACCTTGCCCACACTTTAATTCCCCATTTATTGGGCTTCTTTGGAAGATACTGCCGGAGTCCAGATCGGCTTTTACTAGGAATAATTTGCTCGTCTATGGAGTGTTTCCTCCTGCTCCACCAATTTGCAGCGCTGAAGAACTGAATCACTAACAGGACGTACCTTGAAAAGTTTGTCATAGTTTGGATCTTCTCGCGACAGCATTTTTGAATTATCGTTGCAATGAAAGAATCTTTTAAGTTTTTCAAATCTGTTCACACTCATTGTATCAGCAATTAAAATTGCTCCAATCATCGTTTCTGCTGACCAGTACATCCTGCACCGTAGCAATTTCACAATTCCCATCATTACGAGAATTCCCCAATACTGCTTCATTTCAGCATGGTTGGTGTTAATGGATGCTCCAGATTGCAAAACCGAGTATAAATTTGTTTGCTCGACCAGATGATATATTAAATCATTGCTAAAAAACTGTTTGAAATAGCTTAGAGGAGTGATGTCTTCTTCCGGTGGATCAGGAAACTCTAGACCGGAAAAGCTTGCATCAACTTGCAGAACAGACCTTTTACTACAGCGAACGTTAACGTTATTACTTTGAGAGAAAGTGGGAGCTTGTGCAGGAGAGGGGATGGGAGCTAGTGCAAAAGAAGTGGAAGCTTGTGCTGGAGAGTGAATGGAAGGTTGTGCAGAAGAAATGGGAGCTAGTGCAGGAGAAGAAGTGGGAGCTTGTGCAGGAGAGGAAGAAGAAGTTTGTGCGAAAGAGGAAGAGAAAGATTTTACGGCTACATTTTGTACATTTTCATCCTGATCATCTGATGAAGTATCGGTATCTGAAGAATCGTGGTTTTCTGGAACAAAATTACTGCTAAGATTTTTTACCTCATTTTCATCTCCCTCTTCTGATTCGCTAAAGTTTGTATCTAGCTCTGCAACGTTTACTGCTTCTCGACGTCTCGTCACTCCATGATCTGTTATACAAATTCTCGCTCTGAAATGCCTTCTGCTGTAAAATGAAGATGATGATATGGCTGCACCTCCAGTCTCATTTATGTTATTATCACTATTCATTATTTGGTGTGAAAATAATTACGCTGTTTTTCAAATCTGCGTCAAAAAATATATATAAGCATGCTTTCACGATCAGAATAAGCATTCATATAGCTCATCAAGAAAGCTCTGAAACGAATAAGTCTTTCGCTTTTCCCTCCTCGCGAAAACGTGTACGGAGAAGTCTGCAGCAAGGACAGAGCCGGCGCAAAAGCAGTCAATTAATGGGGTCAATTAAGCGTTTATTAGGGGTGGAGGAGCGTGAAAAAATGAGCAAAATTATACACAAAAACCGCTGTCTTCAAAAGAGTAAACCTGTTGATTGAAGCAGAAAGCAGGACTCCCTGCCCCCTTAATCAACAACCCCTGGTGCCGGCCCTGTGCAAGAATACCATAAATTCATAACAAAAGGAAAATTAAATAAAGAGCTAGAAGTCGGTTACCGACTTTACTGCATTGTTTTATCTTACTACAGAGTATGGTGCCTACTGACCTCTTCATTCATGATGTTGTTCCTGAACAACACTGCAAAAATGGTAGCAGCGTGTATCCGGAGCAGAAAAAATAAAATTATCTATTTCAGCTGCATTTTATAAGGCTTTCTCTAATTCGGCATATTTTTTTCTAAATTCCAACTCAACCGCTTCTACCTAAATAATGACCTCTTACTGTCCTCACTTGAAAATAACCTGACTGGTAGAAATAAGTTGTTTTCATGCAAAACTTTCGGGAGAATATTGCGATCATGCAGCGGATAAACATTGCCTAGCATGTCTGCAATTGACCCATCATTATGCCAATTGTTTTTGAGACAATTGTATTAAGTTTTATTCAATTCCATATCGGTTGTTCATGAACAACATTATGAAGGAAAAGGTTAAATAAAGATAGTCGTTTTTTTAGTTTAACTATATAATGTAACATATGCCACCTCTAATACCTTCAAGCCATAATAAATTGTAAAAGTAGCGGGCTAACTACAGGCTGCTGTCAAGAAAAATAATAGTAGGCTACTATCCTACAGGAAAATTGCAGCCCCCCTCATTAAAAATGTGCACGAGCCGCCACTGACTCTTACCAATGTAACCATACTGCAACATTTTCTTCGATTTAAATTAAGAAGATTATTTTAACTTTCGATAACAACAGCAGCGGAAATTTATGTCAGCTTCGCCCCCACACGGCACACCCCCAGTTGTGCCCCCTCCCTTTGCCAAATCCTGGGTGCGCCACTGGGTGTTATATAACAGTGGTAATTTTGAGTTTTTCACTGATTTTATCAAAAAACAGCCGGTTAGCTGAGTTATTAAGCACACGTTGCGGGCGCGGAAGGTGAGGGATCCGATTACCGGGCCGGTCAAGCCAACGGCTCGCCACCGCTGCGACGTTTCTTCGGAGCAGTAGTCTGAGTAGTGTTACCGAGGCGCTATGCCGGGGAGATGGACCCCGCTATTCGTTACACGCTTGGGCGTAATACCGCGAGTATAATGAAGATTTGCTTTTGATTTGACTAGTTTCATCATCCAGTTGCAATTTCTGTTAGCTTTTTATCTCAAAATTTTGAAGCGAAATTGTCTAGTCAGGTTTATTAGAATGCAGAAATTCTCTGGATCTTTACAATGAACTCCAATCACTGAAACCGCTATAAAACCTAAATGCAATGCGATATTACTGTGCGAAAGAACGTGAAAAAATATAGCAAGAGTCAACTTTTAAAACGATTACTGGTGAAAAACAGTAGTTGATAGCGGAAGTGGTTGACGAATGTCCGTCTTGTCCGTATTGTACGGACTTTGGACGACACAACTGTTTCCTGACGAGTGGTGTCCGGAGTTTGTTTTTGAGACTACAACTCCAATCCTCCTCCAAACAAATATCTTCCAGCTCCGGATCCTGTGAAGGTCAGAAATCAAAACTCCTACTCCGGTTTTGACTCCATTTTTAAGCCCACTAGCATTACTTCAATTCATTATCACGACAATGACTTAAGTAACCTAAGAAATCAGTCAATCCGGCTAGTGCTCCGCTCTCGTTAAGAAGTTAAGGTAAACTCCAGTCCGGCTCTGATAAAATTTGTTTGACTCCGGCTCCGCATGTAGATCCTGGACACTTCTGTTCCAAACTCCTGGTTGTCGCTAAATACGCGAAAAATCATATTCAACAAAACCGCTACAGCTTTTTTGAGAGTCACGTGATGCGTAAAGAAAGTCTAAGTACAAAAATTTTACGGTCACAAGTCAACAGTTAAGTGGTGCAGAGGAGCTGGAGGTGGACTGTCACTCGCAGGGCTGGAAATCAATGCCCTTCTAGATTTGATTTTTTGTCAGCGCATTATACTGAAGTCGCTGTAGCGAATTTGTTGAAAATGATTTTTCGCGTATTTAGCTTCTCGTGTCGTTTGAAAGTGAACTTTTTTGGTTGTAATGGATAAGTTGTCAGAATCTGCTACAATATCTGGCAACTCTGAAGTGTGCGAGTTCCTAATTTCGAGTTGGAGTGAAATTGAATTGCCTGAAGTTAAGAAATATCTTAGGTAACCCTGACTAGATTCTTTTTAATTCTGGTGGAGCCGAAATTCGTAATGTTAAGTGTAGCAGTATTGTTGTAAAGCGTTTGCGCAAGTCTTTAATGATTGTGAAATGTGAAGGGCAGAATAGGCTTGCTGGCATGGTTACCCATACTGTCCCTGTGCTGCTGTGTCCTGCTGGTACCAGTAGGTAGTCTACAGGTCTAGACTCTTGCAAGTCAAAAGTCTGTGGTGGAATGGAATCTAGCTGCAGTCTACTAGGCAGAGTGTAGACTGAGTCTCTTATCGCTGTTCCCTGTATTAGTTTTTAGCAAGTGCAAATTTGCCCAAATATGAATTTTATTAAGTAAAAAATTCAAACAGTCGAAGTGGCTATTCTTACAGACTTGTACAAATAAGGACTTTGTTTATTTTATTACTTCATCACGCTCTCTGGATCGGTAGTAGAATAAACCAAGCAATAGTAAGAATAAACCAAGTGCTTATTTGTACAGGCCCGTACAAATAGCCACTGCCTAATTTTTTAAGTTACCGGTATATCTACAAGCCTATGGACTATTTTTATCTGTCTACTTTCTGATATTTTTGTTTATTTACTTTTGTTCGGAAAAAAGGCATGCACAAGACTATTCCTACAAATTAAGTAGGCTAAAAAAATAACCGGCGCAGAACACGAAACATTTTCTCAAGCATACGTATTTTTCCAGTGAGAGAGTGCGAAAGACCATACCGGTATGTCTCGCTTCCAAAAAAGCTTGACGAGGTCATTGAGTCGGTTGCCAGTAACTTCGCCACATGGTAACTTCGCCACACTTTCATACATCGAAAATTTACATTGCCTACACCGAAACAAGACTTTAAATTCCCGGTTGCCGTACAAAATTTTATCGGGCTTTTCGAGTTGGTAACTTCGCCACATAAGCGAAACTGTGGGGTAAGATGTGGGGAGAGAGGTGTGAGAGAGTGCATGGGGTGAATAAGGAAGTGTGTTGGGGTGTAGGGGGAGGTCAGGGGAGCTGTGGGAAGAGATATGGGGGTGTGGGGGGAGATGTAGGGAAATGTGTTGGGGTGTTGGGGGAGGTAAGGAAAGATGTATGGAGAGTGGAGAAGTGTGGGGAGGGTGTGGGAAAGTGTATGGGGTGAGTGGGGAAGTGTGTTGGCGTGTGGGGAAAGGATGTGGGGAGGGTAATGGGGAAGATGTAGGAAAATGTGTTGAGGTGTGGGGCCCCAACACACTTTTAATTCCCCACATCTCCCTACCCTTACCTTTCCCTACATCTCCCCTTACC
Source organism: Trididemnum miniatum (assembly GCA_964006365.1). Lineage (NCBI taxonomy): Eukaryota > Metazoa > Chordata > Ascidiacea > Aplousobranchia > Didemnidae > Trididemnum > Trididemnum miniatum. The sequence continues at coordinate 13,100,867 of OZ023251.1, read as the reverse complement.
TCCCCCACACCCCATCACACTTTCCTGCACCTCCTTTCATACCTCCTCCCACATCCCTCCTTCCTCTCCCCACATCCCAACACATGTTCCTACTATCCCCACATCTCCCTTCACCTTCTCAAAGTGTGGCGAAGTTACCATGTGACGAGGTTTCTGTGGCGAAGTTACTGTGGCGAAGTTACCATGTGGCGAAGTTACTGGCAACCATTGAGTCTGCACCCTGTCGCTTCAGCAACTACCGTAGGCTACTTCAACTCAGAAAAGAAAGCAAAAAAAAAAAAATAAGAAAAGCAAATAGGCGTAATTTTGTTCAATTTCACAAACACAAAAAAAAAGAAACACTTGCTGCAGATAAAAAAATAAAATTTTTAAGAGTGGATTTAATTCTTGTTTCGTAGTTGTTTTAGCTGTTTTATTTGTTTAAATACTAGAATAATTATTTGGTTATTTACTAGGAGACTTATGTCAAATTCATCAAAAATTTTTTTAGGGATTTGATAAACGTTCTTTTACCAAGCTTGACTTTTTCTCTGAGAAGCAAAGGTAAACTGTTCCACACTTTGATGCCACACGCTTTAATTGAATTTTGGGCAAATTTAGAACTTGATCTAGGCAGAAAAAAATTGTGACGTTCGGCTTGTCTGGTGGCAAATTTGTGAACATCTGTAGTGGAATAAAAATAGTTTTGAAATACCGTATTTATTCGAGTATAACGCGCAAAATTTTGTACTGATTTTTAATCAAAAATTAAGGGTGCGCGTTATACACGAGTAAATAGAACAGCACGCTGTTGCCAGATAAATTCCCTATCACGGCTACAGCGCGCAATATGTTGCTTTGAAGACTACCGCTTTCGCTTTGCTGATATTTGTTTACTTGCAGCATTCGCTTCGCGCGAGACTACAAACTCACCATGCGTTGGCTTCCCACTGCATTGAGAAAAGTCAGTTTATTGATTAAAAGGCGGTTGCAGTTTCAACGCAATTACCGTACGATAAGCTTAATGACGTAACAATACAAAATGTTACGATATAAAGGACGGCACAGATAAACGTTCTATTCAGTTTCAGCATTGCCTGTTTTACTGGTACCGGTAATTCAGTGCTTTCAGTGGAAACATTTTTATTTTTATGTGAAAAATATTTTATACTAATTTTCATTCAAAAGTTAGGGATGCGCGTTATACACGGGTGCGCGTTATACTCGAATAAATACGGTAATTCTGGCAGGTTCTTATTTTTTATCTTTGACATAAATTTAGTTACTTCAAGCTTGAATATATTACTCAGTTTCAATATCGAAAACTGTTTGTACAGAGGGGACATGTGAGTTTTTCGATCACACTTTTTAGTAATAATTCTAACGAGATGATTTTGCATCACTTGAATTTTATTTAAATCATGTGCTTGCAGCGTTGCCCCAAGTGGTGATAGCATAACTTGAATGTGGATACACAATACCACAATAAACTTTTTCGAGTAAGCTTGGAGGTGCGTAAAATTTTAGTTTGTGAAGTATGGCAATAGTCGAACTCAACTTAGAAATGACATGTTGAATATGTTTACCCCAGTTTAATTTGTCATCAAATAAGACACCTAGTAAATGGAATTAGCTGCAGCTATTGCAGTGTTGCCTATTTTCACAGAAACGCTACCGGTATTTAGCATTGGTTTATTTGAAATTAGGATATACTTTGTCTTGCTTAAATTGAGTAAGAGTTTATTACTAAGACACCACAAATTTATTTTTTCTAGTTCTTCATTTGTTTTTAAATTTAAGGAGTTGATGTTTTTGTCAGAACAGATAAGGACAGTTTCATCAGCATATAATGTGGTGTTAAATTTTGAGCAGAGTGGCAAATCGTTTATATAAACCAAGAATAAAAAGGGACCCAGTAGGCTTCCTTGAGGTACTCCTGTTGTAATAGGGAGAAAAGTTGAAGATACATCTTTATATGAAACACATTGTTTTCTGTTTAAAGAGACTATGGACAACGCCTCTAACACCATAATGTTCGAGTTTATCGAATAAAATCTGGTGGTTAATTGAACCAAATGCCTTGGCAAGATCAAGAAATATAGCACATGAGGACTCGTTAATACCTTTATTGTTTAGTAAACTTTCAAATACTTGTGTAATTACAAGACCAGTGGAGAAATGCTCACGAAATCCAAATTGATATTTTGAAAACAGATCAAGCTTGTTCCAGAATTCAGTAATCTTTTGTGTAATAATAATTCAAATATTTTGTTTAAAGGCGACAAAATTGAAATCGGTCTATAATTACCAAGGTTTTGCTTAGAACTCCCTTTACGTCAAGGAATGATAGTTGACATCTTAACACTTTCTTTTAAAATTAACTGCATTGGTCTGTATATATCGGTAGTTTGTATAAGAAAGAAATAACTGAGGTTATTTTCAAATTATGTTAATCTGAAAATTCAACAGTAATTGAGGGAGACTGCGAAGTGAGCTTGCGCTCTTCGAGTCAACAGCCACCCGTTAAATATGCCAAATGCAATTGGCTCCAGCCACGAATCAAACCCGTCACGTAGGATCTGTCACCTGCGCCCGGTAGTTTGTATGTATTAGTTAAGAACTCTAAGTTTCAAACCACGATCCGCTTATCATGTCAGTTTCTTGCTGGATAATTTCTTGAAATACAATATCATACCGACTTTTGTTAATTTCAGGACGCAATAGTGCTTGCTCTTGGGTTACTTTTGTGCCTTAAGAATGACTGCTTTGCCCTTTCTGCTGCTTGCAAGCCAATCTGCAGTTTTCCACATGTCATCTAAAAAACTTACTGGGTCAATTTATGATTAATGCTTATATAATAATCATTGATGTCATTCGTGCTTGATTGATTAATTGAAGTAAATTGTTTTGGTTTTTCACTTGGTACTTAATGAACTATTGGAAGCTACACAAATTAACGTAATTTGTATTTAAAACAAAACTCTGAACTCATTGATGAAATATAGTTAATGTTTATTCATTCAAGTCATACAGGTTATAGAAACTATTCAACTTTCATACTCCCCTTCCGTTATTGTTTAATAGCATGATGTGATAGTTTAGAATGTTTGGTTTATTACAGTCTTGATCGTAAAGTAATTGGGCTGCTATTGCTTAAGCTTGATGCACTTACTTGGATGGGATGCTTTACAATAATAATCTCTAATAGACCTAGTTTGCGGAAATTTCAACAAATTAAAAAAGTGTAATGTCAACCAGAACACTTTCTACAATTTAAGCAAGTTTGGATGATTAGTACCTATTTATCTCATTGTAAGCAGGGCCTTACTGTACATTTTTTGCTTTATTTTTGTTCAGCTTACTTTAAAGGACGGCCAACAATGTTTTCATCGCAGCATTTTGGTATTCGGAATTAAACCTCTTTGTTTAAAAACTAGAAATACCGGTGTTACTCATGATCAGAGTACTGAAGATGTGAACAATATTAGCTATAGTATTTATAATGACAATATCGTCAATGCTTGAATCTAATATATAAGTGGATAAATAATGGGTGGTTCAATTATTTTAAATGGGTTTTAAAGGAAATTCACATGTTTAAAGTTTTCTGGTTTTACAGTTAGTGTGTGTGGTTAAAGGTGGCTTTATTGATGTTTAGTGTCCGTTTTGTGCGGTTTAGAATTAAATAAATACGGTAGTATAGCTCTGCCGTTGCATTTTCTCAAGAGGACGCATAATATGTGTAGTTAATTACAATTGAGGAAATGTAATGTTGAAACAGTGAAAAACTACAAAGCATAACTTTTGAGTACCTAAATTTAATATATTCACAAAGGTTTTATTATTGTTTTGTTTTTAGGTTTATTTCTTATCAAATAGTTTATTGTAAGCTGTGACAATGGATGCTGGCTTTTTTCGAGGAACAAGTGCTGATCAAGACAACCGGTTTGCAAACAAACAAAAAAAATTGTTGAAGTCAATGAAATTTGCCGATGGATTGGAAGTCAAAATAGATATGACTAAAGTAAATATGGAAACCATTAAACCTTGGATTTCTCAACGTATAACCAATTTGCTGGGATTTGAAGATGATGTAGTGATAGATTTTGTCTATAATAACTTGGAAGAAAGGTTTCCTGATCCAAAGACTTTGCAGATAAACCTCACTGGATTTTTAAACGGGAAAAACTCCAGGCAATTTCTGGGCGAATTGTGGCCTCTGCTAGCTTCAGCACAAGAAAGTGCAACAGGAATTCCCGAAGCCTTCTTGCAACAAAAGAAAGAAGAGATCGTGCAAAGGCAATTAGACGCTGAAAAAGTAGCTGCGCTAAAGCAATCAGTCGAAGAGTTTCGAGAGAAAAAAGAGAGAGAAGAACGAAAAAAGAGAGAAAGGCGACGATCTCGTAGTCGATCCCGGGATCGACACCGACATCGTGGTCGTCGATCACGGTCTAGAAACCGAAGATCAAGATCTCGTTCTCCAAGAAGAAGAGACAGGTCCAATGAACGGCATCGTCATTCGAATCGATCGAAAGAAACCAACAGTGCTTCAACTGTTGATGACAAGCTTCGCGAAGCCGATAAAGATGCCAAGGTTAAACAAGAAGCTGAGAAACCAGCGACTGAAGAAATATTGAGCAATCTGCACGGAGATGTGAATTCTGCTGAGCAAGTTACGAAATCCGAAAATGATACAAAAGCTGATCAAATTGATGCTGCCAACAAAACTGATGGTGAAAAGGAAGACCAAGTGCATGCGGAGAATCCGGACGAAGCTGCGGAGAAAGGGGACGCTGATCCTGCTCCTGTTAAGGAAACAACTACACAGCGTCCAAATACAAGACCAAATTATCGTGCACGCAAGAAGTCATCCTCTTCTTCAAGTTCGTCTTCCGATCGAGGTTCTAGTAAAAGCAGCGATCGTGGAGGACGTGCACGTTCTCCTGTTGGAAGAAGACGTCGACGTGGCGACAGCAATTCCTCTGACGACAGGTCAAAGCGAAGGCGTCAGAGACGCAGTAGAGCATCGAGCGATTCTGACGCGTCCCCAGATTTAAAACGAGATCGCAATGCCCCGTTGGACCCTTGGGCTCGTGCCCCCCGAAAAGCATCTTCTAGTCCAGAAGGGTCTAACCGTCATCGTTCTCCCCGCTATCGTAGCGAAAACGAACGTCGACGCAGAGACAGTGAGCGACGTCATAAGGAAGAAGAAGCGGAAAGGCGCCGGCTACGCGAAGAAAGGCATAAAAGAGAAGAACGACGTGAAAGGGAAGAGCGACGTGAAAGAGAAGAAAGGCGTGAACGAGAGGAAAGGCGAGAAAGAGAAGAAAGACGTCGTCGTGAAGAAGAGAGACGTCGTAGAGAGGAGGATAGGCGACAAAGAGAAGAAGAGCGTCGAAGACGGGATGATGAAGAACGGAAATTACGAGAAGAAAGACGTTTAAGAGAAGAGGAGAGACGCAGAGCGGAAGAAAAGCGTCGAAAACATGAAGTGGAAGAACAAGAAGAAAGCTCTGACGAGTACATAGAGAGGAAAAGGAAAAAGAAGCGTTCGAAAAAAAAGGCTGAAAAGAAACTTAAGAAAGACAAAAAAAAGAAAAAGAAGCACAAGAAGATGAAGGAGATGCAAAAAAGAGAATCAAAACGCGCCAAGAGCTCATCTCCTGAAATTCAACGCAAGCGGAAACGGAATGATAGTTCATCTAGTAGCGAAGAAGAGACTCCAGTTAAAAGAACGAGGAAGGTAGAACGTCAAGCGGTGCAAGATGTTGAAAAATCTCGTGGCAAAAAAGAAACGGTTGAGAAATCGCAGAAATTTCGACCAAAATCGGTTTCTGAAAGCGAAAGCGAATCAAGTGAAGCGGAACCTACTCCACCTCCTAGATCTCGCAAGCAACAAATGAAACAAAGTGAGAGCTCCTCCAGTGAGCGTTCCCCATCTCCTCCTCCTGTAAAGCTAACTAAGCAACGATCTCGTCGTGAGATGAAGCAAGACTCGAGTTCAGATTCTGATGAGCATTCTTCGCCGCTTCCCGCCAAACACAAACAAGCTGAGGAAAGCAGTGAAAGTGATTCGAGCGAACCACAACGTCGTCCACCACCAAAATCGAAACCCAGTCGAAAAGAAGGAAAAAAACACTCCGGCTCTAGTAAATCTCCCGCTAAGGCACTTCCCGCTCGTCCTCGAAAGGAATCAAGCAGCTCTTCAGAGTCTGAAGTCGAAGAAAAGTTTTCGCCTCCTCCAAGCAAAATGAAGGCGAAGCAACGAGCTAGAGCATCTTCCAGCAGTGATTCAAACGAGTCTAGTTCTGGAGCTAGCTCTTCCTCGCCTCAAAAACCAAGACCAAGAAGAGCGAGGCGTTCAAGCTCTGGAGAAAAACGTCCTCCACCTAGGAGAGAAGTTCGTAAACCACCCGAGAGTGAAAGTAGCTCAAGTGAGAGTTCTCCTTCTCCTCCAAGAAGAGAAGTAAGAAGGCAGCGCCGTCCTCCTTCGCCCTCATCAAGTAGTAGCAGCAGCAGTTCTGATGATGATGACGATGAAAGAAATCTTAGGAAAAATGCGTTAGCTACGTTAAAGAAGCGAAGGAAATAAGGGCATGTGATGACAAATCTGTGCAAACTTTTTATTGGCAAATGTTGAGCGCGAAACATTGCTTTGCGAGAAGTCTGTGATGAACTTGTTGGCTAAGTACAGCCTACGACGGTAATTCCGGACTGGCAAAAAGTCTTGCTATGCTGAATGCTTTATGTTGTTGTCAAACAGCCAAGATTAGAGTGCTGTTAAACCTAAAAATAACACGCATAATCGGTTCTGCCACTTTTCTTTACGATGGTAATGTTATTAAAAACGATTTTTTACGGCATTCATCAATATTTTGTTTAATGGTGTTCTGCTTTGCTAGCAACAATTTAAGTCGATCATTTGAAGTTTCTACTATTAACACTCTGGCCCATTTTCGGTTCGGTAAATAAAACGTAATGAAGCTGCTGAGATAATATAAAAAATAACGTAAGTTCCCCCAATATAAAAAAATAACAAAAAACTGAAGAGTTTGCGCAGGGATTTCTAACGTGCAGTAATTTATTCGCTGCTTAAACATTATGCTATAGCTTATTTTTATGTGGAAGATTTTACGTCAATTTTTCGAGAATCTTGGCAATTTTCTTGATGCATTTCTTGAACTGTTAATCTTGTCCACTGCTATTGTACTTGTTGATTGTGTAGATCATCTTTACCCTTTCCAGTGTCCACATGTCCTGTCTGAGTGGTTCCAATCCAAAGGCCCACTGGCTTTCTGGATCCAAATTAAATTTTTATGTGTCTCCGGTGTGGTTTTAATGATGGCATCAAAAAATTGATTATGATGCAGAGAGCCCGTTAGCCTTTCAAAGCTCTTAATCCGGGCATGGTGGACGGGGGAAATGTGATTAAAGTTTGATGCAACTGCAGCGAGCACAAACTCAAATTCTGAACTTTTTGCGGAAAACCGGACGACCAAACAGGGTTGGGAAAAATCGATTGTAATCGATATTCTATTGCGATATTCTCTACTTTTTGTTCATCGAATGCACTGAAGCCTTTACTTTTTGAATGAGTATCGAATATGGCCTTTATTTTTTATGTTTTTTTCGGCGCAATTCGATATTCCATATTCGATTCTTTTTGTCCAGGTTAGTTTATCTCACTTTAGTAAATTTAAAATAATCGTCGGTATGTCATTACCTTGTTTTTGCTGATAAATTTTTTTTTTGTGCCAAAAAAAAAGATTTGTAACTACAAAGTTGCTTCGCATATACTATGTCCGTCGTTTGTCTATAAGTTACCACCGCATGAATGTGAGGACATCTCAAAAAGTGCTTGTCGTACACCGCTAAATGCTCAGTGTAATATCGATTACATTATTCTTTATTCTTTACTTTTTTAAACTACCATCAAAATCGATTATTTCTTTAATTTTTTAGGTATCGATTCCCAACCCTGCAAACAGATCATACTTTATACGCATGTGGGTCTCGGTAATTTGTACTACTGTATTACGGGCCATAGTAACAAGACGTTTCTTTATTGGTCTAATGGTTTGTAATTGAAATATCGCAGGATGCGTTTTGGGATCAGGTCCTTATTTTTGTGGACTGCTACAGTGGCAAATGTGCAAAATTGACGTTAATGATTTGCTGATTGGACATGTCATGCTTAATGCCCTCATCTACTTTAGCCAATTATTTTGCATTTGTGAGCGAGAAGTGCCAGCTTTCGATAAAACTAAAGGATGAAAATGCAGCGAGAATCCGTCTAAGTTGCATCGTTATCATAAGATTACAATGTAGTCCATTGGCATGCTCATTGTTCGGTAGTGTTTTTTAAAAATGGTTTGCAGTTTTTGTGTTATCGTCTCTTCTTCGTTTTTGGCGTTGACAACTCAAATTTTTGAAGAAGAAATATGTTTTGATGTTCTGAATTGTGATCGAGGGCATAAACACTAAACAGTCGACATCACAGGCTAATACGTAGATCTAAAACATTGCTGTTTGAAGTTTAGGCTAGCAACCCTTATGAATGTGCGTATCTTTGCTAAATATAAATTTTTTGCTGTACAGTCAATGGCGCTAATTTTTGTTAAAATTTTTCGATATATTTTACACAGGAGCGTACTTAGGAGGGGAACATTGTGCCATGCTCCTCTCTCTTGACTCTGGCTTTCAGTAAAAAAGAAATGTTGCCAAGTGACTGAAATATACCAGACTCTTTTGATGACTTTTGTGGTTTTTGCGCCCCTGCCCCTCTTCTGAAAGTTTGTGCCACGCTACTGTTTTTAAATGCGAAAATTTTCATTTTCTCGGCAGCTCGAGGAGCATTTGCGTTAATGTTTCTGACATTAGTTACGATGCATCGGTTAAAAATTGAAACGCTTCTTGAGTTTTCACCCTTTGTGCAAATGATGTTGCAACCGCTTGTGTTGCCCAAAAAAAGAAGCAGATCCAAAACTTTTCAGGGAATGTGCGACTTGAAATCGAAAAAAAATGCTCATTTTGCTGCTTTGTGGGTCTAGAAGTATTGAAGTACTAATGTATTAAGTTATTACGTCAAACTTGGAATAAGGAGACTTAAGTCCCCTTGACCCCCCGCTGGATCCGCCAATGCCGACCCCTCTAGTTACTTCGCAGAATTTCTTTCCCTTTGAACAGTTGGTCACCTAGTTTTTAAAACTTTTGGTTCATGATATGTTGAACTTTTCATGTGTGTTTGGCATATTAATTTGCCTCTTTGTGATTTTGTCTTTCGGTCTTCTGCGTGCTGCGGAAATCTCTATGACGCTCGCACTCTTCTGGCTTTATTGGCCCGCGCAAATTCACAAATTGCTGTGCTCTTTTTCAAGGCCACAACTAAAAGTTTTTGTTGGTTTATGAAAGTTTGGTTCTGTTTACAACTACCGCAAGTTTTCTTAATCTACTAACGAAAAACTTGGTTTTGCTTTTTATAATTACTCTGTTCAAAGGGCCACTAGCTTTCAGCGTCAGAATTAAATTTTGATGATCCAAATAAATAACTGAGGTTGTTTTCAAATTATATTGAAGTAAAAATTCAACAGTAATTGAGGGAAACTGCGAAGTGAGCTTGCGCTCTTCGAGTCAGCAGCCACCCGTTTAATTTGTCAAATGCGATCGAACCCGTCACGTAGGATCTGTCACCTGAGCGCAGTACCGCTAGGCCATGTCGCAATCAATCATGTTTTGAATTATGACGTTAAAAAAATAATCATAAAGCACAAAGCCGGTGACATTTAGAATTTTGTTAACCTGGACATGTGTGATTGTGTGTGTTCTGGTTTACTGTCTTCCTCTTCAGACCACATGCGTTATCTCTATGTTGGACTGGTAAGATACCTTAAAGCTTTCGTCCTACATAGATCTCGCTTACCTAGATTGGAATCGAACCCGTAATCTTGCACAGTCAAGATAGGAACTCAACCCGCAATCCTGATATAACATGACTAGTCGCAGCGCAGACGAGCACACGCGTGACCGATAGAACCGGCTAAATAATTTATTGCAAAAACACAAAAAGTGTCCCATATTAGGTGAACTTTCCAGGAAAATTTATTTGTTCTGATGTGAAGAGTTTCCAACTTCGTGATATCTTTACGAAAAAACGTGGTCAATTCACACTTGTCACTCAAAGTCTCATCAGAAAAAAAAACTAAGATTCCTAAACAGTTACCAAAAATTGCAACGAAGCGAAAAATACGCAGCAGAATTTGGCAGTAATAGGCCAAACAAGCACGGAATAGCGAAAATTTGAAGAGTGAAAGTGTTTTTTTGGTTTTGCATTAAAACAAAAGGTTTGCTATGCATCTACTTCAGGTCTCTCGAAAAACAGATGAGCTTCTACTAAAAATACTTTTTTCGTTAATAAATTGCTTCCTTCAAAAAAATGAACAATTTTGAAAACGGCCACAATTAAAACATTTTCAGTAGACTCAACACTAAATTTAACAACTAGGCTTCAGTAAATACCAAGTAGCAGCGACATCAAAACCTTCAGTACCACAAAAAGCATAATATGGATACACAGAAGGGTTAGTTTACGCATAACGCGACCTTTGTTCATATATTTCCAACTTCCTTACGATTCTCAAATACATTTCAAGCCTAAAAAACGAAGTTAAATAAGCTCGCGAATTCGATAACTAATTATTAGGATGTTTCATATTTCCACTTTTTTTGAAATTAATTATGCACGGGGTATCATCAGATCGGATTTCGGTCACAATGAAAAAAACAAAAATTTCATTCTCGATTTATCGTCGTTTAGGGGATGCCCAGCCCCCTGAAAGTTTGGCACGGGAGATTTTTTGGAAAATTTGCATATCTTCGCTACGGAACGAGATAGAGTCGTGGGTGGTACCAAAGTTTGCAGAGTAGTCGATTTTCTATCTGTACGTAATACATCGTTAAGCTTTAACTACATTAGAAACCATCAAACCAAGTTATACTCAAAAGTATGGTTTGTAGTAATTTTACGGATGAATTGCCCGCGAAAATGCACTTCAATGGTATTTTAAGCATAAACTTAATAATGCACTTTACTACAAACTCAACAAACATTTTTTTAATATGTGGGATACCATATTTTGAACCAGCTTTTCACAAAATCATTATTCACAAACAGCTATTGCATAAATGTGAGCGAAGGCGAAGATATGTTCGCTGTCCTTGGGATGAATTGTCCCGAAATTTTTTTTCTATGCAACAAATCTTTTAGCTTGCCAATTTCTCTTTCATTGCAGCGGTTGTGGTTGTCAATGCATTTCCAAAACTCCGTTAAACCGAACAAAACGCATGGAGCGCTTTTACTGTCAACAGTAAACAAGTGTTTTAACACTGTTCCTCTATTAATACAGTAGGTAACAGCAAATTTTTGACAGAAACTTCTTCGGGTAATAAAGAGATTTTCAGAGAACAAGCTCAGAGCAACGTTATGTGGTGAAAGCCAACTCAAAGCATGTTAAATAAAGTAACGATTTACTACTTCATATAACCTTAGATCAATCACTTCATAAGCAAGCAAGAAAACTGGTTGAAACTATGTCAGACGAGGGCCATCACATGCTTTTGGATTGAGGTGAATCATGAGAAATGATGGCAAGTACTGTACACTGACACTATGTAAGAAACAAGACGGTATAATTTGCTTTTTCTCTGCGACAAGATTGCTCGCACCAAACAACAGCAATCGCAAATAACCATTTGCTGTTGTCAGCTAACGGGTATCTGGTCTTGCTTGTACCACAGTAAGAGATTCCAAGTGTTACTTTCTGATTGAACTACGTAAGTAGAAGTAGTCGGAATTTAAATCACTTAAGTAAGTACTAGTTACCAAGCAATAATACTTAAGTAGTCTACTTAAGTGAAACTACTTCGTTACTTTACACCACTGCAATTCATCCCAAGGACAGCGAACATATTTTCGCCTTCGTTCATATTTATGCGAATAACTGCTTGTGAATGCTGACCTTGTGAAAAGCTGGTTCAAAATATGGTATCCCACATATTAAAAAAATGTTTGTTGAGTTTGTAGTGAATTGCATTATCAAGTTTATGCTTAAAATACCAATGTAGTGTACTTTAGCGAGCAATTCATCCGCAAAATTACTACAAACCATACTTTTGAGTATAACTTGGTTTTTGTTGTAGTTAGAGCTTAACAGTCAGCGACATGGCCTAGCGGTACCGCGCGCAGGTGACAGATCCTACGTGACGGGTTCGATTCGCGGCTGGAGCCGATCGCATTTGACATATATAACGGGTGGCTGCTGACTCGAAGAGCGCAAGCTCACTTCGCAGTCTCCCTCAATTACTGTTGAATTTTCAGTTCAATATAATTTGAAAATAACCCTCAGTTATTTATTTATTTAACGATGTATTTCGTACAGATAGAAAATCGACTACTCTGCAAACTTTGGTACCACCCACGACTCTCTATCTCGATCCGTAACGAAGATATGCAAATTTTCCAAAAAATCTCCCGCGTCAAACTTTTCAGGGGGCTAGGAACCCCTAAACAATGTTCAATCGAGAACAAAATTTTCGTTTCTTTCATTGTGACCGAAATCCGATCTGATGGGATCCCGTGCATAATTAATTTCAGAAAAAGTGAAAACATGAAACATCCTACCCTTTTTATGTCGCAATGGGGTAAATTTGAAAAAAAAACAAAATTTTTGTTTTAAATATACTCCGTGCGTGCAGCCAAATTTTAGGCAGCTTACATGCACGTTATCATAACTTTAAGACAATTAACTGTTAAATCTTTCAAAATTAGGTTTCAGCATAATTAATCTATGGCCTTTAAATTAACAAATTTATTCTTTAACAGAGCTGCAAAAGTCAGCAATTTTACAGAAATTGATTTGATTTGTTAATTGAAAAACACTTTTTAGCGAATTTATAAGTTCATGAATAAGTTAGCTTGGTTGCTAGTTTCATGCCACACATGCAATCAGGTAGCCCGCAGTCAAACGTTGATCAAGTCTTGATATCACAGCAGCTGTACTTTTGAAATGACGAACATAAAACACTTCAGTGAACGTACGCCCTTGGCGTCTTAGTTGGTAAAAAAAAAAATAAATCGAAAAATGCCCCCCATACACACAAAAAAAATTTAGCCGTAACAAATTGACTACAGCCATAACGGCGTCAAGAGTTAAAATGATTACATCCATAATTCATTGCCACCACATGAACAAAATTCCATCCCGATGCAAACTTATATATGCAATGAGCTAGGACAGCGGCCCAACTAAGTTTATTTTGAAATCAATTACAAAAAAATTCACATGATTATTAAGATTGTATGGCAGTAGTGGAAAAAAAATTAGGTAAAAAATGAGCACCGTAGCAGTGAAACGTAGCTTAACGAAAACAAAAGCAAAAAACGATGAAAATGCGTCGACTAGTTATTATCGGTCGAATCAAAAAAGTTCTTATCGACGATGTATCGCACGCACTGCAGGATGTTGTTTCGTTCGCTACGAATTTCCGGTTCCAGAAGCTACAGACAAAGTAAAAGTTAGCCGCAGTAGCCTTAACTACAATTCATGATACAAAAAACAACGATAAGATTCGGAAATTAGGCACTCATAGGTCTAATTATGTATTAACACATTAGCAGGGCCGCGTTAAGAATCAGGGGGGGGAAGACTAATTTCTCGGGCGGCCCATCCTTTTTGCAGATTCTATTTTGACGCTAGAAGACCTATTTTCAAAAGACGCGATTTCACCATCTTTTTTAGGTGTGACACGTCCCTAACCGAGGGGCCCGGGGCTATAGGCCCCATAATGCGGCCCTGCATATTGTGCGTGGATGACGTAAAATTGTATCCACAGAACCGGTGAATTGCTTGGCCTGGCTCAGAATATCATTGCCGAGTTTATTACGATTCATTGCACTGCTCAGAAATTGGACTTAAATTGAACCACTTTTTGATGCTGCTTGATTTTCACATGACTTTTCGTCGCTGCTGCAAAGCAGTCTGCCATATAGTTGGGTCCAAGCCAGGGTAAGCTTATACAAGCGCGCCATTAGTGTTTCGGTGAGCTCAAATGAATACAAGAGCGACAAATACCAGAAATGAGCGGTAAAAAAGTCAGGTTTGGTTAGAACGGTTGTAGAATCGAATTTAAGTCTTTCGCGTCAATGACTTTGCTAACACTAGTATTTAGCATTACCAATTTGTCTTGCGCACCCACGAATAGATCAGTATGAAAACCTAGCTATACCAAGAATAATCTGGAACTACCGGCTGTACTCACCATTCGCAGCAAGGACGGTCTTGACAGAGCCGAGGAGCGATAATTTCGTTGTTTATCGTCGCGTTGATTATTGCTTCTTTTATGTTTCGGGTGTTTACCGACAAATCCTTTGTTTACATTTTCATTAGTTTCGCTGCAAAAGTTAAGCATGTAGATAGACAAATACAACTGACGATGTCACCATCGTAGAAACAGCATAATCAATTACGAACAGTATGGCCCAATGGATATGGCGTTTACTTCTGGAACGGCAGATTTAGAGTTCGATTCCGAGTCGGGTGCGACCAACGACTTCAACATTCGTATTCACAGCTTCGCTACTTTGCCGTTCAGCATTATAGGAACTCGCTATTGCGCCTTTGTTGCTTCCTCGTGATAAAATGAATTTGCAACCAAATAAAATATGTAAAAAATAGCAAGTTTGGTTACCGGTAAGCTTTAAATTCTTTTCCAAAACATCCACTAAAATACATTCGAGTATCCTTATTCTTTAGCTGAAAACACACGACTGTACAACAGTTGCAAAACATTGCGATCTGATCAATAGCCAAGTAAATCTATGATGCCGTAAGGATATTGGCGTACCCATTACGCTGGATTTCTTTCGCTTGAATATCCTTGGCTTCATCATTGCTGCCATCGCTGTCGTAATTCGATATAAGTTGCGACAAAGAAGTCAAATCGCTATTGTTTGATTTCAATATCTTCGGGTTACCTGAGCAAGATTAACAGACCATGAAAGACACGCCGAAATTCAATCTACTGCAAATTTGTTATCTTCGTTAGGATTAAACTTTAAATCAAAAACATCAAATCTTCATTGTACTCGCGGAATTACGCGGAAGCATGTAACGCGTGGTGGGGCCCATCTCCACGACTCAGGGCATGGGCAACACAGCTTCGAAGAAACGTCGCAGCAGAGGCAATCCGTTGGCAGCAGTGTGTCCGCATTGATCGGCCCGGGAATCGAGCCCAGACCTCGAGCACTGGTATCTAACAACTACGCCAATCGGGCGGTCCAAGTATACAATGTGAAAACAAGAAAAGCAATCGTCAGCAAACTAGCGTGTCAATTAAAGTTGCTGGGCAAGCCAGCAAACTGGCTACAAACGAAAGGATGCTCGAGGCGATCGTAACATACTTTGCAGCCTTAAGTAAAATTTACCTCCGTCAGAATCAAACCCATGATACTAAAATCAGAAGCAAATCTACACAAAACCATTAACAGTGAAACAAACACTTAGGTATGTTCAAATTGTTCATTAGCTCAAAAAATTTAAGTTTGGATTTACGAGATCCTGCAAATAAGCGAAATGCTGATTTAGCACACACACATTTTCACTGTTTGCTATGCACGAGTTGAAAACCGGTAGCTAGCTAGCTACTTAACTTTCGCCGGTTCGTTACTGATTAAACCTACATTTGCCACACATGTTGCTATGTAATGAAAAGACAGTTTTATGCTGACATCAAACCATTCGGAAAAAAATTCGAATTTTCACAACAGGCAACAGCCCTGAGGCGGCATACTGCTAAAAATTGCGTAGACAGCCAAAAGTGCTCTCTGCGCACTTTGCGCTGATGCAGTGCGTACGCAATCGAGCAATTTCAGACACAGTTGGTATACACGTCAAATTGCGTAGAGCAGTTTTCGGCGATATTTTAAATTCGAGAGGAAGCGACGAAAAAAGCATGTCTGACTCTATGGGGTGCCGTTTGTAAAGTAGGAATTGCACTCACTTTACGGACAAATCAATGCTCTTTCTTACGCCAAGAGAAACGGTAACGAAAAAAAAACATATTTTCCTACGCCAAGTCAAATGGTAACGAAAAAAAACATGCTGTCCTACGCCAAGTCAAATGGTAAGAAAAAAAAAACGTGTTTTCCTACGCCGAGTCAAATGGTAACTAAAAAAGCATGCATTCTATGCCAAGTCAAACGGTAACGAAAAAAAACATGCTTTCCTACGCCAAGTCAAATGGTAACGAAAAATGCGTGTTTTCCTACGCCAAGTCAAATGGTAACAAAAAAACAAGGTTTCTTACGCCAAGTCAAATGGTAACGAAAAAAAGCATGCTTTCCTACGCCAAGTCAATTGGACACGAAAAAAGCATGCATTCCTACGCCAAGTCAAATAGTAACACAAAACTATCCCGTTCTGAGCGCCAACTGTAACCTAACAGACATCACGTGTCTGCCGACCAAACTTCCTTTTTTTCTAATGGAATCCGAATAAGCGCCGGTTTTGCTGATCTGTTCGGACTTGATCGGAAGTAGTTTTGTGTTACCATTTGACTTGGCGTAAGAATGCATGCTTTTTTTCGTTACCATTTGACTTGGCGTAGGAATGCATGCTTTTTTTCGTTACCATTTGACTTGGCGTAGGAATGCATGCTTTTTTTCGTTACCATTTGACTTGGCGTAGGAAAACATGCTTTTTTTCGTCACCATTTGACTTGGCGTACGAAAGCATGCATTTTTCGTTACTAGTTGACTTGGCGTAAGAAAGCACGTTTTTTTTTCGTTACCATTTGACTTGGCGTAGGAATGCATGCATTTTTGGTTACCATTTGACTCGGCGGATGAAAGCATGCTTTTTTTCGTTACCATTTGCCTTAGCGTACGAAAGCATGCATTTTTCGTTACTAGTTGACTTGGCGTAGGAAAGCACGTTTTTTTTCGTTACCATTTGACTTGGCGTAGGAATGCATGCTTTTTTTCATTACCATTTGACTTGGCGTAGGAATGCATGCTTTTTTTCGTTACCATTTGACTTGGCGTAGGAATGCATGCTTTTTTTCATTACCATTTGACTTGGCGTAGGAATGCATGCTTTTTTTCGTTACCATTTGACTTGGCGTAGGAATGCATGCAATTTTTGGTTACCATTTGACTCGGCGGATGAAAGCATGCTTTTTTTGGTCACCATTTGACTTGGCGTACGAAAGCATGCATTTTTCGTTACTAGTTGACTTGGCGTAGGAAAGCACGTTTTGTTTCGTTACCATTTGACTTGGCGTAGGAATGCATGCATTTTTGGTTACCATTTGACTCGGCGTATGAAAGCATGCTTTTTTTCGTTACCATTTGACTTGGCGTAGGACAGCATGTTTTTTTTCGTTACTATTTGATTTGGCGTAAGAAAGAGCATTGGTTTGTCCGTAAAGTGCGTGCAATTTCTACTTTACATACGGCACCCCATATGACTCAGCGTTTTTGCCAAAGCGAAGAGCTTATAGCTTTTTGAAATTCATTATATATTAGCCTATACTTACTGAAAAGTGATAGGCAAATAGTGATTCGATATGCAATCGCAATGAGAAAGCGAAAGCGGCACGAAATTAAATGGGGTGGATTTGCTGCACATGCTTAGCTAAACTTTCTAAAAACTCTACAAAAGAATATAAATTGTGAAACGTTGATGCAATCATCGGAAACATTTCGAAAACTTCTCGAAGCCAAAAGTTAAACCGCTGGCGTTGTGAAGACATCTCCCCTGCTTTTTAAAATCGCCGTGCGGAATTGTAGATTAGTTAGTGTCTTTTATTTCCGTACCGTCAGCACATGATTACCATTCTATATTCGGCTATTAAATGATTGTTCAATTCCAAAATCAAAGCATTTCGTTTTCTGTGCGCGGTACCTCTCACAAGACCACCCTCTTATAGGTGCAGCGACCAAGCTCATTCTTAAACTTTTTTTACTTGTGCTTCAGTAATATGCACGTCTTAACGTATATCGTTTTGTCGCTGTTTCCTGATTTTTTGCCTCGCTGTAGTTTGTCTTATCGATATTTATTATTTTATGGCCGAAAACATAAATTTACTACCGTTGCTACTACTACCGTGCACGGTTGGATCTATTCATAATTTTGAATTGCTAAATTTAAATCCACACCGTACTTGACTTAAAAAAAAAAGTTAATTCAAATTCATTGACTTCGCAAAACTGATTTCAAATTTCACCGTTTCAAAATTCACAAAACTCAACAATTCAAACTTCTTAGCATTTGATAAACAAGGTATCAGATAGGCTAGAAAAAAAAAAACAAATATTTTTGAATAGTTGTAGCGAGTTGTATTAAATATTTTCACTCTAGACTCGAGAATCCGTAAAATTAAGCAGGTCAAGTCAGTAAGTAACTGCAAAAAGGTCAGTACCATAAGCAAAAATCACAACTCTTAGCGAAAAAACAAGAAGACACGAAAGGGGTAGAAAGTTAACTCTTGCAAGACCAACACCAAAGCATTTAAAAGGGTTACATTTGCCGTGACAATTGTTCTGTTTGCTTGATACACTTTATGGATTGTTTGCAATGTAGTGACATGCAGTAATAAACCAGTGGCAAAACCATACTTTACTTCGTAATTCGTATGTTTTAATGATAAAAAACCCAAATTCATCCAATCTTCAATTATGAAAATCAAATTTAATGACTTTAAAGTAGCATTCAAAGTCTTAGTTATCGGATTTTGAAAACCCACGTTCAAATTCATCAATAACTTGGGAGTGAATTCAAATTCAACCCAACCCTTTCCCATGCAAGCGTCCATAATTGCAAACGCCTAACTAACAGTCACAGCGTTAGCAAAGTAGCAAATTGGTAGAAAATGCTGTCTACGCCATCCTCGAAGATTGCGTTAGCTGACAAACTTTTTTTGCTGTCTACGCAATTTCGTAGTTGACGTGTATACAAACTTGTTTGTCTCGACGCACTTTTTCTCTCTACGATATCGTAGAGCGCGACAAAAATGAGCCGTATACTGCCCCTGACCTGATTAGCTGACACAGTTAATAACAATGTCTCCGTCCGCCTGCAGGTAACAATTCAAGCTAAAGTTGCCGCTATGGCAAAAATTTCCAGCTTCTAGGTTTTACGAAAACTTAAGAATTTAAACATTTAATTTACTTGTTGTGCCGTTGGGAAAGGCACTTAACGGAATTTCCCCATCTTAGTGTGGTAGACAGATGGCCAGCAACTCCTAAGCGAGCTCGTATAGCGCATTGATCGCTTTCTCGTGATAGGACGATAAATATGCCAATAATAAAAAAAATAATAAAAAAATACGCTATTGTTAAAAAACGATTGTAATACAAGTTAAGCTTGGGGTCACAAACTGCGTGAAATTAACCTTGATTAAGGCGCACACGTCAAGGCGTAAGCAATACTAATAGTCTACTTTCATAGCAAGCTCAAAAGCATTGAATCGCGGATACAAGGCGCTGAATGCTCCTATTAAGTGAATGCGTCGATGAGTTGGCACTACCTTGATCGGAATTTTTATTTTTGATCACTTCTTCAGGATTGCGAGATTTTGATTCGACATCTTCATCATTATTATAATCATCGTTACAACGGCGACCACCACGCGAAAATCTGCCTCTGCGATTGCTAAACATAAAATACAATCAATGCTGGCGGAAAATGCAAATAAAGCAAGGCTCAGTGATTGGTACGTCCGGAAAAAAATTTTACTCCGTATTCTTGCAAAACAGTTCAGCAGCACACCTTCACGAAGACACTTTGGAAAACGCAGAAAATAAAATAAATTTAAAGTATCGTGGAATAAGTTTTAATGTCGGCGGAAAAACAAGACCTCCATCAGTGCGTCAGTTTCAGTTACAACGTTAAAATTTATCTGCCGCTTGAACTGCTTTTCCTAGGTTTAGGTAAAGCAAATAAAACAGCAAAGTAAAGATAACATAAACACTCACTTAAATCTTCCTCGGCCACGACCTCGTCGATTCCCATACTTTCTGTAAAACAAAAGTAAGATTTAATACAGCAGGCAAGAACAAACTGAAGCCTCTGTATAGGGAATGGGTTTGAACAGTACAAACAGTGCATGGAGGACCACATACCGTGAATTGCTGTTTGAAAGAGACATCACAAATTTCTGAAAAAATGGGCAGGTTGTTCAACTAAGCGAAGTTGCTTAGAAACGAAGTTGAAACAGGGAATGCGCACAATTATGGCGCTTACAATTCAACTTTGACCAGTTTCGCTGTTTTGCGCGCGTTGGGATGCAACATTTCGTCTTGACCATTTCTGCTAGGCGGGTTCTTGACAACTTACAAATAAATAGCAAAACTTGCAACGACCGCTCTTATCGAACACGGACAACTGACCGCCGCAAACTGGCCGCGAGATAACTGACCGCCGTAAAGTGGCCGCCATGCAAACTGACCGCGAAGCAAACTCGCCACCACGACAACTGACCGCCATAGCATGAAGCTCGAAAAACCACTTCGCACCATACCGCTTCGCCACAATTGTTTGCTTAATGTCCGTGTTAATTTGGTAGTAACTTCGCACCTTACCGCTTCTCAAACTGGGTTTATTTTTTGCAATAAAATTTCGGATAAATGTCCGAATTTGCTCAAAAAATTTCGGACATTTAAAATTTTTTCGGCAAGATTTATGAACGAACAATTTTACAAGTTTACTTAATCAAACGTTAATAATTACTGCATTTCACAAAAACACGAGACTAGTGTTAAAAACGAAACTTTAATCACGCCAAAGCCACGCAAAAACACGGAACGCTTGCTATACAAACAAAATAATATCAATGAAGGGACGCAATAATGCGCAGTGTCAGCTCATCCGTCCGACACGGGGCGGGCATAAATCAAACGCAATGTCGTACGTTTTGATTATTGACTTACAACTGAGTATGTTTACGTTTTTGTAATTACAAATATGACATGCTTCCTTTTCAGAAAAAATACTTAAAAAAAAGGGAAATCCAAAAAAGTTTATGCAATGTCAATAAGTAAATCATTTAGCTCTTCGAGCACTGCATCTGAGCTGGAGCAACCGCTGACCTTGTGCCGGCCTCACTTGGAGCTAGACAGTCAGAATGAATATGCTGTGTCATAATTATAGTGTTCAAATAATGCAGCAATTGCAGCATTTAGTTTCAATCGCATTACTTTGTCTGCAGTTGATGCAAACAAGCGGTTTCTTGCAAGTCAGCGAAATGGCCTAGCGGTACCGCGCGCAGGTGACAGATCCTACGAGACGGGTTAGATTAGCGGCTGGAACCGATCGCGTTTGACATACATATAACGGGTGGCTGCTGACTCGAAGAGCACAAGCTCACTTCGCAGTCTCTCTCAATTACTGTTGAATTTTCAGTTCAACATAATTCAAAAATAATCTCAGTTATTTATTATTTATTCTTGTAGTTTGTTCATAAATCTTGCCGAAAAAATTTTAAATGTCCGAAATTTTTTGTGCAAATTCGGACATTCGTCCGAAATTTTAAAGCAAAAAAATACACCCAGTTTGACAAGCAATAAGGTGCGAAGTTACTACCAAATTACCGCGGACAGTAAGTAAACAATTGTCGCGAAGGGGTAAGGTGCGAAGTGGTTTTTCGAGCCTCGTGTTTTGATGGTCAGTTGTCGTGGTGGCGAGATTGCTTCGCGGTCAGTTTGCATGGCGGCCAGTTTGCGGCGATCAGTTGTCGTGCACCGGCTCTTATGCAAACGCAGATTCATCCTACATGTATTCAGACTTCGTCGCTAAGTAGTGACAGCAAGATAATATTAAATCAATTGATCTTACCCAAAAGAACGCTCTTCCAGAACAGCCCCAGAACATCTTTTTTCAGCAGCTTTAGCTTGCTTTTCTTTTACTCTTTCTTCGGTTGGAAAATTGTTTCGTCTTTCTTCCCGCCATTTTTTTATATCTTCCGCAGTATAAAGTTGGATGTTGAAACCATCTTCAACGCAAGAGATTATGTCAGCTCACAATGCAGAACTATGCATTACATTACAACTACGTACATTCATTTAGATGTGCCACAAGCGCGAAAATCAACACAGGATTTTTCAGCTTAACCGATCCGGCGGTAACAGTTTGGGGTTTTGTGTTATGGGTTAGTGTTCGGCTTTGGGTCAGATCAGGTGTCCCGACGCCAAATTGTCTCACGCCGAATAGATGCGTGGTTTTGCCTTAAGTACGCATCGGACATAGGTCACTAAACCTCGGCAATATGGAAAAACGAACCTCGGCAATATGAATGCGAAAATCAAGTTAGGTTACAAGTATAATAAAAAACTAAAAAACAAGCAAGCAAACCGACAAATCGTTATATATAAAGATTTAAAAATCAATCAACAAAGCTTAAAAGCACGATGGTACAAAAAATCGTTTCAATTTTACAAATGCACTTACTGCCATGAGTATTTCTTTTGTGTATTTCAACGATTTTATAATGCGCTTCGAATTTACATCCTGGTTCCGTGCACTAGAAAAACAAAATCGTTAGAAATATATTGCTCCAATGCCAACAGAAGCATGTTAGATTTAACAAGTTGCACAAAGCAACATAAATTGATCTTTTCAACAGCGTTGCTACTTTGTATTCTGACTTGGACAATTAGAAAAAAATTTTTTTCAAGGTCACCTAGTTTTACAATGAACCTTAATCGTGAAGTATAAAACCGGCCAATCAACACAATTTGCAACGTTTTACATATCTACGCATTGCAGGTAATCAACTATTCGTATAACTATATAACGCCAAGGTTTAATCACACACGTAATCACTACACTCATCACTGCTAGCAGAATTTCGTATACGAAACGATGTTATTAAGATGACCTTGTCTTTATCATCACCGCCTACAGAACAATGCCAGACATATTGCGCTCATAGGATTTTATCTATTCCTTTAGTGCTGACGTAATGCAGAGAGCGCTATATTGCCTGTTCACAAAATTCAATGGTTGAAAGAGGGGTGGCAATAACGAAATGAGATTGAAAAATAATTAATTAATTGGTCAAAGTTTCAGGGTCTCCAGCTGAAGAAAGTGCTCTATAACGTGCCAGAGCGGAGCATATGACTTGATAGCAGATTAAATCTGCATAAAATTACAAGAACTTACAACCGACTGTTTCCCCCTAATGGGTTCATCAGGTGAGGTTATTATTGAATAAGAACTTCACCTGATGAACCCATTAGAACCTCACCTGATGAACCCAATGCAATTTTAATCTGTTATTAAATCATATAATCAAGTAGCTTTGTATTGTTAACTTGTTTTTCTAATCTTCAGTAAATCACTTTAACGCAATTTTCTAACGCCTTCATTTTCTTTAACAATTTAAATGAAAACAAAAGTTACCACAATTGCAATTTTAAAATTTCAAAAAATAGAAAAAGTGCTGGATGCAGACAAAAAAAAGCAGGACTATTTGCAAAACTTTACTGGTTGAACAAATACAGAAGGATCTATGACATGAATTCAATTTAATAAAAATTTTGTGATTAGCAAAAGTCTATTCAAACACAACCGATTTCTTTGCCCACCTTGGTATGTTCACTGTAATGTTGCCGTTTCTTTTCTTCAGTTTTAAATCCCCGATCACAGACATCGCAATAATCAATGAAATTTTCTTCTTTAAATTTAGTTCTTTTATTATATGGAGTGTAATCATAAGCATCATAATCAGAGTATTGTGACACCACGCTTTGGTCTTGTCGCCATCTAAACGATTGGGGGATGTACGGGAACGATTCACACTGGGCTGGGGACGGTTTGGGTACCATAGAAGGTGGGGGCAAAGTTAGGGGGTTATAGGGAAACGTTTCACATAAAGCTGGGGAAGGTTTGGATATTGTGGGTGGAGGGGCTATCCAAGAATTATCAAACTGTCCAACTACATTTGGGGGCATAAATGGGGGTTGGGGCAAGCTAAGAGGTGGTTGTGGTAAAGCTTGCCAAGGCCCAGGACCGCCTTGCATATTATAATTATTGTTATAAAAATTATTCATCACTCTTGGTTATATCTGCAACAAATTGAACATTGACATAAACCGCAAACCAAATACAAACAAGAAGTCAGTATTTAAGCAATGAATTTTCAATTTTGATTAGTCATTTAGCACTCAATGTTCAAAAACCGTAATTTTTACTTAAATAATAACACCAGTATAATATTTGCTATGTAGGTTGCTTTCAAGCACATTAAGAAAAGATTTAAGTTAGACATAATTTCAAACAGTCATGCAGTCATGCCAAATAAGATTTCTAAAGTGGGAATACAAGTATTATCGCTTTTTCACAAGAAAATTTTTCTGTGTCAACATATTAACACATCAAAACATCGACCTGCCAATTTTACCCTTTAAAAATGATCAAAGAAATTCACGTGTCCTAAATTAATCTATTTCAAACAGATGAAAACTTCCGTTATATAAGAAATATGAAACTCATGAAAAATTACCATTGCCATAATGAAATAGATCATATATATACCGGTACATTTGAAATAGCTTATATAGCTATACAAAATAAGAAATTTTGTTTTGCAAATTATAGTACGTAATCATAAAATCAATTCTATTTTATCTGGCACACATACAATGCCACTAATACACAAATCAGGTATCACTAGTCAGTTTTCAAATTTGGATTGACAATAAGGTAGTGTTGAGATAAATATACCGTCACAATTAAATTAAAAAACAATAGATGATCAGTTTACGCTATAGAGGTATAGCTTACATTTTAATCAATTTATGCACATCACAATCGAATCATTTTACAGATAATTTGAATGAAGCAGCCCTAAATTTAGATCATTTATTTACATGGACATTTTGTGAATGAAAATATTTAAAACTGAAGCAGTCACAACTGTACCTGAGTTCAAAATTCAAAAAAAATCTTTTGCAATCAGAGTTTGGCTTTAAGATAAAAAATAACTTGAATTTCAGATGTTAGAATTTATCAAAAAATGAATTCATTGTCTTAAAAATAACAACTAACCACATAACAAAATTTGCAACAACTTTTTCGAAGCTAAGTTATAACTGTCCAAGGTTGTCAAGGTAGTTTTTCACAACTTCTACAGCTACAAACAAATATATTTGCAAATAAAATAAGCTCTATACTAACAAGTTTATAATATGTTTTAGTTTTGGACAAAAACAAAAGCTACCGCGTCATATTGTTATAATTTGTTGCTTGGTATTTACAGTTGTGACTGCGCAAGAAGTCAACTTTTATCGCTCAAAAATCCCATCGCAGAATTACGCTCGTCAACCAATTCATTAGCTGTGGCATCCATCTTTGCACGAGCTGCATCACTTATACTTAAGCCAGTGACGATCGTATATTTTCCTTGAGCATTGATTTGAACTGGCATGCTGTAGATGAGATTTTCTGGTATGCCGTACTTTGATCCATCTGAATATATTCCCATCGATGTCCAACATCCTTCTTTCGTACCAAAATGCCAATCACGAAGATGATCACAAATAGCTTTGGCTGCTGACATAGCACTAGACAATTTGCGAGCTTCAATAATTGCAGCTCCTCGTTTTTGAACAGTAGTGATAAATTCCCCATTAATCCAAGCATCATCTTGAACAACATCATGAGCTGGACTTTCAGGTTTATCTCCTACTGTAACAAGGGCATGACGAACGTCAGGATATTGGGTTGATGAGTGGTTGCCCCAAATTATCACATTTTTCACTGCAGAATTGGCAACACCTACTTTCATTGCAATTTGAGCCTGGGCACGATTCTGATCTAAACGTGTCAAACAGGCGAAGTTTTCCTTTGGAATAGACGGTGCACAAGTTGCAGCAATCAAACAATTAGTGTTTGCTGGGTTCCCAACAACCAAAACTTTTACACTCTTCTTTGCATACTGATCTAAAGCTCCACCTTGTTCTTTGAAGATTCCAGCATTTGCCTTCAAGAGATCACTTCTCTCCATTCCCTTTCTCCGAGGCATTGCTCCAACCAAAATGGCATAATCAATTCCAGTGAAAGCTTCTTTAACATCAGTAGTAGCAATAATGTTCTTCAACAAAGGAAGAGCACAATCTTGCAGTTCCAACACCACACCTGCCAACGCCTCCTGCATCATTGGAATGTCTAGGAGCACCAACTCAATTGAAACATCCTTCCCGAATACATCACCGTTGGCAATGGGAAAAAGCAAAGAATATGCAATTTGCCCTGCAGCCCCAGTTACCAGAACTTTCAGTTCTTTAGCCATAGTTATCCACTGAACAGCTTGCTATGTTAAAGGCGAAAATTACTTTAATTAGCAACTGTCAAAAAATAAAAAGATGCTTGTCATGAGCCAATAAACAGAATTACGCTAGTTTGTTCATAGTGGTGTTATTTGTTCAGTGTTGTACTTTCTTTTCCTCCCAAAAATTGTCAAACTTCTCTAGGCCTATGAATTGATGGTTTCTTACTAGACTAGTTCTAACGCTTCTAGATCTATACTTTGATGAACAAAATTTCGCCTACAACTAACTGCTGCTCCAAGCTCCAGCTTTTAAATAGGCTTATATAAGTCACGATCACTGTTCTCAAACGTTCAAAATCTGAGAAAAATCAGAAACTTTTTTCTTGAAGGAAGTGGCTATTTTTACGGACCCATAACATTTATCTGTTGGGTCTATTTTATCACTTCATCACGCTCTCGTAGAACTGGGAGAGCGTGAAGGGATAATAACAGAAACCAAGAGCTCAATTGTGCAAGCCCGTACAAATAGCCACTGCCTTTCTTGAAATTGCCGCCTGGAATGATTTTGGCCAAATTTAAATTGAAGTGTCTCATGCTTAGGAGCACAATAAAGGTACTGGTGGCAGTACCATACTTTGCAGTGTGCTAACTCAAATTTAGGACAAAAACTGATATAGCGTTAAAATTAAATTTTACGCTAACTTTGAAGACCTCTAGACAAACTTTTACAGTTTATTAAAATTTCAATTGGGCAAATTGACACAGCTAAAATCTTCAAGGGAGCAGTGCCCATAGTGCAAGTCATATTTTTGCTTTTTATTCACAACCTTTGTACAGTCTAAACTTGGTCGAGAGCCGTGGCGTATGCAGGATTTTTCAATGGAGGGGGGTTAGTGACGTCACATTGTGATGACGTGAGAATACGAGAGCACTTCAGAGGTATTGAAGTGCATCGGATTGTAACGTTATTAGTCTAATTCATTACGCAATTGCAGTTAACCATGATTAAGCTATATAATGCCATAACTAAGGAAACAACCACAATGTTTCATTCATACTTTTACTTAATGTTCATTCATACTTTTGCTTGATGCTTATTCATACATTAACAGAGCACTCCAGCTGCTGACACATTGACGGTGTGGGAGGTTGTGGGTTCAATACCAAGGCCGGTCAAATCGAACACAGTGTAGCCAACGACTCACCACCGCTGTGGTGGCCAGGCACTAAGCTGCGGGATCGGGCCCTGCCACTCATTACCATGCTTCAGTACTAGGCCTACAGCTAGAGCAATAAAAAAAGTATAATGAAGAATTGTATTCGTTTAAAAAAAAAAATTTGCATGCAGCCATAGTTCAACAGATACACGGCATTTAAGGAAACTCCTTATTCATTGCTTCACAGCAGTATCAATGACTAAAAATACAGTTCAAATCAAGCAAAACACATCAGAAAAGTTGGACTATCGGTATTGTTGCATCGCAACATGATGAAAGTTTCTCGAGATTAAGTTAGAAAGTTAGACAGAACAGAAAACACATGATAGCAATTTCAGCAAGTCCCGTACAAAGAAAAGTTGATTCGTTTCAAAAAAGGTTTTATTTTGCCCATTTCTGCGAGTCAGCACCTGGAAAACGTAGAAACATCGCAGCAGTGGCGAGCCACTGACGATACTGTGCCCATTTGACCAGCCTGGGAATCAAATTCCAGCCCTTCTGCACCATTACCCTGTGTGCATACCAACTACGCTAACAGCCGGTGCCAGCCCTGAAATCGAACCCAACACCTTCCGCGCTGATTACGATGTCATTAAGCACTACGCCAACTGCCTGGTTTTGTTAAATCAAAATGATGACATCGCGAGCGAAACATCATTTTGCCTGCGTTGCAACCATTCTCTTCCAAGAATACCTTCTGCGCTGAAATGTTGTCTTGTCCAGCCATAGCTGTTGAAAACAATCGCTTTATGACATCACAACACGACTCCAGCTTTAGCAGTGCCCATTGACCCTGTTGACTTTGTCTAGGCTTGCATTTTGAGTCAGCCATTGGTTCAAGTGCAACGCACCAGAAAAGTTCGACTATACGGATATTATTGCATCACAGATCCAGGATCACAATGAAAGTTTCTTGAGATTATCTAAGTGAGTTGGATAGCACACAAAAACATGATAGCAATTTTGGTAATCTTGATCTGTATGAAAAAAGGCAAACCGTTCCAAAATGAAAGGCTTTCATTTGTTTTCTGATCGTCAATGGAAGGTTTTTGACCCCTGAAACCCCCTTGGTCATATGCCACTGGTCGAGAGCGAGACTAGACTAGTCTACTACACTGATACAATTACACATTCAAGATGTGGTAGTGCTGCAAACGTGTAAGGGGTCCTATTAATACCTGCAGGAGCGCAAGGACTGTTCCTCGCAAGAGCAGAAGAGCACATGGAGAGCTAGCACAGGAGCAGGCTGGGGGTGCTAGTGAGGGTTGCCAGTAACTTCGCCACATGGTAACTTCGCCACATGGTAACTTCGTCACATGGTAACTTCGCCACACTTTGAGAAGGTGGAGGGAGACGTGGGGATAGTAGGAAAATGTGTTGGGGTGTGGGGGAGGAAGGAGGGATGTGGGAAGAGGTATGAAAGGAGGTGTAGGAAAGTGTGATGGGGTGTGGGGGAGGTAAGGGGAGATGTAGGGAAAGGTGATCGAGGGTAGGGAGATGTGGGGAATTAAAAATGTGTTGGGGCCCCACACCTCAACACATTTTTCCCTACATCTTCCCCATTACCCTCCCCACATCCTTTCCCCACACGCCAACACACTTCCCACTCACCCCATACACTTTTCCACACCCTCCCCACACTTCTCCACTCCCCACATATCTTTCCTTACCTCTCCCCACACCCCAACACACTTCCCTACATCTCCCCCACACCCCCCATATCTCTTCCCACAGCTCCCCTGACCTCCCCCTACACCCCAACACACTTCCTTATTCACCCCATGCACTCTCCCACACCTCTCTCCCCACATCTTACCCCACAGTTTCGATTATGTGGCGAAGTTACCAAGTAACTCGAAAAGCCCGATAAAATTTTTAACGGCAACCGGGAATTTAAAGTCTTGTTTCGGTGTAGGCAATGTAAATTTTCGATGTATGAAAGTGTGGCGAAGTTTCCATGTGGCGAAGTTACTGTGGCGAAGTTACCATGTGGCGAAGTTACTGGCAACCCTAGTGAGTACTGAACCCCACTGTTCAGCTGTTCCCTCTCAGTAAGGTGCGAAATTTGAGGAAAATGAGAAATTTTCGTCAAACTTTTTCAATTTTTCTTTAAGTTTGCCAACTGGAATGGTGATTCTTGACCAAATTTGAATCAAAGTGTTTACGGTACTATTATTTTGGGAGCAAAACAAGTTTTATACTCTGTAAACTCAACTTTGAGGTAAAAATTGGAACAAACTTTCTTAAATTTTTTAAACATTAAATCCTTGGGTAATTTTTTTAATCAAAATTTAGATCTGGGCAAATTCGCTCTTGCCAAAATCTTAGACTGTTAGAGGGAACAGTGGTGAACTCTTAGCAGCTTAGTCTGCTAGTAATAACTCACCAGTGCTCCAAGCAGTCCTTGTGCTCTTGCAAGGAATGGTCCTTGTAATCCTTTAGGTTTTAGCAATACCACCTACAAGCTCTTCAAATCTTTGCAAAAAACAGTTTGCCGTCAACATTGAATCAATGCAGCGCTCTGAAACGCCCAAACCCTGAACCATCACTGTACTACGACGTACTAGGCCTAGTAATTAGGCAGTGGTATTTGTTCGGTACTCAACTGCAGGTGGTCTGATACATCAACCCTTACTTGTCCTGACTCCTGATCTTCAAATATTAGCGGTAGTTCAGCCAAGTCCAGTACCCGTAACGGTAGACTAGTCCATAAGCCCAAGCCAAGAAGTTTCAGGAATCAGGATTGGAGTGGCATGTGCAGTGTGCGGTCAACCGTAAACTCGAAGTTGCATCGGATCACGAAGCTGCTACTTTTTCTCCATTCCAGCTTTGCATCAAAGTCCGTGTAATTCTTCCGCGACTGCAAGCAGCCACTGTCTACTTCCCTGCCTTTTACCACCAATTTCGTTCTTAAAGTAGTTGTATTTACACCAAATAAGAGTATTATTAATACAAAAACACGGTGCACTCGTTAACTATGATTCAAGAATATGGCCAAGATGTAACCCGTGACGAGGAACAGCGCCAGTATTTGCTTCAAGTGGTAAAATGGCATCGACAAAAATTTTCTCAATAATTCTATTACGCAGTGTTTTGATAGCTATATGATCTTGTTTAGTTCATCGATAGCATAGCATTAGCGCTTGGTCTAATAGTCACGAATTATTTTGGAGATACTGGTGATTGTATTGTACTGTTACTACTTGTTTGCTTTACTACTACATACCGGTTTAGATAACCAAATTACAAAATGTAAGCTTCATCGCCAATCATCGTTGTTGTGTATACTGCAAGGCATTTGAAAAATGTTGCTTAGCCAATATTTGCTAACGAGTTACTCTAATTTCAGTGTGTTTATTGAGTTTCTCACCCCGAAAAATGGTACAATAAACACCAATTTTGTTTCTCCACGACAAGCTGGCTGTTTAAAGGTGTCAGCGCCATCTAGTGATAAAGCCTTAAATGTGCTGTATTTCAAAAGTCTCTCAACAAAAACAATTAATGTTTTTTGCATTTTTTGCATGCTGCGTTTTTTGTATGGAAATAAGCAAAGACTGCTGCAAGTTTGCATTGCTCTAGATTGGATTCAAGATTGTAAAAATACATCTAAGTTAGTCAAAACCTAAAAAATTCAAAAATGGCCCAAACTTTGGGACCGATGTGACACCACTAAACGTTCATGTTTTTCAAAAAAAAATTTGCTTGGGTTGTTTTTTCACCAAAGGGTGCCATTTCATGAAGAAGTCCATTAACTTTTCAAATTTTTGTTGTTTTGGGCTATTCTAATGCTGCCGCCTGCCGGGATTTATTTAACGACTATGTGAAGCAGCTCAAAAGTTCGACAAGATCCGACATCTAACGCGTTTTCAATCAGCCTAATTCACATTCTAGGCACATAGGCCTAATCTTGAGACGTGAGTTCACAAAAAACAGGTAGGCTATATTGGCAACAAATAACAGGGAGTCGAACCGAACCCGAACCGGGGTTTTACAAACCGGTTTTACGCTATTTTTGTTGAACCTTAACCAAACCCGAACCGTATTTTTTTGAAATCGCAAAGAGCGAACCGGAATTGAACCGAATAATGTGAGTACTTGAGAACCTTAAACGAACCCTAACTGATTGAAAAAGCGGCTCGCTCCGTGACGTCACTAGCGTCACTAAGAAGCTGGTTCGAATTCAAAATAACAGTCACTTATGCAAGCAATCTATGCATGGTGAAAAAGTCTTTTACGTTTGATATACCCGGTCCCGCAGTACAAGCGTAGCAGACTAAAGAAAGCGCTTTAACACTAATTTAACGCTACCTGTGGATTGAATAGGCCGCCAGTGTCAGAGCGTAGCAACAATTTAATTTTCTCGAATTTGGCTTTACTACTGTACAAGTATTTTATGCATTATATTGGCCTGTCAATGCATTCAGGGGCGCACCCAGCAAATTTCAAAGGGGGAGTTAAAAAAAAACCTCGATCCCGCACTCAGGAGCGGATCCAGAGAATTTTGGAAGGGGGGGGAGAAATTTTGAATAAGGTTGATGTTAACTAAATATTAAGACGTTAGATCCAAAAAAGACGTAAAAGGCCCTTTGAAAAATGTATTCATGTTTGCGACATATTCAGAATTTTTTTCAGTGAAAGGGCACCAAATTTTCACATTTTTTTCAAGCGTATTTTTCCGGGAGAATTATTTGGAAGCATATTGAGAATAAAAAAGGCTGTGAGGGGTCCGGGGGCGTGCTCCCCGGAAAATTTTTAAAAATTTGCATACTGTAGTGGCCATTTTAGTACTTTTTAAACAATTTTTACTCAAATTTTGTTTAAACTTTTTGCCCCTAAACCTGAGTGTTTTACCAAATATCATGCATTTTGTTCGTACATTTTTAATTACGCGTATTTTGGGCGTGAGACTTATTGTTATCGAAAAGGTTCAAAATTACGGAGAAAATGTATGCATCAAAAACATGTTTCAAAATGATTGGTGGAAAAATGCATCCCACCCCCCTCTCCTGGATCCGCCCCTGCCCGCACTGATAACAATGTCTCTTACCATTACTCCAACCAGCCGGTTTGGCTTCAGTATGATGTGAGGCAAATTCTGTCACAGCTGTTTTGAAATAAGAGCACGTATTGCACTTGCACAGTTTGGACACTTCACTTTACAAGCAAGTGTTCGGTTTCAAAAGGGAGTGGGAGTTGACCCCCGAACCCCCCCTCCTGGGTGCGCCACTGAATGCATTGGTCAATGCGAAGAAAAATTGCTTTGTTTGTTTCATTTTTTAAATTGTGTTACTAGAATTATACCATTTTTTACTGCGAACCTGAACCGAAACTTTATAAACCGGTTTTGAAATATTTTTTATTGGAGCGAACCCAAATCGAAGCGTTTCAATGCATTTGAACCTTAACCGGAACTGAACCAAAATGTGAAACCGAGGTTGAACCCAAACCGAACCTGAACTGGAAAAAATTAAACGGTTCGACTCCCTGACAAATAAATCAACGTGACCGTCACAGGCTACGAACTTCGAAATAAACAAGCATTAAGCAACTATGCTCTACAAAAATACACACAATAGCAGTGGCATTGGAAGTGCTTTTAAGTAGGGGGGGGGGGCTGAAATTTGTGTTACCATATCAACGTCTGGGGGGCAAAGCCCCCAGAACCCCCTCCTTGTTATCGCAACATACATCTTGCGTGTCATGCGTTTTACTTCACTAAAAAGTCACTTGGAGACTGCTGGATAACTCAAGCTTTCCTCTAGCTAGCACAACACACAGTAGCCATATAGACGTTTGTAAACGTGTTAACCTTCTTTAAATGAACTTATTATCCGTTCACAAGTCCCTAGTCTCAGGCTCCTAGGCAGGAGCATATTTAGGAGGGGGTTTTGTGCCATGCCCCCCTTCTGACTATGTCTTTTAGTAAAAAAGAACAAAATTGATGGTGCCAAGTAACTGAAACATACCAGACTTTTTCGATGTTTCTGTAGCTTATGGCCGGGAACGGATCCAGGGAGGGGGGGGTAGGATGAGGGGCATGCATCCACCTACTACCCATTTTCAAAAACGTTTTTGGTGTACACAATTTTTCCATAATTTCGAACCTCTTCGATAGCAATAAGCCTTACGCCTTGCGGCCTTAAGCACGCATAATCGAAAATGTGCGAACAAAATGCATCATATTTGGCGAAGCACTCAGAATTAGGCTCAAAAAATTTAAACAAAATTAGCGTGAAAATTGTTCAGAAAGCACTAAAATAGCCATTACAGCATGTAAATTTTCAAAATTTTTCCGGGGTAGCATGCCCCCGGACCTTCCTAGGGCTTTTCTTATTTTTCAATCAGCTTCAAATTAGTTCTGCCGAAAAAAAATACGCTTGAAAAAATGTGGAAATTATGGCTCCCCGTTTTAAAATTTCTTGCTATGCCACAGCTTCTAGGATAAGCTAGCTAATTCCAATTTGGCATCTTGCTGTTTCGCTGTTATTTGCCCAAAAGTTTGTTTTAAAATTGGAGAAAATTTGACTGCGACACCGTGATAAAGCTCTAAGAGTTTTGATCGCGAAGTTCGCAGGAAATCAAACAGCTTTGGCGATTTTTTCACCTTTGTAACACAGTTGCAAAAGTTAGTACGTTGGTTTGGTGGTATCAATGAAGAAAAGAAACATATAAAAAGTGATGCCATAAGCCATCGCTGAAGTGCCGTAGGGTGTACTGTAGGCCTAGTTATAAATATTTGAAGGGGAGGGGGCTGAAGGGGGCTCAAAATTTTTATGGGGGGCTTCAGCCCCCCCTCAGCCACCACCTTCCAACGCCCTTGCACAGTAGCCTTAAGAAAAAATTTAGAGGCGTCAAAAGTCGCCAAGTACAAATACACTAGGCAAATCTTCTAGTGTAAGGCCCTAAGGGTATGAACTTTCTAATTAGCTGTTAATAACTACCGGTATTTCCAATTTTCCATCATAATTTTTGCTAGAAAATGACTTTTTAACTATAGGCTATTGTCAACATTTAATTCACCTCATCTCACGTACTTGACTACAACTTCAGAATGATCGTATACATTACTGATTCTTGAATCTCAACCTTTTTAGCCATGGACTATTTCCACGCTACTCTAAATATATGCACACTCAAGTCACTCATAAGGGTGAAAACAAGGTTGTTCGATAACTGAGTGGTCACACGTGGCTATAGCCTACGCTCCGAAACCAGTGACGTAGCGAAAAGTTTTAAAACGGGGAGCCATAATTTCCACATTCTTTTGAAGCGCATTTTTTTCGGAAGAACTAATTTGAAGCTGATTGAGAAACAAGAAAGGCCCTAGGGGGTTCCGGGGGCATGCTACCCCGGAAAAATTTTGAAAATTTACATGCTGTAATGGCTATTTTAGTGCTTTTTGAATAATTTTCATGCACATTTTGTTAATTTTTTAAGCCTAATTCTGAGTGCTTCGCCAAATATGATGCATTTTGTTTGCACATTTTCGATTATGCGTGCTTAAGGCGTATAAAGGCTCATCGCTATCAAAAAGGTTCGAAATTGTGGAAAAATTGTATACATCCAAAACACTTTTGAAAATGGCTGGTAGGAGGATGCATACCCTTCATCCTAACTCAGATCCGCCCATGGCCGTAAGCTACAGACAGAGATGGTCGTTTATCGAGATAATTTATCGGCGATACTTAGCCTGTCGGCGATACTTTGTTACCGATTATCCCCCAAAATAATTTTGATTTATCGATTACCGATATCGTTTTTGCAATATATTTTGTTATCCCCGATAAATTATTGCGATGAACGATTCTTTATGCCTATCAGTGTTCAAACTTCAAAGTTAGTGAGTTGGCTCTATGGAAAAAATACACCGTGTCCATTAAGTCTTGTACAATTAAAAAAATCTCTCTTTGTTTTGTTTAATGCCACATAGAGTCCGTGAACTGCTCTCTATTTTCTGGAAATATCTACAAAAACATTTTTGCAATTTGAATTGCAAAAAAAAACTTGAAGTAGAAGATTCATTTTTCCCAAAGCTTTTCATCTGACACTCTTCCGGGGAAATCGTCAGAATGAAGAATAAGTGAACCGAACTGCTTTATAAAGGGAAAGAAAGAGATCTGATTGGTTAGAAATAGAGAGCTGTGATTGGTTAGTTAGAAGTAGCCAATAGAAATCTTCAGACGGAAGAGCTCTGATTGGCTAGAAAGTCAAAGGGAAAGAAAGTTATAAGAATCTAACTCTTCCCTTCCCTTTTTGGACGTCTTGGTAGAATAGCAAAATCCTGATTTTGTATCTTCAGTATATAGGAAACACACTTTTACAGGCCAGCACTTACGCTGGAATTACTTTAGCCCCACCAAGCGGAAAACCAATCAGATCTCCACTCTGGTACACAGAGCTTTCATGATCTGCGCGAAAAGCAAGCTGGAGCCGGAATTAAACAAAATTCGATCAATCTTGTCTAGTAACGGCTTCCCTGAAGACGCAATCTCATCGACTTTTCAACGCAAGCTCAAGCAACTTAATGCCAGACTGATCCACTGTTTTCACAACCCGACAGCTCTTACCATCTACGAAGAAAGACGTGTTACCTTCTCATCATTGTAGCAATCTTGTTTGCCCATTTGTGTGCCACTTTGATAGTCGGTACGTTGGTCGCACGCCTCAACGTCTTCAAGAGCGTATCAAACAACACATCCCTAAATTCACCATTTCATCCAGCCGAAAAAGCCTTCCTTGTCGGTGTAAAGCCAACAGTTCTCCTCGGCAATTTAATGAGTCTGTTATTGGTCAACATCTTCTTGATAACCCTGAATGTGCTTCTCATCACAATGACGACAAATTTTCAATTTTTGCCCGAAGTCGTTCTCTTTTTCATCTTTCCACCTTAGAAGCTACTTTTATTAAATCTCTCAAACCTACCCTCTGCAAACAAAAAGAATTCGTTTATTCTTTGAAACTATCTAACTTTCTTTCCCTTTGACTTTCTAGCCAATCAGAGCTCTTCCGTCTGAAGATTTTTATTGACTACTTCTAACTAACCAATCACAGCTCTCTATTTCTAACCAATCAGATCTCTTTCTTTCCCTTTATAAAGCAGTTCGGTTCACTTATTCTTCATTCTGACGATTTCCCCGGAAGAGTGTCAGATGAAAAGCTTTGGGAAAAATGAATCTTCTACTTCAAGCCATCTTCAAATTCTATACCACCAAACGTCTGCTCAAAAAAAAAAAACTTCGTCAAACACATTGAAAATTTACCACAGCATTTATCGGAAAAATTTATCAATTACCGATATCGCTTTAAGAAACTGAAATTTCTCGATTATCGGTATCGCCCAGGGCTTTTTTGGAGTTATCGATTATCGTGATCGCTTTAGTACAAAAAGGTGTATCGTGCTCATCAGTAGCTACAGAAACCATCAAAAGAGTCTGGCATCTTTTTGTCACTTGGCGTCATTAATTTTGTCCTTTTTTTTACTAATAGGAAGAGTCAAAAAAGAGGTGGCCATGGCACAATGCCCCCTCTAAATACGCTCCTGCCCGAAACCATTGATTTGGAAGCTGAAACTTTACATTCACACTGAAAAATGGACTATATACCTGAAATAAACCGTTTCGGTTGTTTTATTTTGCTCAGTTCGTTTTTATAGCGACCTTTCACGTTTTTTATTTATTTTTGTTTAAGTGACTCTTCATTGTTAATATGACAATATGCAATCCTGCAGCTGTCAATTCCTGCATCACTTTGTTTATGTTATGCTCTCTAGCATTTTTCTTCATAGTTTTCATTACAAGTGTCCCACGAAGCTTCAAAGTTTTTGAATAATTTAACAATGTCCTCTCCAAACCATTTTAAAACTTGCCACATTGCCATATCCTTTTTTGTAAACCTTAGACAAGTTAGACGAGAAAATCTAAAAATTTAAGTTAAATGTAATTAACGCGTGTGCGTGTGATATTGCAGGGTATGCGCTGAACGCCTTGTACCTCTGGAGAATACGCCCCTGGTTGTGATTGTAAAATCGGTAGTTTTACTCTCATTGCGCAAAATTCGTTTGAAACTTTGGCGTCGCGTTGTCAGTGTTTATAACTATGATCTCAGCATCTCATCATATAAGCATTTAAGTTTTGTTTCGCCACAAAAAAGACGCTTCATAGTCTTTTTATTATCTGGTAATTCACTTGTAATTACTGTAATCAACACTAACGGTCCAAAAAAAGGACCAACTAAATGCGAGTTGAAATTTTTATCGCCTCCACAAAAAAAATTTGCAGAAGGCCATGCAGTATGATAAAAATAAATCTTTTGCCGAAAAGACTGCATGCCAGAACAAAAGTAATAAAAACCTACTGCAACCTCAAAAGCATCGATGAAATAACAGCAATTATGAGGCGCCGTCATAAAAAAAAAAACGATTTAGCAAATTTTGCACGAATTTTCAGCAACATATAACAAAATCCGCAGCTATTTAGCTGAAGTGAAGCGAACTGTACCTAAAACGCTTCGAAAAATGCACTGCAACAATTTTTAGCCAAAGTCTATCGACATTAAATAACCGCATCATGTATTAAATAGCGGCGGCATTTAATAAATAACACGACATTTAATAAATAACGCGACATTTAATAAATAGCAACGACGTGCAGCTAAAGTGCTGCGAAAAATTAAAGTGCTCCGGTAACATAGGCGTAGTCAGAGGGGAGGCCAAAGGGGCCATGACCCTCCCTGAATTTTAAATCAAATTACAAATTATCATTAACAAAATAAAAGCTTGAAACTGTTTGAGCTTCTGGTGTACTTAATGGTTGTTGACTTCGAGCAGTTGTGTGTTCATGTTGGTGGGGGAAAGAGGGTCGGGCAAGGCTTTACAAATTCTTATACTTCTAAATTTTACAAACATCGCCGAACGCCAAGTTTTTCTGCTACATCGCCGAACGCCTAAGTTAAGGAGTTAATATTCCTTTATTCTCGCCGACAAGATGGTCAAAAAAATACAGGAGCATTCCGTTATTTAAAGCAAACTTTAAGCTTATACTTGTCGCTCTGGCTTCATTAATCGGGGACGCAGCAAACGGTGAGATGCAAGCGAAAGCTCTTTCCGTGAAAGCTGCTCTTGAAAAGCCTGGCGTAACATAGGCTGTATGCTTGATTGGGCGTACTCGGCGCTTATGGAGTCACTAGTGCGAAAGCTTCAGACTGTTGGAGTCTGTGTACCTTCTGTGACAAGTATAACTGCTTTTCTTCAGAGCGTCAAGATCAAGATCAGATGACTTCACCACAGTCGCAACCAGTATTTATGATGAGGCTTGTGCACAGTGGCGAAGCGAGAAATTTTAAAAGGGGGGGGGGCCGTAATTTCCACATATTTTCAAGCGTATTTTTTTTCGGCAGAACTGATTTGAAGCTGATTAAGAAACAAGAAAGGCTCTAGGGAAGTCTGGAGGCATGCTCCCCCGGAAAAATTTTGAAAATTCACATGCTGTAATGGCTATTTTAGTGCTTTCTGAACAATTTTCACGCTAATTTTGTTTAAATTTTTTGAGTCTAATTCTGAGTGCTTCGCCAGATATGATGCATTTTGTTCGCACATTTTCGATTATGCGTGCTTAAGGCCGCAAGGCGTAAGGCTTATTGCTATCGAAGAGGTTCGAAATTATGGAAAAATTGTGTACACCAAAAACGTTTTTGAAAATGGGTAGTAGGTGGATGCATGCCCCTCATCCTACCCCACCCCCCCTGAATCCGCCCCCGGCCATAAGCTACAGAAACCATCAAAAGAGTCTGGTATGTTTCAGTTACTTGGCACTATTAATTTTGTTCTTTTTTACTAAAAAGCAGAGTCAAAGGGAGGGGGCATGGCACAAAACCCCCTTCTAAATATTCTCGTGCTTGTGCAGTAGTTGGCACGGAAGAGCTTTCAATGCCCCGGGTTGCTGGAAGACAAGTTCATCGTGATAGCGTTGAAGCAGAATCGGCCTCACAATATTATCACCGCTCGATATTCCTTTCATACTGTATTTTGATGGTCTAAGCAGCTCTCTTCCAGAACGTTTTAATGACAACCCTTCTTTTTTTTGCGTTGCTTTCTATCTTGCCTCCTAAAAAACCTTCCAACATCAATCAGATTGAGAGCTTATATTCATTAAACGATCTCGCCAATGAAGTTAGGTCGTGGAGAAATTTTCTCACCGCTCAAGTAAACCAGGAAAGTTTATCCGAGCTTCTTCTGAGCGCCCAAGCTTACCCAAATTATCATGACACTGTCCGCAACAACCATTCTGGCTGAACGATCATTTGCGTCAGCTATGGCCTCCGATCGCCTGTCAGATTTGTGCGTGCTTCACTGCCACCAAGAAGGTAAAGGTACGGGGCAGCGGGTGCTAAGCACACATTGTGTAATACGCCATTCTCAATTGGCGGCCCATTACAAATGTCAATCATGAATGATTGAACGCTGTAAGAGGACAAACAAGACAAACAACACGTACACACTTAACCCTTCGTACATCTGGGTGTGCCGAGCGCCTGGCGGGGAGCTGCGAATACTACCTACTTTTAAAGTCTTTTGTATGACTCAACCGGGAATAAAATCCCAGTCTCCCGACTACCAAGCGGACGCTTTTACCAATACACCAAGCGCCGGTTGCTTACCATCAAGAAAGGGTAGATGAGGAAAAGACCAATCGAATATTAGCACATCGCTGGCGAAAAGCGATGACGGATGGACTTCTGAGTGTAATTTCGTCAATTGCTTTAAATTAAAACTTCATGAACCTTGATTTCAACTTTATCTTATGGGCTGACTGCTAACCCCTTATACTAACTTGTATGCATTTATAAATGAGGATAAAGTGTGTCTGGGTCAACAGCGTAGTGTGTGACGATTGTCTAGTTAAAATTTACCACCAACTGGCCGTTTTAGAGAAAAAGTTAAAATTTTAGCATAATTTAGAGATCAGTTTACGACTTGGACAGAAATAATTCCACAAAACTTATGTTTTTATCGATATGAAGGGAATATGCGGCATTGCTGCTACAAGTAAATGATGTCAGATTTGAAAATTACAAAATTTGCACGTAACAAGTTTATTTGTCAAGCACCATCACATTTTAAGCATAAAACAAATGAAGTCAATAACTTGACGAGGTGTTAGTGAAAAGACCATAAAGTCATCTAAGTCAACCGCCACCTTCGCAACATCTTTGAAATTTGGTTTAATAATTTGGCCCCCCTCCTCAATTTTTTTCTGGCTATGCCCTAGTCCACTAATATGCTAATGAGATCAAAAGAGTTTCCATTTTTTGCAACAGGCTTCAAAAGCAGGGTGTCGAACCGAACCTGAACGCAAACCGAAAACCTGCATTAACCGCTTCCTTTCATTGAACCCAAACCGAACGGTAACCAATATAGTTTAAAAGACGTGAACCAAACCTGAACCCAAGGTTATCAAAATTCTTAAACTTTAAGTGGATTTGAACCGTTATAATAATTTTTATCTAAGCTAAACCTTATCTAACCAAACGTCAGTGGAGGTTTTGTTCTCTTACTCTTTGAGTTTGGACTAAAAAAGCATTCATTACGTTAAATCGTGTGTGTTTGTATGAAGAGTTTTCCTACGAATGATTATTATGGTGGCTATAACAACGAAGGACATCTGAAGTTAATCTGAGGTTATTTTTGTCACTGAGGACATCCCTTATGAGCTACAGTAGCATAAAATACATTCAGTATTTTTTGAAAAAATGCGTCCATAGCTGTTTACCATAACATAAGCCGAAATGACGGTTTCAAATTCTTGAACCCGAACCGAATTGACGGTTTCAAATTCATGAACCCGAACCAAATTTGAACCTTTAAATTTTTGCTTAAGCAAACCTCAACCCGATAATTCAAAATATGTTTAATTTTAACTGAAACTAAACCTGTAATATCAAACGGCAAAAAAACTGAACCGGAGGTAAACCGCCAAAAATAAATTTTGCGGAACTTGAACCTAAACCGAAGCGATATTTCAAGCGGTTCGATGCCCTGTTCAAAAGTTGAAAGCACCGTTTTGACAAGTACATTGAACTAACAGAAACTTTACGTATGCTAGACACTTAGGGCTGGAATAATTTAACATTAAAACTTTTTTTAACAGTAAGATTGAGAAATTGAATATGATGCACAAACTATTAGAGGTTTATCCAGCTTTTCGTTCAAAATGTTTACTTGCAAATGGGGTAAAGGTAGCCGATATCAGCATTAGTCAGTTAGTAGGGTATGAAACAGATACAGAACCACACCATAGTTTTGGTACTCTGACCACTCATCCTTTTTTTTCGAGTTGAACATTTATCATATTTTTTACCAGTAGTTTCCGAACTTATCATTTACATACAGCCTAGTTTTTTAAGCGACAATACCACTGCTCCAACACTTAATGTTAACCTGATTACCGGTATGTTAAATTATTCCAGTTCGGAGTGTCAACTGTCCAGAATGCATAAAGAACTGTGCTTTCAACTTTTGAAGCCTGTTACAAAAAATGCAAAATGGAAACACTTTTGATCTCATTTACATATTACCGGAGCAGTTCGGTTTCAGTTTATTTGTCGCTTTAGGATTATATCATAATAACACTCGCAAATATAACACCCAACAAATTATTGACAGA
Source organism: Trididemnum miniatum (assembly GCA_964006365.1). Classification (NCBI taxonomy): domain Eukaryota; kingdom Metazoa; phylum Chordata; class Ascidiacea; order Aplousobranchia; family Didemnidae; genus Trididemnum; species Trididemnum miniatum. Next base: position 13,058,689 of record OZ023251.1, on the reverse strand, counting down.
AAATGACCGGAGAATGGAAGGAACCTGTTACGGTCACCCAGTCAACAGCCCTCGACTATATGGACCTTGTCGCTCGCAAGTGCTTAAATTTTTTGCATCGCTTTAGCTAAAGTCGCTACTATTTTTATTAAATGTCGCGTTATTTATTGAATGTCGTCTGTCGCGGTTTCATAAATAACGCGGTTATTTATTAAACGTCGATAGACTTTGGCTGAAAATTGTTGGATTGTATTTTTCGAAGCGTTTATGTACAGTTCGCTTTACTTTAGCTATAGCTGTGGATTTCGTTAAAAGTCGTGCAAAATTTGCAAAATCGTTTTTTTCGCTACGGCGTCCCATAAGCAGTAGCAGCAGATTTTTTAACCATGAAATACCAGACCAGAAATAATACCAAGGTAAAAACGAGGAAGCTGCGAAAAAACAATACATTGAAGCGCAATCGTGAAATTACAAACAAAAAATATGCAGTAATATGCCAGTGTATATTGTGTAATAATGATAAAATAAACCCAAAAACTTCCAAAAAAATTGTGTATCAACCCTTCAATTTGAGATTTAGGTAAATAAAAGTACAGTAATCACACTTCAATGCTATGTCATGTAAAAAAAATTCTGCGTAACAAAAACGCATATATAGCCAATCACAGCTTGCTACAAGGCCTACTACAAAAATATTACAAAGCTACAAAGCCTACCAAAGCCAAAGCCTACCAAAGCTACAAAGCCTACCAAACTTGGGAACCTGGGCGCTACCTAATTTGTTTTTTATAATTAATAGGCCTACAAGGGTAACCGAAGTCAGCCTACCAAAGTGGTCATTGGGCAGTCCACACTGCGATGTTTTACAAAAATACTAACATTACTATTAAAAACATGGTTTTTAATTAATATGCAAATTCACCACCGACTATCGACAAATAATGACACAAACAAAATAGCTTTGGGAGTGAAGTAGATTTAATTGCAGAGCCACGGTAAAAATTGTTCGTTTTCAAGAATAAAAAATATTCCAAACGTTTTTTGCAGTGCCAGTATGAGCAGGTTTTAAAAACCTCATGCAGCTAAGACGTGATTAGTCATTTTTCTGAATCAGTTGAGATTGCAATTGTTTCCTGCAAACGAACAAAAACATTCAATGTACCATAAAGAAAACAACTACACCGGAGGTGGATCTTTAGGATTACTATGTGGGAAGAAGGGTTGAGAATCGAGTAAACGCTTATTTTCTTTCTCATACGTCTAAAAACATCAACGAAACAATTCCTAAATATATATAAAAAATTAGGGAAGGATTGAAGCCATGTAGTTTGCTTTTTCTTCGATCCTCTCAAGAAATTTCGCGACAGTGCAATCCAGACGCATAGTTACCGAAAAATTTGGTGTGTGTGTGGGGGAGGGAGGCAGGGCCGGATTTCGACAACCAGTAGCCCAGTGGCGTAGCGAGAAATTTTAAAAGGGGGTAGCCTAATTTCCACATTTTTTTCAAGCGTGTTTTTTTGGCTGAACAAATATTTGAAGCTGATTGAAAAACAAGAAAAGCTCTAGGGGAGTCCGGGGGCATGCTCTCCAGAAAATTTTTGAAAATTTACATGCTGTATAATGGCTATTTTAATGCGTTTTAAATAATTTTCAGGCAAATTTCGTTTAACTTTTCGACCCTAATTCTGAGTGCTTCGCCAAATACGATGCATTTTGTTCGCATATTTTCGATTTTGCGTGCTTAACGCACAAGGCATATTGCTATCGAAGAGGTTCGAAATTATGGAAAAATTGTGGCCTATGGGCCTACATCAAACGCATTTTTGAAAATGGCTGATGGAAGGATGCATACCCTTCATACTACCCCCTAGATCCACCCCTGGCTATTAGCTACAAAAACCATCAAAGAGTCTGGCATATTTCAGTCATGCGGCCCCATTAATTTTGTTCTTTTTTACTAAAAGGCAAAGTCAATGTCGGCAGCGTGGCGCAGTGGTTCGGAGCGTCGTTTTTACGACGACCATGATCGCAAGGTTACTGGCTCAACTCCCAACCTAGTCTCGTTGTTGCGTCCTTGGATAAGATGCTTCACGATGATTATCTTTGCTTGGTGGAATCTGGCAAGCAGCAAATTAAAGAAGTCAGAAGAAAATTCAACTGGAAAACTTGGAAACAAAGGCAACTCCTAAGCGAGTCAGAATTCGTCCTACGCATACCGCCTCCGCCGCTTTCTCGTGATAGGAGGATAAAGATAAAATCAATTAATCCAAAGGGGGGGGCCATGGCACAATGGTCCCCCCTAAATACACTCCTGCAGCGGTCGTCCCATTCACTCTTAGTTATCAATCTCCAAAAAAATCTTCAAGCATCATAAAAGTGGGGTCCAGTGTCTCCCCTGGCTTCGTTACTTTTGTAACCCCCTCACAATTTTAAAACATCGCCGATCGTCATAGCAACGGCGCTTCAACTGACACCGCTTAACTACAAAAAATACATAATAAAGTTTCTTACGCATTTGCTTCTGTTCCGAATTTCTCAGAGTGAATCCGGAAGAGGCCGATTGTTCGTCTCGGGAAGTAAAAAGATCAAGAAAGTACTAAGAGCGCCCAAAATCGACAGAATTAAATATGGAAGATAGTATATGAAGTTGGCTGTAAAAAAAGTTTGAAGAAACAAATATCGAACACACAATCTAATGCGTTTGTATACAAACAGCTCAGATGGCCGAGTGGCAAGAGCGTCCGCCTCGGTAGTTATAGACTTGGGTTTGATTCAGTGATGGCATTCAGAGGGTTCGCACGAGTTCGCGCGAACCCGTTCTTGGAATGTCACGATAATCAGCGAACCCGTTCTTGCTTTTTTTTTTACAGACATTAGACCTTTCTGAGGGAACCTGTTGTTAATAAGTACGATACAAAAGAGAACCTGTTCTTAAAATTTTGAATCCCATCACTGGTTTGATTCCTAGTCTGGTCAAACCAATGGGTGTAAAATTGGTATTCACAGCTTCCCTGTTTAACGCTCAGTATTACTGTAAAGGGACAGTGCGAAGAACAAGCTGGCAAATTTACTTGTTGTGCCGTTGGGAAAGGTACTTAGCAGGATTTCCCCATGTTAGTGTGGTAGACAAATGCTGGCAACTCCTGAGTGAGCTCGTTATAACGCTTTAATCGCTTTCTCGTAATGGGAGGATAAATATGTGACTAAATACATAATAACAAAAATTTCTACATTAACACTCTATCTGAGAACATACGAGACATACAGACGAAAGAGCCCAATGACCAGGAAAGCAGCCAACTGGTAATATTACGGTTGGTCAAATCAAATTTTTTGAATAGGTCTACGAATAGAGATTCTGTTTCTCGCGAGACGCCGTGGTAATTAAAAATTTATTCACATTTCATTCTCAGTTTGACTAGGAATTTATTTACATTTCATTCTCTATTTGGCCTAAAGTATTTTAGTACCAAAAAATCAAATCTTCGTCATATTCGCGGTATTACGCGGAAGGAAGTAACGAGTGGTGGGACCCACACCCATCTCAGCGATTTAGCGCATGAGCAGCACAGCTCGAAAAAAACGTCGCAGCGGTGACGAGCTGTAGGCGTCACTGCGTGCGATTTGACCGGCCAGGGAATGGAACCCTAGATTCCCTGCACCATTAGCGTTGTCTGTAACCACTTTGCCATCCGGCATGTATCGTGTTTTTAAAAACGAGAAACAAAGTAATGATTACCATTTTTGAAGATATAATAACCTAGCATCCAGTTTGTGTTTCGATCTCGTAATCTTATGACCTTCGGTAGACCTATTGAACCGAACCGACTTTCAGTATTAGCAAAAATACAAGTTACACCAATTATAAACAGATTCAGCAAGTCACCTAAAAACAAGAGGTATGGCGCCACACTTCCTCCTATTCTTGCAAACACAGATCCGATTCCAATCGCGCTGTGTCGCGTGGAGGTTGGGAAAAGTTCCGCGGTGTAGATGTAAATCACATCAAAAGACGCCGACACAAAGAGTTTACCACACATGGCCACAGCAATGGAAGCTTCGTTACTTACTGCACAAAAAAGTCAAAAAAATATTAATTTGAGACTGAAAAATAATTCATAAAAATGTTTAAAACTTATCAGATATCGATAAATTGTATGCATATACCAGTGGTGTGGTCAGATAGGGAGGGGGTAGGGAGGGCACCTGGCAACAGACCTTCCTTTTCAGCTTGTGAAAATCCTTTTTGTAGGATTAATCACTAAGAATGAATAAAAAAGGGCCGTGCATTGACTAAATTTGGCCCTGCCCCCCCCCCCCCCTTTAATTCTTAGTGGACTACGTCCCTGCTATAGGCCTACGCTAAAACTCTTAATATTATTGAAATGCTGAAAGCCCGATGGCCGAGAGGTTAGAGAAGTTGACTTTTAACCTCAAGATCCTGGGTTCGAAACTGAGACTATTTGATAAGCGGTCAAACCGCGAAATCAGTTGCAGATTTGGTTTCTGCAGCGTTTGTTCAGTAGGTCGTTAAAGGCCTACCATAACATATCTTTAGGTTATATTCTTAATATGAGGTTATGTAATTATGTTAACGTAAATCACTTGCAGTAAACTACAAGCTTAGTCCATAAACTTATTTTAAGCAATATTGTATTTAGGTGAAAAATTATTGTGCTGCGATCAGAGATGGGCATTTATCAAGGTAATTTATCGACGATAATTTATTACCGATTGTTATCGTTATCGCTCAAAATACGAGTAGTTAGGATTTATCGATTACCGATATTGCTTTTGTAATATTTGTAATATATTTTTGTCATCGCCGATAAATTATTGCGATAAACGATTCTTTACGCACACAGTGTTCAAAGTTAGTGAGATGGCGCTATGGAAAAAAATACACTGTGTCCATAAAGTCTTGTTGCAATTTAAAAAACTTCTCTTTGTTTTGTCTGATGCCACGGCAAAGTCAGCGATGAACCGCGTAGCTCTCTTTTGAAAAATCTATAAAAACATTTTTGCAATTTGACTTACAAAAGAAACTTCGTCAAACATTTAGAAAATTTACCGTAACATTTATCGGAAAAATTTATCGGCAATAATTTATCGATTACCGATATCACTTTAAGAAATTGAGATTTCTCGATTATCGGTATCGCCCAAGGCTTTTTTGAAATTATCGATTATCGTTATCGTTTTAGGGCAGAAAGGTTTATCGTGCCCATCACTGGCTGCGATTATGTGATCATGCCTGGAAAGCTGATTCAATTATATCGTAAAATAATAATTTTACGTAGCAATGACTGAATGAAGTTAAGATGACGTTCCAAACAATTTCACCTCCGCGTCATATTTCTTTTACAAAATTGCTGTGCTTTTTAATTGCAGAATGGAATGTGTATAATAATATATTGTATTCCGCAGTATTCAATAGGTTATCATGCAATGCAAAGTCAAAGCACATTCCTGCCTCTTCTCACGTAAACTGCGCTTGTGAAGATGTCTTACCTTCATTTAGAAACGGGACAGCCCCGCATGCGAGAGCAGCGAGCATTAGTGTACTTTGCAAAAGTTTTTTTCGACCAGTTTTCTAAAACCAAAAATTGCTGAGTTTACTTTACTTACGTGCTAGCGATAAAACAAAAAAAACATATTCTTAAACGTAGCCGCACATTGCTCTTTCGAGCAGTTAATTCTAAACGCTACAAGATAGCAGTAACTGTTACTTTTTAAAGTATTTAATATGCCATTGTAGTTCGGCCGCTTGCGAGCTGCTAAAACGACGATTGGACCTTGCATACCTCAAGACGATTAATATTCGGACCTCGGCGGCTATAATTTAACAAAAAATATCGCCCTGTAGTGGTCAAATCGGCCAAGGATAATAGTGCTTCGCACTTCAACATAATATATTGTCTCTGCTTTGACCCAAGGAGGCGATTGGTATATCAAATCTTCATGGTACTCGCGGTGATAGCTCTATCTTTAACCACCTAAAAATGTTCACTGTTCAGCAAACAGATGTAGATCCTTGGTACAAGAACTTCATGACTTGATTTGTTCAGTGCCTATATATTCTTGTAATACGACGCTTCTTAAAACCATGCAATTTAATTTTTCCACACGACACAGAAATTGCGGGTCTGCGTCGGCCCTCACAGAAATTGAACCCTGTACCACCAATTGTAATTTAAAAAAATAAAAATAGATGAATGAATGTAAACTTTAACTTCCATCAATCAGCTAATCTTACATTCATGGCAAGAATAACCAGGGCATAAGCGGGGATTTCCACAGCACCAGCAATGAAGCAGTTCCAATAGGGGCTTCCCCCAAGATTTGAAGTATTCAAAGAGATCCCATAATACACAAGCGCATTGACAAACCTACAATAAAAACAACACAAAAAATTCATAGATTTGACGTCTTCCATTATGGCAAGTGGCGTAACCGAGGGGGCCACCGAAGCACCGCCCTTTTTTGCTTTTTGAAAACTTTTTTCAGAGATCGATCACCAAGGGAGAGTAAAATCGAGGCCTCTTATTATCTAAATCCGGCCGTGGACCCCCCTAAATTTTTGCTGGCTATGCTCCCGATTATATTAAATTTTCAGATCGGTCAGTTTATGATAAATGGAAACAATGCAGCAAGGGGTGGGGATAAGGCAAAAATCATAAAAGCAAAACTACCGGTACTTACAAAACACTAATCCGGGAAGTTGGACGGCATTGTGCTTGCATAGGCTACAGCAGAAAGCGTTCCAGATTATTCTAAATTATCTTGTCAGAGGAACCTGACGTAAGTACGTCTTTTTTCAGTCCTACCTCTATAAAGCCCCTTTTATTTTTCGATCCAATAGGAACGATTAGTTTTATCTGCTTATACGTTACTGTAAAATTTCACACAGAAGGTCTTATTAAAGTAACGCTCAAATATTCGAAAAATATCCAATCCAACCCCCACTTTTCTAATTTGGCTCTTTTGTCTCATTTTTCGCTTACCAGCAGAGACTAATGTTCATCATTTGGAGTAAGAATCTTTTGTGGCGGATAAAATGCCGGAGGAGCGAAGTAGTACCGTTTCCCGTTGAAACTGAGTTTTTCTCCTTCAAAAAATACGTTTTTAACGCCATGATTCAATTATTGCTTATTATTTGCTTGTTCGCTCGTTTTTTCTCATGAAGTAGTTGAAATGCGACAATTTTCGGGTAAAGAGGAACTGCTAGCAGCAAAACATTTCGCTTGGTAACAAAATGAGAAATACTTCAACTGCTTATGTGGGTGATTTTTGACTTAACTTGACGCTGGCAAGTACAAAGTTCTCATTGAAATTTGAGACGCTACAGCGGCGATGACGCTAATCGTGGTTTACGAAAAGAAATATATAAACAAACCTTTTACACAACAAAATTAATAGATAGCAGTGTCAGTAATAAAGTCTTAGAAAGCGATCAAAGCGCTATAACGTGCTGGCTTAGAAGTTTCCGGTCATCTGTCTGCCACACCAAGATAGGGGAATCCCGCTAAGAGCCTTTCTCAACGGTACAACAAGTAAACTTGACAGCTAGTTCTCCACACTGTCCCTTTCATGCTGAGCGTCAAGCAGGAAGCTGTAAATACCAATTTTAAAGTCATTGGTTTGACCCTACTCGGAATCAACGCGAGTCTACAGCTCTACAGCAGGCAGTCTTTCTTACCACTCGGCCATCTAACCTGTTGAACTGAGCTGTCAAACTTACCACAAATTGTTCAAAAATGGACGAAATATCTTTTTCTGGCACGTGGTTGGCTCTCGCCATCTTAATCATGAGGTCACGAAACTCCTTCGTTTTTCCGTTGCATAGCAGCCATTTCGGCGACTCCGGGATTAACCTAAAAGCGATGACGTAATAGTAGGTAATTGCTCCCTATGAGCATTGTAGCTACCTAGTTCAACTTCACCAGACTTACGGATACTTTGAATGCTTGAATACCTCCAGGGTTGGTTGCCAATGAGACAGAAGTAGATTTTTTCCAAAATTATTCCCTAGACAGCCCAAATTAGCTTTCGATCGCACATACGAGAAAAACTCAAATCTTCATTATACTCGCAGTATTACGCCGAAGTGTGTAACGGGTGGCGAGACCGATCTCCGCGGCTACGTGCCTGAACAACACAGCTCCAAAAGAACGTCGCAGTGGAGTCGAGGCCTTGGCCACGCTGTGTCATATTTAACCTGCCAGGGAAACGAACCCAGAATCTCTAGCGCTGAGAGCGATGTCTTTAACGACTACGCCAACTCGTCGGTTTGACAAAAGAGTATCATCAGCAAGTAACTTCAATCTCAAATTTTTAGAGATAACTTTTCAACCTACCAGTAATAAGGTATAAATAATACTCCAGTGATGCTTGTTCCAATATAAATCCACCTCCAACTAGTGATAAGGTAAGCCACTGGTGGGATCAACATATAGCCAAGTGCAAACCCCCCAATTGTAAGGGTGCCCACCACCACCCGGTTCTTTGTTTCGATTATTTCAGAAGCTGCATAAAAATGGAACAGAGTTACGGAAGTAAAACAACGCAAATAGGACAAGACCTTAATATTTACAGGATATTTTATTTTCTAAAAGTTAAGGTAAGATGCTTATTACGAATAGCGACATTTTTTGCATCACATAAAAAAAATCAAATCTTCAGTATACTCGTAAAATTACACCGAAACGTCTAACGAATGTCGGGGCCCATCCCCGTGGCGTAGAGCCCGGGCAACACAGCTCCGAAGAAACGTCGCAGCGGTGAAAAGTCGTTGGCGACACTGCGTTTGATTTGACCGCCGGCGGCCGGTTATTTCATTGCATTATGTTTTACTTTTGTGTATTGCCACGGCAAAATTCTATTGCTTGGATTTTGACTGTGTACTGTCGCGTTGCCGCATGTCGGTTTGCCGCATGTCGGTTTGCCGCGTGTCGGTTTGTCGCACGTCACTCACATCTTTCGCATGTCTGAAAGGGCAACTTTGGCCCTTGCTAATTTGCCGTAAAAAGAACTTTGAAAAGTCGCTGCTAGTCCTTTAAAGCTTACCTTAACATTCTATCTCATTTTCTGAACGCGGCCTATAGACTACATTCAACTTACCGAGGACAAATGCTGCTGTATAGTTGACTATGTTGGTTGCTCCAGCGAAGAATATGAACACAATGTACATAGTTGGGGAAGTTGCTGCACCGCAAAGACCGAAGAACAAAAACATGAGGTAAGTTCCAATCAAAAATACTGGCTTGCGACCGTATCTATCAACACAAGCCCAACATAAATGTGTTAAAAATACGATAAAACACGAGACAATTCATTGCCAGTACATCAGTCAATGAGAATTGAACTCGGAGCTCCTCTTTATTATCAAACAATTTTTAAGCCGCATAATAGCACCTTGGGTTTTTACATGAGTAAAGTATATGCATCATAGAAGGTGACCTAGCTGAGCGTCGAACCCGCTAAACCAGTTCTGAAGCCCTACGCACCAACCACTCGGCCAACTCCATGTAAATTTATTAACAAACTATTTTTTTTATTTCAAGCCACTTAATTGCGGCTTAGGATTTTTGTTATGGTGAAGTGGTGAAGTACATGCATCATAAAGATGACCAAGTTGAGCATCGAACCCGCGAAGCCAGCTTCGGAACTTGAAGATGTTTCATGTTTCCCGAAGCTTTTCGTCTGACACTTGTCAAGGGAATCGTCAGAATAAAGAATGTAGAGCTGAGACCGCTTATAAAAGCGCGAGAGAGAAAAGAGAAGTCGTTTCTGATTGGACGAAAAGTGTCGACCAATCAAAAACAGAAGCGCTAGTGAGAGATTTTCAGCGTGTAGACAAACTCCTTTTGCCGGCACAGGATTGGTCGAGAAACTTTGATGTAAGTGGCTTCTAAGGCAGATAGATGGAAAGCCGAGCGACCTTTTGAAAGGATCGAGAATCTGTCATCGCTATAGTGTAAGGCACAAGATTGATTGGTCAGCAGATGTTGTCCAATTGCCGAGTCGCAAATAGGTTCGTGATTGGTCAATTTGCACGAGCGCTTGAAGGCCTTGCGATCTTGAGAAACTTGACCAGTTCTCACAGATTTGGGAACGTGTTGCTTAATTCTGTCCTGCAGCCGTTGAGATGTGCGACCCACGTACCGACTGTCGCAGTGGCACGAAAATTCATAAACGATATTGCTCTGTTGAGAAGCAGGAAGCACATCTTTTTTGCTTGTGGGCAGAAGTTTTCTAGTCGTAAAAACGACGCGAGGCTCCACAGAGAAGTAACAGCGTTGAACTGCTGAAGCGACTTGCTTTTCGAACCTCGTCGAAAAAGCACCCAACCATGGAAGATGTAGATAAACAGGACATTTCTTCGGTCCGTATGACGGTGGTCTGCGGAAGTTTCGTATCTTCTTGGTAATGGAAGAGTTGACCACGTGGTCGGGATAGCCATTTTCAGCCATGATGGAACGGATGTTGTCTAATTCGCTCGAGAGTTTACCTTTGGAGCAGATCATCAGAGCACGATGGACTAGAGTGTTAATGAGGCTGATTTTCTGCTTCCTCGGGTTGAAAGAATTCCAACGTAGGTATTGTCCTGTAAATGTAGGCTTTCTGTAGACGGAAGTGATGAATGCAGTATCATGTTTCTCAACGAGAACATCAAGAAACGGAAGACCATTGTCACACTCTTTTTCAAACGTGAAGCGTAGCGAAGGATGAAGAGAGTTAAGGTGACAGAAAAACTCTTCACAATCCGCTTCATTGTTAAACGCTGCAAAAGTATCATCAACGTAGCGATGGTAAAGAAGAGGTTTCTTCACGTTTTTAAACAGCTTAGATTCACAAAAACCTACAAAGATGTTGGCAAGAGCTGGTCCCAAAGGCGATCCCATAGCTACGCCGTCAATTTGCTTGTGCATAATATTGTTAAAACTGAATTCAACTGAGCACGTGGCAGTTTGCATCAATTCAACAAAAATATTACGCGGGAAGGGAGGAGGTGTGAGAACACTGTTGTACAGAGCGTCTGCGCAGATTTCAATAGTCTCTGCGAGGGGGACATTAGTAAAAAGGCTGGAAACGTCAAAAGAACAGAGAAAGACAGAAGGAGGTGAGAGGCCAGAGTTACGGAGGGTGTCAACGAAAGTAAAAGAATCGCTGATGCAGTAGGTAGAGTAAAGGGAGAGCACGGGATCAAGAACAGATGTGAGCCATTTAGCCAGTTGATGCTGGGATGAGCCAACCATCGAGAGGATAGGGCGTAGTGGTATATCCTTCTTATGCGTCTTCGGAAGACCATACATCCGTGGTCTTAGGGAGCCTGTGGGTCGAATAGCTTCATAAACTCCAGGTGGTAAGAGGTCGTCCTTATGAAGCTTCAATAACCGACGTTGTAATCGAGACTCCAGTTTGGCTGTATTGTCGTTGGAATGGACTGGGCCAAGGACCTTGAATTTGGACTCATCATGAAGGATGGACTCCATTTTAAAAATGTAGTCTGTCTTGTTCATGATGACTACGCCGGATCCTTTGTCGGGCTTCGTGATGAGGATGTCATCATTAGATCGTAATGCCTTGATAGCCTGAAAACACTCTTTTTTCATAAGAAAATCCCCAATGTCAATGGGGCTGCCGCAATACGCATGAGCTAAATCACTCAGCTTTGCCCGAAGTGCGTCGCGTTGGTCAGCCGACTGGTGAGTATGATGTTGCAGTTGGGCGATGAGGACTTCAAACTCAGCGAACACTTCTTCTCTCTTCACGGTGGAGGGTGGTAGGCAGAAATTGAGACCGTGGGACAGAACGAACTCTTCGGTGGCAGAGAGTTTGTAATCAGACAGGTTGACGATGTTCTTCGTACTCGGGTTTGCCCGGTTGCCAAAACGTTCTGACGATTCCCTTGACAAGTGTCAGACGAAAAGCTTCGGGAAACATGAAACCTCTGCTTCTGGCTATCTTCAAGTTCTGTACCACCAACCAACTGTTTAAAAGCTTCGGAACCCAATGCACCAACCACTTAGCCAACTCCATGTGCATTTATTATCAAACTATTTTTTTTTAATCATTTTTTTAAGCCACATAATTGAAGCTTGGGTTTTTATATGAGTGAAGTATATGCATCATAGAAGATGACCTAGCTGAGCGTCGAACCCGCGAAACCAGTTCCAGAGCTCTACGCACTAACCACTAGGCCAACTCCATGTGCTTTATTATCAAACGATTTTTTTTTCATTTTTTAAGCCACACAATTGTAGCTTTGGTTTTTATATTAGTGAATTACATGCATCATAGAAGATGGCCTGGCTGCGCATCGAACCCGCGAATCTAGTTCCGGAGCCCAATGCACCAACCACTCAGCCAACTCCATGTGCTTTATTATCAAACTATTTTTTTTAGGTCGAATCAAACACTGCAAACAAAATCTACTGCTATCTTCCGACGGTCGCTGCACTAAATTCGACACGAGCGTAGGCGCTGCTTGAATGCTAGAAAGAAATAGAAGCTTGGAGTTAGTTACTTCGTTAATTGCATATTTATCCTCCTATTACGAGAAAGCGATCAATGCGCTATACGAGCTCGCTTTAGGAGTTGCCAGCCATCTGTCTACCGCACCAAGGTGGGGGAATCCCGCTAAGTGCCTTTCCCAACGGCACAACAAGTAAACTTGCCGGCTTGTTCTCCACACTGTCCCTTTAATGCTGAGCGTCAAGCAGGGAAGCTGTGAATACCAATTTTTAAGTCATTGGTTTGACCCGACTCGGAATCAAACCCGAGTCTACAGCTCAAGAGACAGACGCTCTAGTCCGAGTGGTTGGTGCATTAGGCTCCGAAGCTGGCTTCGCGGGTTCGGTGCTCGGCTGGGTCGTCTCCGTGATGAATGTGCTTCGCTGCGACAGGGGTCATGGGCTGCAATTGGGTGGCTTGAAATAACAGAAAAAAAAATGTAAGACGAACCCATTTTACATGTCAACCTTTGAAGCGTAGAAATCATGGATTTCGGTCACGTCCAACTGACATCAGTAGTGGAGTGAGGATTTTTTTTATCGAAAAGTATATTTTCAAAAGTTTCTTTTTTTTCAATTTTTTTTGTAAGTTTTTTCACCAATTTAGTTGAACTTACCAGAAACATTTTCATTGGAATGCACCCAGCAAGGTGCTTCACCACAAGCTGAAATATCTATGTGCATCCAAAGACCTAAATATGCCCAATCTTATTTTCTTCGAGTAGCCTCTTAGGGCATCACGCCCACCATCAGACACCTCTGTAAGAAACCACAACCTTGATCCAAATATTTACTCAGTAACATTGCCAAGGTTATCACAATCCACGAACCGGTTTTCGTTGTTATTGCAACTCATCAGGTGAATGTAGTGAGAACCTTGTTACAAATTAGCCCAAAACAGGTGCAAGTGAAATTTGGGTCTGGTATGACACAAGCCGTAGTATTTTTTTTCCCACAGAATTAAAAGGATGGTAACCAGTAGACGATGCATGTAGTCTACTGCTTGTGTCATACCAGACCCAAATTTCACTTGCACCTGTTTTAGGCTAATTTGTAACAAGGTTCTCACTACATTCACCTGATGAGTTGCAATAACAACGAAAACCGGTTCGTGGATTGTGATAATCTTGGCAATGTTACTAAGTAAATATTTGGGTCAAGGTTGTGGTTTCTTACAGAGGTGTCTGATGGTGGGCGTGATGCCCTAAGAGGCTACTCGAAGAAAATAAGATTGGGCATATTTAGGTCTTTGGATGCACGTAGATATTTCAGCTTGTGGTGAAGCACCTTGCTGGGTGCATTCCAATGAAAATGTTTCTGGTCAGTTACGAAGAAATCCTAAATGACGTAACATGTTAGTTGAACTTGTTTGTTGCTCACCGGTCGGAAGCAATTCCACTACCTAGAACTCCAAACATGACGCCGATCATGAACACCGTAGCGACCAGAGGATAAATCCAAGCGCGTGAACAAACGAAATTCCACTAAAATAATATTGTTTTTAGTAACTCAGCTCTTTTTATTCTTTTTTCATTTCCATTTCAACTCGAAAAAGTTGTCAAGTATTTCAAGCGCAATAACCAATTAAAATCAGTACGAAAGTATTTGGGTAGGCAATACGCTTAAAGAGAGTTTACCAATAGGCGGCTGGTGGCAACGCGACGTGCGACAATTCTTTCGCACTTAGTTTTGTTTTTCTACTCACCGACCATGCAAAAACCCCTGTATTTACTTGGGTTATAATCGCCGCCGCGTTGCCGCGCGTAGCATACCGATAAACCTGCCTTAATGTGATTACCAAACAGGCAGTGGCGCCGCCACGGGGGGGCGAGAGGGGGCGACCGCCCCCCAATGATTTTTTGATCATTTTTCCAAATCGTCTAGAACCGCAGAGTTTTTTTTTCAGGAGGTAGGAGGGTGACGTCAGATGCTTTTGGCAATGTAATTTTTGTAACGAAATGTCTAGCTCCATCACGTGTTCTAATATTCTTCGACATTTTTAATTTCGCAATTTACAAACGCATGTGACAGAAGCAATCACTGCTTACTGTAAAAGACGATGGTTACAATTCATATCAATGATCAGCTGTTGTATCATAAAATCCACCAGGAAGGGATAAGATATCTCAATATTTTGTGAAATCATAGTTGGCTTGACAATTGACATCTGTAATTTCACGAAGCCTATTCGTAAACTGTGACTAGTGTAACGTTTTGAGAAATTTAAAGCAGCAGCGGGGAAGTGAGGGCTTTTCAGAATCAGAAATCTCTTAGGTTTTAGCTAGCATTCATTATACATAGATTGATTGGCAATCCAAAGCAGAATGTAATTTAGCCGAATAGTATTAAATTAACTTTTTTCTGACGTGAGGTACCAATAACAATAAGCTTGCCTCAAGAACTCCGAAATGATGGCTAATTTAAACCAACCAAAAAGGATGTACCGGTATCAATAACAGTCTTGTTGCCAGTGGTGTTGAGAGAGGGGGCAGGGGAGTACAAAGTACCGGGGCTCGTCATGTTTTCAGGGGCCCGGCCAGTTTGGCCAAACAAAGCGCCATCGCAAGACGAAGACCTTTTTTTTTTTTGCTCTTCACTAAATTTTTAGTGGAAAACAGGACCTCTACAGACGTGATGACCTTTTTTTTGCTCTTCACTAGATTTTGAGAGAAAAATAGGGCGTCTGCGGACGTGTGACCTTTTTTTTTGGAGACACATGAGGGGGCCCGCAATGGTGTCCTGCTCAGGGTCCTTGCTGGCTCTCGGCGCACCTGCTTGTGGCTTTAAATTAGCCACATTTAACCAAAGAATGCGAATATTATTACATAGATAAGATTTATATTATTGGTTAGACATAGTTACTGCAAAACCTTGCTAGCGCATAAGCTATTAGTAACTGGCTATTAAGTAGCTTACGTTGAAATGGACGATTCATACGATCCTAGCTGGAGCGTATTTGGGGGGGGGGGGAGCATTGTGCCATGCCCCCTTCCTTTGACTCTGCTTTTTAGTCAAAAAGAATAAAACTAATGGTGCCAAGCGACTGAAATATGCCAGACTCATGTGGCGGTTTCTGTAGCTTATAGCCAGGTGCGTATCCAGGGGGTAGGATGAAGGGTATGCGTCCTTCCGCCAGCCATTTTCAAAAATGTTTTCGATGTATACAATTTTTTCATAATCAACAAACTCTTCGGTAGCAATAACCTTTACGTCTTAAGCACGCATATTCAAAAATGTGCGAGCAAAATGCATCATAGGCTATTTGGTAAAGCACTCAGAATTAGGGATAAAATATTTAAATAAAATTGGCCTGAAAATTATTCAAAAAGCAATAAAATAGCCATTACAGTCCGTAAATTTTCAAAATTTTCCGGGGAAGCATACCCCCCGGACCCCCCTAGAGCTTTTCTTGTTTCTCAATCAGCTTCAAATTTGTTCCGCTGAAAAAAAAATACGCTTGAAAGAATGTGAAAATTTTGGCCCCCTTCCCCCCTTTTTCAAAATTTCTCGCTACGCCACTGGATCTAAGTATGCCGCTACCAACAAATATCAATGAAAGAAATGCTGCCATAAATCATGGCAGAATTGTTTTAACAAAATCACAGAATAAATATCCTCGAAGTGCTAAAACTAATCGAGCTATTATTGTTTATTGGTATAAAGACCACTCCTCCTGGTTTTGGCTGGAATATCCCGACGTGTTGCAGGCTGTGTTTTGTTTTTATTGCCGTGTCTTCAATGCCACAGTAAGTATACTTATATGCAGCTACTTTAAAAAACTTATGTACATTGTCTTAGAAACACAAATAAGTTGATCCTATTTCATTTGAGAAAACCCGTAGATTCGACTTATTACGGGTGAAAGACTATGGATCGATTCTAGAGTTTCCAATATTTTATAGCGCTTCAGCAATATTTCTGTCGTTGTTTATTTCTACGCAAAATATACTCAGACGCAAACAAAGGATGAAAAGATGACTTAGAAAAAGGAAGGCGCAACAAAATGTTTAACCGTTGCAGCGTGCAGATTGCGGACCCATAACCACTATAAAAGCAATTAAGGGTCTACATGGTTGCACAACCGATGATATTAGCAGAAACTTAATCACTACACCTAAAGTAAATGAGTGAAACAATGTGAAATATATCGTGTGATATCGACAAACGCATAATGAACATAAGTTTAGTCATTTTTAAAAAGTACATGATTATTCACCTTTTTGTAAATTTGGTAAGGCATGCAATGCATGCCTGGCATTAAATGCAGAATACGTCTCTGATTTACAGTGATTTTTTCCTTTTAACAAATGTTTCGTAATTGTGGTGTGTTTGTGAATTATCAGTTTCGATGCACAAAACATGCCTGGTATCAATGTCTTAGCTCCTAGAGTTTCTGAAAATAGCTGGAGTAACCTATGATCCTGTTAAAGTTATACGCTACAATATAGTTACAAAATGAAAAAAAATTCAGTAAGTGCAGTGCAATAGTCTTCTTTAGGAATGCCGATTAAACTGCTCATACGGAAAGCTAATGTGCCTATCGTCATATTCATGTTTTCGCGTAGCTCTGCCAAAATCACAAATTATGACGTCATTTCGCTCCCCCAATGTTTTTTCCTGGCGGCGCCACTGCAAACAGGCATTAGTAAACCCCATCGTGATCACTGTACAATGCACACCAATATGAAAAAGCGGCTTGAAATTGGTTGCAAACTCAGTGCTGAGAAAACCCAAAATAGTGTAAGCTTGTTTTAATAGCCCAATCGTGGTCAAGAATTCCTTAAATATCCCAATATTAAATAGATGTAATTCCTAATTTTAATTGTCCTGTACAGCATGAAAGTGATATTTTGAAAATTTTGAAAAAACGAGAGAATTTTAAGCGCTGGGCAGACACGTTCTATACTTTTAGAATTACTATCGATAAGAATAATTCCATTTCCACGTATTATTTCATTTTCGACGTAAAATCCGCAATACTCCCACATTCCTAAGCTAACCGCAGGTTCTTATTTAAATGTCTCTGCCTATGCATGAACATGATTATAAAAACTACTACTTCAAACATGCTATGCAAAATCCTCGTGTGATGTCTAAATTTGACTAAGCGTGTTAGAGCGTGTTCGTAAAAACTTCTATCTTTTTTCATTTTCACGCTTAAACGAATAAACTTATCCTTGAACGAAATTTAAAAAATTAAAGTTGGTCTTGACAGACTCATGCAAAGGGCTTGCAATTTTCTACGGCGGTGGTTTTCAATCGCAACTCCGCAAGTTTACAATTTAGAGCTGGGTTCATACTGCATATTATGAGAATTAGACTTATGCACAGAGTTTCCTAGAGTCTCTGGAATCTTTCATTGGGGTTCCGCTCCACTAAAAGGGATGAAAACCACTGTTTTATAGGATAGTAACAAGCGAGGAAGGGTAATTGCCAAAATTTCTTTTCCGTTGCTATCTTAACCCTTGTGCCACAAAACATGTACCTTGTTGTTGTTGTGGTTGTTTATTTATTTCAGTGCTGTTAGATTAGCAAGAGCCGTATTGAAAGGAAAAAGACAAAAACAAAAAAAGTAGTTAAGTTAGATAAAAGAAGACCACATTTACCCTGTCCACATGTCCGGCTTAGCGGGCCAAAAGTCAAGGGCTTTCTGCATCACGATTAAATTTTTGATGTCATTCTCACGTTTTTCAACCGCGAAATCGAAAATTTGATTATGACGCAGAAAGCTTTGAAGCTTTATGAACACTTAAATCGGACATCAATGCAGGGTTAATACGCGACTGAAATCTCAAAGGAAACTGCGAAGACACTGCGATTCATGGGCAGTGGTTTATAACTCGAATACCTAACAAGCATTGCAGTTTTATCGGATGTTAAAACTCAGATGCAGAGGAAAATTTATTTTTCTATCACAAAAGGTTGACAGAGAAGCACCAAACTGCCTGTAAAACTCGATTCAAAGAATACGATGTCGACGGGAATCGAACACTTGATCAATTTTTCTCACCTCTGTTACTATTGTGGTTCTTTCTTGGTCAATGTCGTAAACCCAACCGTTAGAACACCTTATGGTCGGACGGGGTCGGGACAGATTGGTCACATCGTCAGAGTATATGTAGCAACTATCCAGGTCCCCATTTTGATCAATGGGAATATAACTTTGTAAGACCTGACAAAACAAAATCAGTTAAATTAACAAAAAACTCATTTTGGAAGATGCAAAACTACACTCAAGTGGCAGCAAACCTGGTTGTGCTTACCCCAGAACAGGGCCAACGCCAAGGTGGGGGGGGCAGGGGAGGCTTGGCTACCCCAATCGACATGCTTGGCCCCCCAATCAACAAGCACACTCTTTGAAGGCAGCGGCTTTTGTGCTTAATTTCAAACTTTGGCCCTCCCTGATAAAGCCTTGGCTTACCCAAGGCGACTGCTCTGCTGCCGGTTCTGCCCCAGAATTAACAAATTCGTTAAATTTTTGTGTGAAAACTTAAACAAGAATATCAAAACTGCAACAACGTATTCACCCTGTCCTCGTGTCCATTTTCAGTGGGTAAAAGCCCACGAGCTTTGATTATGATGCAGAAACCCCGTGGGTTTTTGGCACAGTAAAATTGGGCACATGTGGACAGGGTAAATAAGCAGTGGGAAAGCAAAATACCGGCCAACTTTGTCAGGTTTTTCTATTTATGGGCAAACATGAAATTATTGCTTCTCTCAACAGCGACTTCGCACAAAAAGAACAAAAGTCTCGAAACAAATAATTGTTGCAATTACTGAAGCATTGTTGACTTGATCTCGTAAGCTTCCGTTGGCTCCTGGAAAAAAGTTAAAAATTCTACATTTTTGAAGAACGCACAAACCATCAAACGCAAGGATACAAGCACAATAATCAGAAAAACACACAATAACTCAAATTTCGACGTAACCGCTGCCTCTTATTTTGCCATTTTGAGGTTGTGCATCAGGAAAGACACTTAAAGTTCATTTCTTCCGTAAAATTGAGCCGTTGTCAAGGTGACTAAGGGCGAAGAAAAAATGGTAAACAAGAAATATAAAAAGATGTTTGGCGATTGGTGTTATCCAAGCAGCTAGTTTGACTTGAAATTCCAGTCACCAGTTTGAAACCTATCGAGGTACTTTTGCATAATGCATGTAAAAAGTGAAAATACGGGACCGCGAGTGCAGTGTTGCCCTGTCCACATATCCACTTTAGATGGGCTTAAAAATCTACGCGCTTTCTGCGTTTTAAAAATCAAAATAGTGATGCGGAAATTGGTCCACCTACACTGGACCAGTGGACCGGGTAGTTATGCCAGCCATTCTCAAATGACGGTCCACTACAAATATCAATCATGAATAATTAAAGCTATCATTGCGGTTTAGCCCGACAGCAAATTCTGCCCGTAAGGATACTAATGCGGAAAAGGTGTGGTGCCAAGTGCAGATCCCTTAAGAATTGAACCCATGTTTAAAGGTGCAAACGTACAAACAATACCCCCATGACCATAAAATATTTGCATGCAAATTTACTAGTTGCCACACTGTTTCTGTCAACCTCTCTTATCTTTTTCCTTTTTTAAAAACTTTTTTTTTCAATCTATTTAAATCAGTCGTAATTAATTGTCCCTTGAGACTAAAACGAACCGTGCCACGATTGTCACGATATAGCTAATACTTACGCTGCTGCATTTTTATCTTGTTTAAACTACATCATCATATTAAACATACCGTCGAGTTCTTCAATATAACACCGATGCGGAGGTGTTACACCCACAAACACAATGGATAAGACGAGGTATCCGTTAGGAATACTACTAAGGACCAAGTAAAGACACAGCCGTTTTTGAAACGGCCCAAAAGAACCGATTTTTCTCAACAAAGCTTCAAAATCCATCATAAACAGCACAAGTTTCCACTTACAAACTTGGCAACTAAAAATTACCAAAATTATGGTTTTCTGTGTGTTTTATACGGCTAGTATGTTTCAAGTTAAAGGTGCAGCCTCCCTGGGGCGTAGCCAACAAAAAATCGAAGGGGCCCAACTAGCAATAGGCTCAAGATTACTAAAATCCAATTACGCTTCGTCCAGGGGGGGTAGCCCCCCTTTGGCCCTCTGGCTACGCCACCAGGCTTCCCCATCAAAGCGTACCATAGCGCATAACCGTCTCAAAAAGTCTTACATTTCCAGTATGATAATACTCTAAAAGCTTTACCGGATACACCTGGGAACGAACTCAGTTCCTTTGCTTTAAAAAACGTAAACCTAAGATTGATATGAAATATACTGAAAACTTCAGTGCTTTAATCATTACTTATCTCAGTAGATGTTAAAAAAATTCATTAGCCGCCTCACCAAAAAAATAATCCAAATTTCTGTTGCGTTTTTCATAATTATGCTTGCCGACGAAGCATGCAGCTGCATTCTGCTTGCCAAAGCGTACACTTCCGTTCAAACAGCAGCTTGCGGTCTAGTAAGCGAAAACAACTTTCATTCGTCAACGTATTTTGACTTCCGCTTGCCGAGAACCAAATTCACAAAACACGTTTTAGTAACAGCAGTGGATGAAGTCTGGGTCATATCAGTGGTTTTCAACCTTTTTGGTAAAGCGGAAGCCTTGCGAAGCATTGTACAGGTAAGGAACCTCCAATAATTTAATTGTCTACGCAAAAAACATCATTTGGTTTTGATTGTTAAAGTAAGAAATACGTATATTTAGGGTTACCATATTTTGACGACGCAGAAGGAGGAGAGGTCCTTTGAGGGTCATCCATGTCCGGAGATGTCCAGTTTTTTGCCTAACGAATAGTGAAGACCAAAAAAAAAAAAAGGTCATCACATCCGCAGATGTCCATTTTTCCGCCCAGAAGCAAGTGAAGACCAAAAAAAAGGTTATCGCGTCCGCAGGCCCGTAGTTTGCACTGAAACTTCTGATATAATTTTTCGTGGGAAAATGATTTGACATGTTTTCACTTTTCGTAATGCCGAAAAGGAGGACATTTGGCCATTTTTGGCGCCCTCGGAGGACAAATTTTTTTTGGTCCAAAAGGAGGACGAATGGTAAGCCTATCAGATTTACTTACAATAAATATACATATTTAAGCTATGCGTAATGGTGCACCACTATGCATTTTATGTGCAGCGCATTAAAATATAGCGTGCAATTTGCGCATATAATTAGATTCTCGGATTTGAATGTAAACTTGAGGATCCTTAGTTGAAAATTACTGGGTTATATCAATTAAGGTTTAAAGATATTTCCATTCTCCTTTGATCTAGGGTTGATGCAGATTACAGAGGTGGGAGGCTAGACCAATCGCCCCTTAACCAGAAAAGTAAAAATCGCTTCCCCCTTCAAGCAAAATCCAGGACCTCTCCCTGTTTTTGCATGCGTTGCAGCCTTACTGCAGCGCATGGTAACTAACCTTTAGTAAACTCTACGCTCCTTTGTCGCGAAAATCATCACAATTCGCGAAAGAGAAAATAGCAATCGACGAAGCGTGACATTAAATTTAAGTGAGTCCATGGTTATGTGTTGTGGTAAAACATAGGCTTACCATACGTGCAGGGGTGCCTTGGTAGGGGGGGGGGCTCAGTCCCCCTAGTTCTAAAAAAAATTGTTTGTAGGGGGCCCAGGGGGGCTCTTAAAATCGGCCAAGTCGATGTGAACGTTTAGACTTTAGAGCAGAGGTTCTTAACCTGGGAGGCGTAAAAGGTTTGCAAGGGGGGCGTGAGCATAGCACTAGCAGTGACTTAATAATTGAACGCATATTTTCAAATCTTTTTTTTGTAAAACTTCAAAACTTGTTCCCGCGAAACAGCTGCATCCCCTTTAAGACGATTAAGGCAATGCATATAAATTGTTAGCCTATATTTTTTGCATGTTTTTGCAGCGTGGTGGGCAGTGCCGTATCAAGGCATCTCCGAAGTTCGGTTCCCCCGGTCGGGGGAGAAGCAATTAAAGGAGCCCCACAATATTTTTTTGTATTAGACTCAGAAAAATTCGTCAAAGGGTAGCTTAAAAAGCACTTTAATTGCAATTACATGATGTAATTAAACCCACAAATTTTCAAAAAATACGAAAGTTTGGGGCGCTTCTCCTGAGGAAATTTTGGATATGTCCCTTGAAATAATGCAGCTAATGAGTTAAAAAAGCGCGAAACTGCCAAAATTTTTATAGATATCAAAGGGCCCCCGCTGGAGCCTTTTTTTTTGGGGGGGGGAGAAGCAACAGTCTTCACTCGGCACTGGTGATGGGGCGTGGGCAAAAATAACTAACAGCAAAGAGGCGTGACTAAAAAAGTTTAAGAACATCTGGTATAAAATATATAAATTTTTTTGCATTATACAGGGCCCCCTAGTTCGAATTTTACCAAGGTACCCCTGCATACGTCCTCCTTTTCGAGGGCATGAGCTCCTTTTTAACAAAAAATAATTTGTCCTCCGAGAACGCAAAAAAATGCCCACACGTTCTCCTTTGCGGCATTTTGAACAGTGAAAACATGTCAAATCATGCTTACATGAAAATTTTGGGGAATTTCAGCTCAGACCACGGCCTGAGGACGCGATGACCTTTTTTTTTTTACTCTTCACTTGATTTTGGGCGGAAAATTGGTTATCTGCAGACGATATGACCTTCAATAAACCTGTCCTCTTTTCGCGCAGTAAAAGTATGGTAACCCTACCAAACAAGAACAAAATTTAAAAACTGATAAGACATACTGTTTCGGCTGTAAAAAAGTCTCGTCAGCCTTTCTCTGCCCAGCCAATTTAGGCTAGACTCACTCTAGACTGTAAGGTCTGTAGCTGGTTGGATTTTGCTTGTATTAGCTTATGGCTATAGGTGCATGACTGCTGCACCTAGCGCAGTGGATCAAAGCGGTGTCCTGCATAAACAGCGAGGTCGGATCTGGTCCGGATCTTGGGGTTTGAGGCAGAGTTATAAAGTTATGCTTTTGAATTGCTAGTCTGCCTTTTTCGTACAGACTGTCTTCTTTCCTGTTCCTACCTCTGTTCTGCGACATATCTTTTCAATCGACTATTCCATCACAATAACACCATCAATCAATCACAGCCTTTATTTCTGACCGCCAATAATAACCAATCAAAATAACGCGTGAAAATAAAATGTCACAGAAAAAGGAATATGCAACAAAAACGCAAAACGTTGAAACATGCAAGTTAAGAATAACTGTGCATGGTTGCACAACCTAAATCAAAAACTAAGAAATACGCAAAAAAGAAAATTTTCGACAATCCGTTGTCACAAATCGATACGATACCAGGGGGTCAAAATCTGGAATACGTTGCCTGTTGAACTAAGAAATCTAACATTTAAGCAATTCAAATCTCAATATAAAAGCATGATATTAGAAAGTTACATTTAACAATATTACTACACTTTTCGAAACAAACTAGTAACTAATGCTGTTGAATCTGATTATGGCTGCTTTGATTGCTGGATACGCTGTAAGATCGGCTGAACGCTGTGGCTACACAACTTGAAATATTTGTTTGTGATCACCGGGTGGCTGCTTGACTTAGAAGACCTTAATCGGTCATTTCGCAGTCTGCCCGGAACACATATTTAATGAATTATTATGAATGTAACTTATGATATTTCTTTGCGTTTGCGTTTAGTGTTCCTTGAAATAAATCTGATCTGTCTGTCTGTCTGCAGCTAAATGTATGTACAGTTGCCCATCTTTAATTACCGATAGATTTAATATTAACCGTTTCCAGCACGTAACCCTTGCTGAGGGGAGCTTATAGGTACTACATCTTGCCCAAGGGTGACCTGGAGGGAGTTGTGATAAGGTAACCTCAAGAGCCGGTAGGCCTATGCCTCTGAGAACAATGAAATCTACTTCTAACACAACCTTGTTATTTCACCTTATCTCGAGCCCACGCGATAATGAAGCGAAATGAGCGCGATCTCGCTTGAGCGAACCGCACAAAAACGAAGACACGGTCTCTGCACTTTAACAGTTTTAAGGACGTATTGGCCAACAGTACGAAAGAGGAGGAAAAAGAGCTAAAAATTTAACAAGAAGGATCGTAGCCATGGCATCCCAAAGTTATGCGTTGTAATATACTCACGCTAAAGTAGGCCTACATTGCGCGTATTTGTGCAAATATTCTGAGTGCAAAAATAAAATCTTCATCATAGTCGCGGTATTGCGTCGAAGCGTGTCTAACAAGTGACGGGGCCCATCTCCACGGCTTGCATCCGAAAAAACGTCGCAACGTTGGCGACACTGTGCTCGATCTGACCGGACTGGAAATCGTACCTGATGTAATTATTGCCTTTACACTGCGTTATTGTTTGCTAATCGTAATTGACCATTTCCTGGCAGGTCTGTCCTGATTACCTCGCAATAAGCAATGTCCCTGCAGTGTTGTTCTTTTACGTTATCGTCTTGCTTGCAAAATTGTAAAACGTGGCCAGATCGTAGATACGTAGTTGTTTGAGAAGGACGTGTTTTTCGAGCTCTGATTTTCTAGGTTTTGCAAGTGCAAATTAAGCAGCTAACCAAAAGACTTTATTAAGTATTAGGAGAGAAATCTTTCTTGCTATAGCGGTACCGGTATATAAGTTTTGCTCGGTGAAGACTTTGTCTTAGCAAAATGTCTTCATCGTGCGATCCCTCGAGTGACGAGACTTTCAAACTGGTCACAAATAAGAAAAAGCTAAAACGAAAGTCAACAAAAAATTCTTCAAAAAACTCTAGCGATGAGCAATGTAGCTCAATGAAAAGGGCTGCTATTACGCAGCTGCAACCTGTGACGCTGGCTGCTGTCAATGGTGATAAACCACTTGCTTCATTCAGCCCAATTAAAATCGACAGATGTTTACGAAACTTGATTGGCCAGTATGACTCGTGTAAACCGATTCGCAACGGCAACTTGTTAGTAAATTGCAAAACTAGCAATCAAATCAAAACCCTACTAAATCTTGAAAATCTTGCCGATGCTAATACGAAAACTTCTATTTCAGTAAAATCTTCAATTATTATTCCAGCTGGAGCCAAAGGAGTTATTTATAATGTTCCGTTGGACATAACTAACGACGATTTACTTGTGTGTTTAAAAGATGATCATGTCACTTATGTTAAACGATTTGTGAAGAAATCATTGGTTGACTTACCACCGGTTCTAACTGATACCAAAACAGTACTATTGCAATTCGATAGTACTGCTTTACCTCTCTTTGTTCATATTGGATACATGAGGTTTAACGTAAAAAAGTATATTCCGCAACCGCTGCGATGCTTTAAGTGCAATCGTTTTGGGCATGTGACGGCAAATTGCAGGGGCAAAGAAAGGTGCTCTAAGTGTGGCGGTGAACACAAAATCGAGAATTGCCAAACTTCTACTGTGAAGTGTGTTAACTGCAATGGCAACCATACTGCTTCCAGCAAAGAATGCCCCAGGTACCAAAGAGAGGTGCAAGTGCTTAAAATAAAAAGTGACAAAAATCTCACTTACGCTGAGGCCGCTCAGCAATATAGTACGCGAGCCACCAGCAGGTCAAAGGCTATCGTAACTACTAGTCAATATAATACCAACCTACATGCTGATGAATTTCCTCCACTGCCCACTAGTCACGTTATACCAACAAACTGTCCAACCACGAGCAAAGACAGAATTGTGGCTACGAATTCACCAACACTTACTACGACACATGAAAACAATGAGCTACAAACGCAGGTAATGGATGAAGTTGATTTTTCCCACAACTTCATGTTCGGAAATCCGATATATTTTCTGGCTTTTTTGACAGAAGTAATAAACCGCACTATTCTAGCTACTAAGGCAGACGAAAATATTAACATTTACGAAATAATATCTGAATCTGCAGGCAAGCGAATGGGGATCCCCATTGACATAGAACAGCTTAAATCTATGATTTAATGGCTCTTCAAATTTTGCAGTGGAATTGCAGATCTATTCAAAACAAAATACCGGAACTGCTATCCTACTTGGCTAACTTGGTAAACTTACCTGATGTTTTATGTTTGCAGGAAACCTACTTGACCAAAAATATTACACCGATTTTACCAGGTTACAAATTTATTCGAAAGGATCGATCAAATGGTAAGAGAGGTGGCGGTATTTGCATATGCATTAAGCCAAGCATACCTTTTTCGGAAGTAATTATCCCAAATTCTCAAAACGATATGGAGTCGATGGCCATTAAAGTAAGTGGTATCGTTATTTTGAATGTATATAACCCTCCTTCAAATCTAGTAGACAATAACATCTTACAATTTATCACAAACTTCCGCAACGTCATTATTTGTGGTGACTTTAATGCTCACCACAAAATGTGGGATGCTCGGCCTGCAAACAGCAACGGTTACCGGCTGCTTGATTTCATTGAGCAAAATGATTATTCTGTTATGAACACTGATCAACCAACCCATATTAACTTAAATTCAGGCCTAAACTGCTCGCTGATCGACTTAACACTATGTTCTCCCGCAATAGCCCACAAATGTGTTGTAGAAGTTACAGGTGATTTCTTAAGCAGCGATCATTGCTTAATTTTAGCTAAGATAAATTCCTCTGCAAACCCATTACCATCACAGTGGTCACCACGCTGGTCATTAAGTCGTGCTGACTGGATATCTTTCTATCAATTGTGCGATGTTGAAATAACAATGAATTTATTTTCGACCGACACTCATCTTTTCTATTACAGGTTAAGCTCAATCATTTTTTCTATTGCAGAGAGAACAATCCCCACTACTAAACCATATGGTAAACTATCTGTTCCGTGGTGGAACAAAAATTGTCAAATAGCAATTAATAACAAAAAACATGCTTTAAATCGCATGCTTAAGACCCGTCATCCTACTGACATCGTAACTTTTAAGCGGGCAAGAGCCAAAGCTAAGAAAATTGTTAATGAAGCTAAACGATCTTGTTGGCAGAATTATTGCTCCTCGATCTCTTCGAACGCTAAACTCGGCCAGATATGGTCGACCGTTCGAAAATTTACCGGGCAACAAACCTCATTTCATTTTCCACCTTTGCAGCTACACGGTATTACTAGTACAAATGACCGGCATAAAGCAAATATGTTGGCAAATCAGTTTCAAACAATCAGTGGTAACGAAAATTTTTCCAACACTCATAAAAGCAACTTTGAATCTATTTCTCATCAATTACAGCAACAACTAAGTTGTTGCGTTTATAAGAAAATGGAGATTAACACTCCATTTAACATAAGTGAATTAGAAGATGCTTTAGCTCATTCTAACAATTCAGCAGTAGGCAGTGACAAACTGAACTGCGAAATGCTGAAGCACATGCCAAATCATTGCTTGCAAATTTTATTGCTTTTATTTAACAGAATATGGTTTACAGGTGAAATTCCCCCAGAATGGCTGCACTCTATGATCGTTCCTTTGCACAAACCTAATAAACCGGTTAATTTACCACATTCCTACAGACCGATATCTCTTACTAGTCACATATGCAAATTAATGGAAAGAATGGTTGCGGCACGACTCCGGTGGTATCTGGAGAAAAATAATATTTTAAACAAGTATCAGTCTGGGTTTAATATGACAATATGCAATCCTGCAGCTGTCAATTCCTGCATCACTTTGTTTATGTTATGCTCTCTAGCATTTTTCTTCATAGTTTTCATTACAAGTGTCCCACGAAGCTTCAAAGTTTTTGAATAATTTGACAATGTCCTCTCCAAACCATTTTAAAACTTGCCACATTGCCATATCCTTTTTTGTAAACCTTAGACAAGGTAGACGAGAAAATCTAAAAATTTAAGTTAAATGTAATTAACGCGTGTGCGTGTGATATTGCAGGGTATGCGCTGAACGCCTTGTACCTCTGGAGAATACGCCCCTGGTTGTGATTGTAAAATCGGTAGTTTTACTCTCATTGCGCAAAATTCGTTTGAAACTTTGGCGTCGCGTTGTCAGTGTTTATAACTATGATCTCAGCATCTCATCATATAAGCATTTAAGTTTTGTTTCGCCACAAAAAAGACGCTTCATAGTCTTTTTATTATCTGGTAATTCACTCGTAATTACTGTAATCAACACTAACGGTCCAAAAAAAGGACCAACTAAATGCGAGTTGAAATTTTTATCGCCTCCATCAAAAAAAATTTGCAGAAGGCCATGCAGTATGATAAAAATAAATCTTTTGCCGAAAAGACTGCATGCCAGAACAAAAGTAATAAAAACCTACTGCAACCTCAAAAGCATCGATGAAATAACAGCAATTATGAGGCGCCGTCATAAAAAAAAAAAACGATTTAGCAAATTTTGCACGAATTTTCAGCAACATATAACAAAATCCGCAGCTATTTAGCTGAAGTGAAGCGAACTGTACCTAAAACGCTTCGAAAAATGCACTGCAACAATTTTTAGCCAAAGTCTATCGACATTAAATAACCGCATCATGTATTAAATAGCGGCGGCATTTAATAAATAACACGACATTTAATAAATAACGCGACATTTAATAAATAGCAACGACGTGCAGCTAAAGTGCTGCGAAAAATTAAAGTGCTCCGGTAACATAGGCGTAGTCAGAGGGGAGGCCAAAGGGGCCATGACCCTCCCTGAATTTTAAATCAAATTACAAATTATCATTAACAAAATAAAAGCTTGAAACTGTTTGAGCTTCTGGTGTACTTAATGGTTGTTGACTTCGAGCAGTTGTGTGTTCATGTTGGTGGGGGAAAGAGGGTCGGGCAAGGCTTTACAAATTCTTATACTTCTAAATTTTACAAACATCGCCGAACGCCAAGTTTTTCTGCTACATCGCCGAACGCCTAAGTTAAGGAGTTAATATTCCTTTATTCTCGCCGACAAGATGGTCAAAAAAATACAGGAGCATTCCGTTATTTAAAGCAAACTTTAAGCTTATACTTGTCGCTCTGGCTTCATTAATCGGGGACGCAGCAAACGGTGAGATGCAAGCGAAAGCTCTTTCCGTGAAAGCTGCTCTTGAAAAGCCTGGCGTAACATAGGCTGTATGCTTGATTGGGCGTACTCGGCGCTTATGGAGTCACTAGTGCGAAAGCTTCAGACTGTTGGAGTCTGTGTACCTTCTGTGACAAGTATAACTGCTTTTCTTCAGAGCGTCAAGATCAAGATCAGATGACTTCACCACAGTCGCAACCAGTATTTATGATGAGGCTTGTGCACAGTGGCGAAGCGAGAAATTTTAAAAGGGGGGGGGGCCGTAATTTCCACATATTTTCAAGCGTATTTTTTTTCGGCAGAACTGATTTGAAGCTGATTAAGAAACAAGAAAGGCTCTAGGGAAGTCTGGAGGCATGCTCCCCCGGAAAAATTTTGAAAATTCACATGCTGTAATGGCTATTTTAGTGCTTTCTGAACAATTTTCACGCTAATTTTGTTTAAATTTTTTGAGTCTAATTCTGAGTGCTTCGCCAGATATGATGCATTTTGTTCGCACATTTTCGATTATGCGTGCTTAAGGCCGCAAGGCGTAAGGCTTATTGCTATCGAAGAGGTTCGAAATTATGGAAAAATTGTGTACACCAAAAACGTTTTTGAAAATGGGTAGTAGGTGGATGCATGCCCCTCATCCTACCCCACCCCCCCTGAATCCGCCCCCGGCCATAAGCTACAGAAACCATCAAAAGAGTCTGGTATGTTTCAGTTACTTGGCACTATTAATTTTGTTCTTTTTTACTAAAAAGCAGAGTCAAAGGGAGGGGGCATGGCACAAAACCCCCTTCTAAATATTCTCGTGCTTGTGCAGTAGTTGGCACGGAAGAGCTTTCAATGCCCCGGGTTGCTGGAAGACAAGTTCATCGTGATAGCGTTGAAGCAGAATCGGCCTCACAATATTATCACCGCTCGATATTCCTTTCATACTGTATTTTGATGGTCTAAGCAGCTCTCTTCCAGAACGTTTTAATGACAACCCTTCTTTTTTTTGCGTTGCTTTCTATCTTGCCTCCTAAAAAACCTTCCAACATCAATCAGATTGAGAGCTTATATTCATTAAACGATCTCGCCAATGAAGTTAGGTCGTGGAGAAATTTTCTCACCGCTCAAGTAAACCAGGAAAGTTTATCCGAGCTTCTTCTGAGCGCCCAAGCTTACCCAAATTATCATGACACTGTCCGCAACAACCATTCTGGCTGAACGATCATTTGCGTCAGCTATGGCCTCCGATCGCCTGTCAGATTTGTGCGTGCTTCACTGCCACCAAGAAGGTAAAGGTACGGGGCAGCGGGTGCTAAGCACACATTGTGTAATACGCCATTCTCAATGGGCGGCCCATTACAAATGTCAATCATGAATGATTGAACGCTGTAAGAGGACAAACAAGACAAACAACACGTACACACTTAACCCTTCGTACATCTGGGTGTGCCGAGCGCCTGGCGGGGAGCTGCGAATACTACCTACTTTTAAAGTCTTTTGTATGACTCAACCGGGAATAAAATCCCAGTCTCCCGACTACCAAGCGGACGCTTTTACCAATACACCAAGCGCCGGTTGCTTACCATCAAGAAAGGGTAGATGAGGAAAAGACCAATCGAATATTAGCACATCGCTGGCGAAAAGCGATGACGGATGGACTTCTGAGTGTAATTTCGTCAATTGCTTTAAATTAAAACTTCATGAACCTTGATTTCAACTTTATCTTATGGGCTGACTGCTAACCCCTTATACTAACTTGTATGCATTTATAAATGAGGATAAAGTGTGTCTGGGTCAACAGCGTAGTGTGTGACGATTGTCTAGTTAAAATTTACCACCAACTGGCCGTTTTAGAGAAAAAGTTAAAATTTTAGCATAATATAATTTAGAGATCAGTTTACGACTTGGACAGAAATAATTCCACAAAACTTATGTTTTTATCGATATGAAGGGAATATGCGGCATTGCTGCTACAAGTAAATGATGTCAGATTTGAAAATTACAAAATTTGCACGTAACAAGTTTATTTGTCAAGCACCATCACATTTTAAGCATAAAACAAATGAAGTCAATAACTTGACGAGGTGTTAGTGAAAAGACCATAAAGTCATCTAAGTCAACCGCCACCTTCGCAACATCTTTGAAATTTGGTTTAATAATTTGGCCCCCCTCCTCAATTTTTTTCTGGCTATGCCCTAGTCCACTAATATGCTAATGAGATCAAAAGAGTTTCCATTTTTTGCAACAGGCTTCAAAAGCAGGGTGTCGAACCGAACCTGAACGCAAACCGAAAACCTGCATTAACCGCTTCCTTTCATTGAACCCAAACCGAACCGTAACCAATATAGTTTAAAAGACGTGAACCAAACCTGAACCCAAGGTTATCAAAATTCTTAAACTTTAAGTGGATTTGAACCGTTATAATAATTTTTATCTAAGCTAAACCTTATCTAACCAAACGTCAGTGGAGGTTTTGTTCTCTTACTCTTTGAGTTTGGACTAAAAAAGCATTCATTACGTTAAATCGTGTGTGTTTGTATGAAGAGTTTTCCTACGAATGATTATTATGGTGGCTATAACAACGAAGGACATCTGAAGTTAATCTGAGGTTATTTTTGTCACTGAGGACATCCCTTATGAGCTACAGTAGCATAAAATACATTCAGTATTTTTTGAAAAAATGCGCCCATAGCTGTTTACCAGAACATAAGCCAAATTGACGGTTTCAAATTCTTGAAACCGAACCGAATTGACGGTTTCAAATTCATGAACCCGAACCAAATTTGAACCTTTAAATTTTTGCTTAAGCAAACCTCAACCCGATAATTCAAAATATGTTTAATTTTAACTGAAACTAAACCTGTAAAATCAAACGGCAAAAAAACTGAACCGGAGGTAAACCGCCAAAAATAAATTTTGCGGAACTGAAACCTAAACCGGAGCGATATTTCAAGCGGTTCGATGCCCTGTTCAAAAGTTGAAAGCACCGTTTTGACGAGTATATTGGACTAACAGAAACTTTACGTATGCTAGACACTTAGGGCTGGAATAATTTAACATTAAAACTTTGTTTAACAGTAAGATTGAGAAATTGAATACGATGCACAAACTATTAGAGGTTTATCCAGCTTCAAAAAAAATCAAATCTTCATTATACTCGCCGTATTACGCCGAAGCGTGTAACGAGTTGCGGGGCCCATCTCCGTGGCTTAGCGCCTGGGCTACACAGCTCCGAAGAAACGTCGCAACGGTGGCGAGTCGTTGGCGACACTGTTGCCGATTTGACCGGCCCGGGAATCGAACCCCAGACCTCCCGCACCGATAGCGTGCGCTTTGCAACTGAGCTAACGGCCGGTCTTTTTTCGTTCAAAATGTTTACATGCAAATGGGGTAAAGGTAGCCGATATCAGCATTAGTCAGTTAGTAGGGTATGAAACAGATACAGAACCACACCATAGTTTTGGTACTCTGACCACTCATCCTTTTTTTTCGAGTTGAACATTTATCATATTTTACCAGTAGTTTCCGAACTTATCATTTACATATAGCCTAGTTTTTTAAGCGACAATACCGCTGCTCCAACACTTAATGTTAACCTGATTACCGGTATGTTAAATTATTCCAGTTCGGAGTGTCAACTGTCCAGAATGCATAAAGAACTGTGCTTTCAACTTTTGAAGCCTGTTACAAAAATGCAAAATGGAAACACTTTTGATCTCATTTACATATTACACGGAGCAGTTCAGTTTCAGTTTATTTGTCGCTTTAGGATTATATCATAATAACACTCGCAAATATTACACCCAACAAATTATTGACAGAAAACGACCGGAGAATGGAAGGAACCTGTTACGGTCACCCAGTCAACAGCCCTCGACTATATGGACCTTGTCGCTCGCAAGTGCTTAAATTTTTTGCATCGCTTTAGCTAAAGTCGCTACTATTTTTATTAAATGTCGCGTTATTTATTGAATGTCGTCTGTCGCGGTTTCATAAATAACGCGGTTATTTATTAAACGTCGATAGACTTTGGCTGAAAATTGTTGGATTGTATTTTTCGAAGCGTTTATGTACAGTTCGCTTTACTTTAGCTATAGCTGTGGATTTCGTTAAAAGTCGTGCAAAATTTGCAAAATCGTTTTTTTCGCTACGGCGTCCCATAAGCAGTAGCAGCAGATTTTTTAACCATGAAATACCAGACCAGAAATAATACCAAGGTAAAAACGAGGAAGCTGCGAAAAAACAATACATTGAAGCGCAATCGTGAAATTACAAACAAAAAATATGCAGTAATATGCCAGTGTATATTGTGTAATAATGATAAAATAAACCCAAAAACTTCCAAAAAAATTGTGTATCAACCCTTCAATTTGAGATTTAGGTAAATAAAAGTACAGTAATCACACTTCAATGCTATGTCATGTAAAAAAAATTCTGCGTAACAAAAACGCATATATAGCCAATCACAGCTTGCTACAAGGCCTACTACAAAAATATTACAAAGCTACAAAGCCTACCAAAGCCAAAGCCTACCAAAGCTACAAAGCCTACCAAACTTGGGAACCTGGGCGCTACCTAATTTGTTTTTTATAATTAATAGGCCTACAAGGGTAACCGAAGTCAGCCTACCAAAGTGGTCATTGGGCAGTCCACACTGCGATGTTTTACAAAAATACTAACATTACTATTAAAAACATGGTTTTTAATTAATATGCAAATTCACCACCGACTATCGACAAATAATGACACAAACAAAATAGCTTTGGGAGTGAAGTAGATTTAATTGCAGAGCCACGGTAAAAATTGTTCGTTTTCAAGAATAAAAAATATTCCAAACGTTTTTTGCAGTGCCAGTATGAGCAGGTTTTAAAAACCTCATGCAGCTAAGACGTGATTAGTCATTTTTCTGAATCAGTTGAGATCGCAATTGTTTCCTGCAAACGAACAAAAACATTCAATGTACCATAAAGAAAACAACTACACCGGAGGTGGATCTTTAGGATTACTATGTGGGAAGAAGGGTTGAGAATCGAGTAAACGCTTATTTTCTCTCTCATACGTCTAAAAACATCAACGAAACAATTCCTAAATATATATAAAAAATTAGGGAAGGATTGAAGCCATGTAGTTTGCTTTTTCTTCGATCCTCTCAAGAAATTTCGCGACAGTGCAATCCAGACGCATAGTCACCGAAAAATTTGGTGTGTGTGTGGGGGAGGGAGGCAGGGCCGGATTTCGACAACCAGTAGCCCAGTGGCGTAGCGAGAAATTTTAAAAGGGGGTAGCCTAATTTCCACATTTTTTTCAAGCGTGTTTTTTTGGCTGAACAAATATTTGAAGCCGATTGAAAAACAAGAAAAGCTCTAGGGTAGTCCGGGGGCATGCTCTCCAGAAAATTTTTGAAAATTTACATGCTGCATAATGGCTATTTTAATGCGTTTTGAATAATTTTCAGGCAAATTTCGTTTAACTTTTCGACCCTAATTCTGAGTGCTTCGCCAAATACGATGCATTTTGTTCGCATATTTTCGATTTTGCGTGCTTAACGCACAAGGCGTATTGCTATCGAAGAGGTTCGAAATTATGGAAAAATTGTGGCCTATGGGCCTACATCAAACGCATTTTTGAAAATGGCTGATGGGAGGATGCATACCCTTCATACTACCCCCTACATCCACCCCTGGCTATTGGCTACAAAAACCATCAAAGAGTCTGGCATATTTCAGTCATGCGGCCCCATTAATTTTGTTCTTTTTTACTAAAAGGCAAAGTCAATGTCGGCAGCGTGGCGCAGTGGTTCGGAGCGTCGTTTCTACGACGATCATGATCGCAAGGTTACTGGCTCAACTCCCAACCTAGTCTCGTTGTTGCGTCCTTGGATAAGATGCTTCACGATGATTATCTCTGCTTGGTGGAATCTGGCAAGCAGCAAATTGAAGAAGTCAGAAGAAAATTCAATTGGAAAACTTGGAAACAAAGGCAACTCCAAAGCGAGTCAGGATTCGTCCTACGCATACCGCCTCCGCCGCTTTCTCGTGATAGGAGGATAAAGATGAAATCAATTAATCCAAAGGGGGGGGCCATGGCACAATGGTCCCCCCTAAATACACTCCTGCAGCGGTCGTCCCATTCACTCTTAGTTATCGATCTCCAAAAAAATCTTCAAGCATCATAAAAGTGGGGTCCAGTGTCTCCCCTGGCTTCGTTACTTTTGTAACCCCTCACAATTTTAAAGCATCGCCGATCGTCATAGCAGCGGCGCTTCAACTGACACCGCTTAACTACAAAAAATACGTAATAAAGTTTCTTACGCATTTGCTTCTGTTCCGAATTTCTCCGAGTGAATCCGGAAGAGGCCGATTGTTCGTCTCGGGAAGCAAAAAGATCAAGAAAGTACTAAGAGCGCCCAAAATCGACAGAATTAAATATGGAAGATAGTATATGAAGTTGGCTGTAAAAAAAGTGTGAAGAAACAAATATCGAACGCACAATCTAATGCGTTTGTATACAAACAGCTCAAATGGCCGAGTGGCAAGAGCGTCCGCCTCGGTAGTTATAGACTTGGGTTTGATTCAGTGATGGGATTCAGGGGGTTCGCACGGGTTCGCGCGAACCCGTTCTTGGAATGTCAGGATAATCAGCGAACCCATTCTTGCAATTTTTTTACAGACATTAGACCTTTCTGAGGGAACCTGTTGTTAGTAAGTACGATACAAAAGAGAACCTGTTCTTAAAATTTTGAATCCCATCACTGGTTTGATTCCTAGTCTGGTCAAACCAATGGGTGTAAAATTGGTATTCACAGCTTGCCTGTTTAACGCTCAGTATTACTGTAAAGGGACAGTGTGAAGAACAAGCTGGCAAATTTACTTGTTGTGCCGTTGGGAAAGGTACTTAGCAGGATTTCCCCATGTTAGTGTATAGTAGACAGATGCTGGCAACTCTTGAGTGAGCTCGTTATAACGCTTTAATCGCTTTCTCGTAATGGGAGGATAAATATGCGACTAAATACATAATAACAAAAATTTCTACATTAACACTCTATCTGAGAACATACGAGACTTACAGACGAAAGAGCCCAATGACCAGGAAAGCAGCCAGCTGGTAATTTTACGGTTGGTCAAATCAAATTTTTTGAATAGGCCTACGAATAGAAATTCTGTTTCTCGCGAGACGCCGTGGTAATTAAAAATTTATTCACATTTCATTCTCTATTTGGCCTAAAGTATTTTAGTACCAAAAAATCAAATCTTCGTCATATTCGCGGTATTACGCGGAAGGGAGTAACGAGTGGTGGGACCCACGCCTATCTCAGCGATTTAGCGCATGAGCAGCACAGCTCGAAAAAAACGTCGCAGCGGTGACGAGCTGTAGGCGTCACTGCGTGCGATTTGACCGGCCAGGGAATGGAATCCCAGACTCCCTGCACCATTAGCGTTGTCTGTAACCACTTTGCCATCCGGCCGGTATCGTGTTTTTAAAAACGAGAAACAAAGAAATGATTACCATTTTTGAAGATATAATAACCTAGCATCCAGTTTGTGTTTCGATCTCGTAACCTTATGACCTTCGGTAGACCTATTGAACCGAACCGACTTTCAATATTAGCAAAAATACAAGTTACACCAATTATAAACAGATTCAGCAAGTCACCTAAAAACAAGAGGTATGGCGCCACACTTCCTCCTATTCTTGCAAACACAGATCCGATTCCAATCGCGCTGTGTCGCGTGGAGGTTGGGAAAAGTTCCGCGGTGTAGATGTAGATCACATCAAAAGACGCCGACACAAAGAGTTTACCAGACATGGCCACAGCAATGGAAGCTTCGTTACTTACTGCACAAAAAAGTCAAAAAAATATTAATTTGAGACTGAAAAATAATTCATAAAAATGTTTAAAACTTATCAGATATCGATAAATTGTATGCATATACCAGTGGTGTGGTCAGATAGGGAGGGGGTAGGGAGGGCACCTGGCAACAGACCTTCCTTTTCAGCTTGTGAAAATCCTTTTTGTAGGATTAATCACTAAGAATGAATAAAAAAGGGCCGTGCATTGACTAAATTTGGCCCTGCCCCCCCCCCCCTTTAATTCTTAGTGGACTACGTCCCTGCTATAGGCCTACGCTAAAACTCTTAATATTATTGAAATGCTGAAAGCCCGATGGCCGAGAGGTTAGAGAAGTTGACTTTTAACCTCAAGATCCTGGGTTCGAAACTGAGACTATTTGATAAGCGGTCAAACCGCGAAATCAGTTGCAGATTTGGTTTCTGCAGCGTTTGTTCAGTAGGTCGTTAAAGGCCTACCATAACATATCTTTAGGTTATATTCTTAATATGAGGTTATGTAATTATGTTAACGTAAATCACTTGCAGTAAACTACAAGCTTAGTCCATAAACTTATTTTAAGCAATATTGTATTTAGGTGAAAAATTATTGTGCTGCGATCAGAGATGGGCATTTATCAAGGTAATTTATCGACGATAATTTATTACCGATTGTTACCGTTATCGCTCAAAATACGAGTAGTTAGGATTTATCGATTACCGATATTGCTTTTGTAATATTTGTAATATATTTTTGTCATCGCCGATAAATTATTGCGACAAACGATTCTTTACGCACACAGTGTTCAAAGTTAGTGAGATGGCGTTATGGAAAAAAATACACTGTGTCCATAAAGTCTTGTTGCAATTTAAAAAACTTCTCTTTGTTTTGTCCGATGCCACGGCAAAGTCAGCGATGAACCGCGTAGCTCTCTTTTGAAAAATCTATAAAAACATTTTTGCAATTTGACTTACAAAAGAAACTTCGTCAAACATTTAGAAAATTTACCGTAAGATTTATCGGAAAAATTTATCGGCAATAATTTATCGATTACCGATATCACTTTAAGAAATTGAGATTTCTGGATTATCGGTATCGCCCAGGGCTTTTTTGAAATTATCGATTATCGTTATCGTTTCAGGGCAGAAAGGTTTATCGTGCCCATCACTGGCTGCGATTATGTGATCATGCCTGGAAAGCTGATTCAATTATATCGTAAAATAATAATTTTACGTAGCAATGACTGAATGAAGTTAAGATGACGTTCCAAACAGTTTCACCTCCGCGTCATATTTCCTTTACAAAATTGCTGTGCTTTTTAATTGCAGAATGGAATATGTATGATAATATATTGTATTCCGCAGTATTCAATAGGTTATCATGCAATGCAAAATCATAGCACACTCCTGCCTCTTCTCACGTAAACTGCACTTGTGAAGATGTCTTACCTTCATTTAGAAACGGGACAGCCCCGCATGCGAGAGCAGCGAGCATTAGTGTACTTTGCAAAAGTTTTTTTCGACCAGTTCTCTAAAAACGAAAATTGCTGAGTTTACTTTACTTACGTGCTAGCAATGAAACAAAATAAAACGTATTCTTAAACGAAGCCACACATTGCTCTTTCGAGCAGTTAATTCTAAACGCTACAAGAGAGCAGTAACTGTTACTTTTTAAAGTATTTAATATGCCATTGTAGTTCGGCCGCTTGCGAGCTGCTAAAATGACGATTGGACCTTGCATACCTCAAGACGATTAATATTCGGACCTCGGCGGCTATAATTTAACAAAAAATATCGCCCTGTAGTGGTCAAATCGGCCAAGGATAATAGTGCTTCGCACTTGAACATAATATATCGTCTCTGCTATGACCCAAGGAGGCGATTGGTATATCAAATCTTCATGGTACTCGCGGTGATAGCTCTATTTTTAACCACCTAAAAATGTTCACTGTTCAGCAAACAGATGTAGATCCTTGGTGCAAGAACTTCATGACTTGATTTGTTCAATGCCTATATATTCTTATATTATTACGCTTCTTAAAACCATGCAATTTAATTTTTCCACACGACACAGAAATTGCGGGTCTGCGTCGGCCCTCACAGAAATTGAACCCTGTACCACCAATTGTAATTTAAAAAAATAAAAATAGATGAATGAATGTAAACTTTAACTTCCACCAATCAGCTAATCTTACATTCATGGCAAGAATAACCAGGGCATAAGCGGGGATTTCCACAGCACCAGCAATGAAGCAGTTCCAATAGGGGCTTCCCCCAAGATTTGAAGTATTCAAAGAGATCCCATAATACACAAGCGCATTGACAAACCTACCATAAAAACAACACAAAAAATTCATAGATTTGACGTCTTCCATTATGGCAAGTGGCGTAACCGAGGGGGCCACCGAAGCACCGCCCTTTTTTGCTTTTTGAAAACTTTTTTCAGAGATCGATCACCAAGGGAGAGTAAAATCGAGGCCTCTTATTATCTAAATCCGGCCGTGGACCCCCCTAAATTTTTGCTGGCTATGCTCCCGATTATATTAAATTTTCAGATCGGTCAGTTTATGATAAATGGAAACAATGCAGCAAGGGGTGGGGATAAGGCAAAAATCATAAAAGCAAAACTACCGGTACTTGCAAAACACTAATCCGGGAAGTTGGACGGCATTGTGCTTGCATAGGCTACAGCAGAAAGCGTTCCAGATTATTCTAAATTATCTTGTCAGAGGAACCTGACGTAAGTACGTCTTTTTTCAGTCCTACCTCTATAAAGCCCCTTTTATTTTTCGATCCAATAGGAACGATTAGTTTTATCTACTTATACGTTACTGTAAAATTTCACACAGAAGGTCTTATTAAAGTAACGCTCAAATATTCGAAAAATATCCAATCCAACCCCCACTTTTCTAATTCGGCTCTTTTGCCTCATTTTTTGCTTACCAGCAGAGACTAATGTTCATCATTTGGAGTAAGAATCTTTTGTGGCGGATAAAATGCCGGAGGAGCGAAGTAGTACCGTTTCCCGTTGAAAATGAGTTTTTCTCCTTCAAAAAATACGTTTTTAACGCCATGCTTCAATTATTGCTTATTATTTGCTTGTTCGCTCGTTTTTTCTCATGAAGTGGTTGAAATGCGACAATTTTTGGGTAAACAGGAACTGCTAGCAGCAAAACATTTCGCTTGGTTTCAAAATGAGAAATACTTCAACTGCTTATTTGGGTGATTTTGGACTTAACTTGACGCTGGCAAGTGCAAAGTTCTCATTGAAATTTGAGACGCTACAGCGGCGATGACGCTAATCGTGGTTTACGAAAAGAAATATATAAACAAACCTTTTACACAACAAAATTAATAGATAGCAGTGTCAGTAATCAAGTTTTAGAAAGCAATCAAAGCGCTACAACGTGCTGGCTTAGAAGTTTCCGGTCATCTGTCTGCCACACCAAGATAGGGGAATCCCGCTAAGAGCCTTTCTCGACGGTACAACAAGTAAACTTGACAGCTAGTTCTCCACACTGTCCCTTTCATGCTGAGCGTCAAGCAGGAAGCTGTGAATACCAATTTTAAGGTCATTGGTTTGACTCTACTAGGAATCAACGCGAGTCTACAGCTCTACAGCAGGCAGTCTTTCTTACCATTCGGCCATCTAACCTGTTGAACTGAGCTGTCAAACTTACCACAAATTGTTCAAAAATGGACGAAATATCTTTTTCTGGCACGTGGTTGGCTCTCGCCATCTTAATCATGAGGTCACGAAACTCCTTCGTTTTTCCGTTGCATAGCAGCCATTTCGGCGACTCCGGGATTAACCTAAAAGCGATGACGTAATAGTAGGTAATTGCTCCCTATGAGCATTGTAGCTACCTAGTTCAACTTCACCAGACTTACGGATACTTTGAATGCTTGAATACCTCTAGGGTTGGTTGCCAATGAGACAGAAGTAGATTTTTTGCAAAATTATTCCCTAGACAGCCCAAATTAGTTTTCGATCGCACATACGAGAAAAACTCAAATCTTCATTATACTCGCAGTATTACGCCGAAGCGTGTAACGGGTGGCGAGACGGATCTCCGCGGCTACGTGCCTGAACAACACAGCTCCAAAAGAACGTCGCAGTGGCGGCGAGACCTTGGCCACGCTGTGTCATATTTAACCTGCCAGTGAAACGAACCCAGAATCTCTAGCGCTGAGAGCGATGTCTTCAACGACTACGCCAACTCGTCGGTTTGACAAAAGAGTATCATCAGCAAGTAACTTCAATCTCAAATTTTTAGAGATAACTTTTCAACATACCAGTAATAAGGTATAAATAATACTCCAGTGATGCTTGTTCCAATATAAATCCACCTCCAGCTAGTGATAAGGTAAGCCACTGGTGGGATCAACATATAGCCAAGTGCAAACCCCCCAATTGTAAGGGTGCCCACCACCACCCGGTTCTTTGTTTCGATTATTTCAGAAGCTGCATAAAAATGGAACAGAGTTACGGAAGTAAAACAACGCAAATAGGACAAGACCTTAATATTTACAGGATATTTTATTTTCTAAAAGTTAAGGTAAGATGCTTATTACGAATAGCGACATTTTTTGCATCACATAAAAAAAATCAAATCTTCAGTATACTCGTAAAATTACACCGAAACGTCTAACGAATGTCGGGGCCCATCCCCGTGGCGTAGAGCCCGGGCAACACAGCTCTGAAGAAACGTCGCAGCGGTAAAAAGGCGTTGGCGACACTGCGTTTGATTTGACCGCCGGCGGCCGGTTATTTCATTGCATTATGTTGTACTTTTGTGTATTGCCACGGCAAAATTCTATTGCTTGGATTTTGACTGTGTACTGTCGCGTTGCCGCATGTCGGTTTGCCGCGTGTCGGTTTGTCGCATGTCACTCACATCTTTCGCATGTCTGAAAGGGCAACTTTGGCCCTTGCTAATTTGCCGTAAAAAGAACTTTGAAAAGTCGCTGCTAGTCCTTTAAAGCTTACCTTAACGTTCTATCTCATTTTCTGAACGCGGCCTATAGACTACATTCAACTTACCGAGGACAAATGCTGCTGTATAGTTGACCATGTTGGTTGCTCCAGCGAAGAATATGAACACAATGTACATAGTTGGGGAAGTTGCTGCACCGCAAAGACCGAAGAACAAAAACATGAGGTAAGTTCCAATCAAAAATACTGGCTTGCGACCGTATCTATCAACACAAGCCCAACATAAATGTGTTAAAAATACGATAAAACATGAGACAATTTATTGCCAGTTCATCAGTCAATGAGAATTGAACTCGGAGCTCCTCTTTATTATCAAACATTTTTTAAGCCGCATAATAGCACCTTGGGTTTTTACATGAGTAAAGTATATGCATCATAGAAGGTGACCTAGCTGAGCGTCGAACCCGTTAAACCAGTTCTGAAGCCCTACGCACCAACCACTCGGCCAACTCCATGTAAATTTATTAACATACTACTTTTTTTTATTTCAAGCCACTTAATTGCAGCTTAGGATTTTTGTTATAGTGAAGTACATGCATCATAGAGATGACCAAGTTGAGCATCGAACCCGCGAAGCCAGCTTCGGAACCCAATGCACCAACCACTTGGCCAACTCCATGTGCATTTATTATCAAACTATTTTTTTTTATCTTTTTTTTATGCCACTTAATTGCAGCTTGGGTTTTTATATTAGTGAATTACATGCATCGTAGAAGATGGCCTGGCTGCGCATCGAACCCGCGAATTTAGTTCCGGAGCCCAATACACCAACCACTATGCCAACTCCATGTGCTTTATTATCAAACTATTTTTTTTAGGTCGAATCAAACACTGCAAACAAAATCTACTGCTATCTTCCGACAGTCGCTGCACCAAATTCGACACACGCGTGGGCGCTGCTTGAATACTAGAAAAAAATAGAAGCTTGGAGTTAGTTAGTCAGTTGCATATTTATCCTCCTATCACGAGAAAGCGATCAATGCGCTTTACGAGCTCGCTTAGGAGTTGCCAGCCATCTGTCTACCACACCAAGATGGGGGAATCCCGCTAAGTGCCTTTCCCAACGGCACAACAAGTAAACTTGCCGGCTTGTTTTCCACACTGTCCTTTTAATGCTGAGCGTCAAGCAGGGAAGCTGTGAATTCCAATTTTAAAGTCATTGGTTTGATCTGACTCGGAATCAAACCTGAGTCTACAGCTCAAGAGACAGACGCTCTAGTCCTAGTGGTTGGTGCATTAGGCTCCGAAGCTGAGTTCGCGGGTTCGGTGCTCGGCTGGGTCGTCTTCGAGATGAATGTGCTTCGCTGCGACAGGGGTCCTGCGCTGCAATCGGGTGGCTTGAAATAACAGAAAAAAAAATGTAAGACGAACCCATTTTACATGTCAACCTTTGAAGCGTAGAAATCATGGATTTCAGTCATGTCCAACTGACATCAGTAGTGGAGTGAGGATTTTTTTTATCGAAGAGTATATTTTCAAAAGTTTTTTTTTTTCAATTTTTTTTTTTGTAAGTTTTTTCAGCAATTTAGTTGAACTTACCAGAAACATTTTCATTGGAATGCACCCAGCAAGGTGCTTCACCACAAGCTGAAATATCTATGTGCATCCAAAGACCTAAATATGCCCAATCTTATTTTCTTCGAGTAGCCTCTTAGGGCATCACGCCCACCATCAGACACCTCTGTAAGAAACCACAACCTTGACCCAAATATTTACTCAGTAACATTGCCAAGGTTATCACAATCCACGAACCGGTTTTCGTTGTTATTGCAACTCATCAGGTGAATGTAGAGAGAACCTTGTTACAAATTAGCCCAAAACAGGTGCAAGTGAAATTTGGGTCTGGTATGACACAAGCCGTAGTATTTTTTTTCCACAGAATTAAAAGGATGGTAACCAGTAGACGATGCATGTAGTCTACGGCTTGTGTCATACCAGACCCAAATTTCACTTGCACCTGTTTTGGGCTAATTTGTAACAAGGTTCTCTCTACATTCACCTGATGAGTTGCAATAACAACGAAAACCGGTTCGTGGATTGTGATAACCTTGGCAATGTTACTGAGTAAATATTTGGGTCAAGGTTGTGGTTTCTTACAGAGGTGTCTGATGGTGGGCGTGATGCCCTAAGAGGCTACTCGAAGAAAATAAGATTGGGCATATTTAGGTCTTTGGATGCACGTAGATATTTCAGCTTGTGGTGAAGCACCTTGCTGGGTGCATTCCAATGAAAATGTTTCTGGTCAGTTACGAAGAAATCCTAAATGACGTAACATGTTAGTTGAACTTGTTTGTTGCTCACCGG
The DNA here is from genome assembly GCA_964006365.1 of Trididemnum miniatum. Lineage (NCBI taxonomy): Eukaryota > Metazoa > Chordata > Ascidiacea > Aplousobranchia > Didemnidae > Trididemnum > Trididemnum miniatum. Next base: position 13,014,127 of record OZ023251.1, on the reverse strand, counting down.
TCGGAAGCAATTCCACTACCTAGAACTCCAAACATGACGCCGATCATGAACACCGTAGCGACCAGAGGATAAATCCAAGCGCGTGAACAAACGAAATTCCACTAAAATAATATTGTTTTTAGTAACTCAGTTCTTTTTATTCTTTTTTCATTTCCATTTCAACTCGAAAAAGTTGTCAAGTATTTCAAGCGCAATAACCAATTAAAATCAGTACGAAAGTATTTGGGTAGGCAATACGCTTAAAGAGAGTTTACCAATAGGCGGCTGGTGGCAACGCGACGTGCGACAATTTTTTCGCACTTGGTTTTGTTTTTCTACTCACCGACCATGCAAAAACCCCTGTATTTACTTGGGTTATAATCGCCGCCGCGTTGCCGCGCGTAGCATACCGATAAACCTGCCTTAATGTGATTACCAAACAGGCAGTGGCGCCGCCACGGGAGGGGGGGAGAGGAGGCGACCGCCCCCCCAATGATTTTTTGATCATATTTCCAAATCGCCTAGAACCGCAGAGTTTTTTTTTCAGGTGTAGGGGGTGACGTCACATGCTTTTGGCAATGTAATTTTTGTAACGAAATGTCTAGCTCCATCACGTGTTCTAATATTCTTCGACATTTCTAATTTCGCAATTTACAAACGCATGTGACAGAAGCAATCACTGCTTACTGTAAAAGACGATGGTTACAATTCATATCAATGATCAGCTGTTGTATCACAAAATCCACCAGGAAGGGATAAGATATCTCAATAAGCTATTTCACCGCGAAACTAGTCGTAGAATTGGTTTTTACAGCGTTTATTTAGTAAGTCTTCAAGGCCTACCATTTATCCAGTTATATCTCAATACTTCGTGAAATCATAGTTGGCTTGACAATTGACATACTGTAATTTCACGAAGCCTATTCGTAAACCGTGACTAGTGTAACGTTTTGAGAAATTCAAAGTAGCAGCGGGGAAGTGAGGGCTTTTCAGAATCAGAAATCTCTTAGGTTTTAGCTAGTATTCATTATACATAGATTTATTGGCAATCCAAAGCAGAATGTAATTTAGCCGAATAGTATTAAATTAACTTTTTTCTGACGTGAGGTACCAATAACAATAAGCTTGCCTCAAGAACTCCGAAATGATGGCTAATTTAAACCAACCAAAAAGGATGTACCGGTATCAATAACAGTCTTGTAGCCAGTGGTGTTAAGAGAGGGGCAAGGGGAGTACAAAGTACCGGTGCTCGTCATGTTTTCAGGGGCCCGTCATGTTTTCAGGGGCCCGGCCAGTTTGGCGAAACAAAGCGCCATCGCAAGACGAAGACCTTTTCCTTTTTTTTTTTTTGCTCTTCACTAAATTTTTAGTGGAAAACAGGACGTCTACAGACGTGATGACCTTTTTTTTGCTCTTCACTAGATTTTGAGTGAAAAATAGGGCGTCTGCGGACGTGTGACCTTTTTTTTGGGAGACACATGAGGGTGCCCGCAATGGTGTCCTGCTCAGGGTCCCTCGCTGGCTCTCGGCGCACCTGCTTGTGGCTTTAAATTAGCCACATTTAACCAAAGAATGCGAATATTATTACATAGATAAGATTTATATTATTGGTTAGACATAGTTACTGCAAAACCTTGCTAGCGCATAAGCTATTAGTAATTGGCTATTTAGTAGCTTACATTGAAATGGACGATTCATACGATCCTAGCTGGAGCGTATTTAGGGGGGGGGGCATTGTGCCATGCCCCCTTTCTTTGACTCTGCTTTTTAGTCAAAAAGAATAAAACTAATGGTGCCAAGTGACTGAAATATGCCAGACTCATGTGGCGGTTTCTGTAGCTTATAGCCAGGTGCGTATCCAGGGGGTAGGATGAAGGGTATGCGTCCTTCCGCCAGCCATTTTCAAAAATGTTTTCGATGTACACAATTTTTTCATAGTTAACAAACTCTTCGATAGCAATAACCTTTACGCCTTAAGCACGCATATTCAAAAATGTGCGAGCAAAATGCATCATAGGCTATTTGGTAAAGCACTCAGAATGAGGGATAAAATATTTAAATAAAATTGGCCTGAAAATTATTCAAAAAGCAATAAAATAGCCATTACAGTCCGTAAATTTTCAAAATTTTCCGGGGAAGCATACCCCCCGGACCCCCTAGAGCTTTTCTTGTTTCTCAATCAGCTTCAAATTTGTTTCGCCGAAAAAAAATACGCTTGAAAGAATGTGAAAATTTTGGCCCCCTTCCCCCCTTTTTCAAAATTTCTCGCTACGCCACTGGATCTAAGTATGTTGCTACCAACAAATATCAATGAAAGAAATGCTGCCATAAATCATGGCAGAATTGTTTTAACAAAATCACAGAACAAATATCCTCGAAGTGCTAAAACTAATCGAGCTATTATTGTTTATTGGTATAAAGACCACTCCTCCTGGTTTTGGCTGGAATATCCCGACGTGTTGCAGGCTGTGTTTTGTTTTTATTGCCCTGTCTTCAATGCCACAGTAAGTATACTTATATGTAGCTAGTTTAAAAAACTTGTGTACATTGTCTCAGGAACACAAATAAGTTTATCCTGTTTCATCTAAGAAAACCCGTAGATTCGACTTATTATGGGTGAAAGACTATGGATCGATTCCAGAGTTTCCAATATTTTATAACGCTTCAGCAATATTTCTGTCGTTGTTTATTTCTACGCAAAATATACTCAGACGCAAACAAAGGATGAAAAGATGACTTAGAAAAAGGAAGGCGCAACAAAATGTTTAACCGTTGCAGCATGCAGATTGCGGACTTATAACCACTATAAAAGCAATTAAGGGTCTACATGGTTGCACAACCGATGATATTAGCAGAAACTTAATCACTACACCTAAAGTAAATGAGTGAAACAATGTGAAATATATCGTGTGATATCGACAAACGCATAATAAACATAAGTTTAGTCATTTTTAAAAAGTACATGATTATTCACCTTTTTGTAAATTTGGTAAGGCATGCAATGCATGCCTGCATGCAATGCATGCCTGGCATTAAATGCAGAATACGTCTCTGATTTACAGTGATTTTTTCCTTTTAACAAATGTTTCGTAAGTGTGGTGTGTTTGTGAATTATCAGTTTCGATGCACAAAACATGCCTGGTATCAATGTCTTAGCTCCTAGAGTTTCTGAAAATAGCTGGAGTAACCTATGATCCTGTTAAAGTTATACGCTACAATATAGTTACAAAATGAAAAAAAATTCAGTAAGTGCAGTGCAATAGTCTTCTTTAGGAATGCCGATTAAACTGCTCATACGGAAAGCTAATGTGCCTATCGTCATATTCATGTTTTCGCGTAGCTCTGCCAAAATCACAAATTATGACGTCATTTCGCTCCCCCAATGTTTTTTTCCTGGCGGCGCCACTGCAAACAGGCATTAGTAAACCCCATCGTGATCACTGTACAATGCACACCAATATGAAAAAGCGGCTTGAAATTGGTTGCAAACTCAGTGCTGAGAAAACCCAAAATAGTGTAAGCTTGTTTTAATAGCCCAATCGTGGTCAAGAATTCCTTAAATATCCCAATATTAAATAGATGTAATTCCTAATTTTAATTGTCCTGTACAGCATGAAAGTGATATTTTGAAAATTTTGAAAAAACGAGAGAATTTTAAGCGCTGGGCAGACACGTTCTATACTTCTAGAATTACTATCGATAAGAATAATTCCATTTCCACGTATTATTTCATTTTCGACGTAAAATCCGCAATACTCCCACATTCCTAAGCTAACCGCAGGTTCTTATTTAAATGTCTCTGCCTATGCATGAACATGATTATAAAAACTACTACTTCAAACATGCTATGCAAAATCCTCGTGTGATGTCTAAATTTGACTAAGCGTGTTAGAGCGTGTTCGTAAAAACTTCTATCTTTTTCATTTTCACGCTTAAACGAATAAACTTATCCTTGAACAAAATTTAAAAAATTAAAGTTGGTCTTGACAGACTCATGCAAAGGGCTTGCAATTTTCTACGGCGGTGGTTTTCAATCGCAACTCCGCAAGTTTACAATTTAGAGCTGGGTTCATACTGCATATTATGAGAATTAGACTTATGCACAGAGTTTCCTAGAGTCTCTGGAATCTTTCATTGGGGTTCCGCTCCACTAAAAGGGATGAAAACCACTGTTTTATAGGATAGTTACAAGCGAGGAAGGGTAATTGCCAAAATTTCTTTTCCGTTGCTATCTTAACCCTTGTGCCACAAAACATGTACCTTGTTGTTGTTGTGGTTGTTTATTTATTTCAGTGCTGTTAGATTAGCAAGAGCCGTATTGAAAGGAAAAAGACAAAAACAAAAAAAGTAGTTAAGTTAGATAAAAGAAGACCACATTTACCCTGTCCACATGTCCGGCTTAGCGGGCCAAAAGTCAAGGGCTTTCTGCATCACGATTAAATTTTTGATGTCATTCTCACGTTTTTCAACCGCGAAATCGAAAATTTGATTATGACGCAGAAAGCTTTGAAGCTTTATGAACACTTAAATCGGACATCAATGCAGGGTTAATACGCGACTGAAATCTCAAAGGAAACTGCGAAGACACTGCGATTCATTGGCAGTGGTTTATAACTCGAATACCTAACAAGCATTGCAGTTTTATCGGATGTTAAAACTCAGATGCAGAGGAAAATTTATTTTTCTATCACAAAAGGTTGACAGAGAAGCACCAAACTGCCTGTAAAACTCGATTCAAAGAATACGATGTCGACGGGAATCGAACACTTGATCAATTTTTCTCACCTCTGTTACTATTGTGGTTCTTTCTTGGTCAATGTCGTAAACCCAACCGTTAGAACACCTTATGGTCGGACGGGGTCGGGACAGATTGGTCACATCGTCAGAGTATATGTAGCAACTATCCAGGTCCCCATTTTGATCAATGGGAATATAACTTTGTAAGACCTGACAAAACAAAATCAGTCAAATTAACAAAAAACTCATTTTGGAAGATGCAAAACTACACTCAAGTGGCAGCAAACCTGGTTGTACTTACCCCAGAACAGGGCTAACGCCAAGGTGGGGGGGGCAGGGGAGGCTTGGCTCCCCCAATCGACATGCTTGGCCCCCCAATCAACAAGCACACTCTTTGAAGGCAGCGGCTTTTGTGCTTAATTTCAAACTTTGGCCCTCCCTGATAAAGCCTTGGCTTCCCCAAGGCGACTGCTCTGCTGCCGGTTCTGCCCCAGAATTAACAAATTCGTTAAATTTTTGTGTGAAAACTTAAACAAGAATATCAAAACTGCAACAACGTATTCACCCTGTCCTCGTGTCCAATTTCAGTGGGTAAAAGCCCACGAGCTTTGATTATGATGCAGAAACCCCGTGAGCTTTTGGCACAGTAAAATTGGGCACATGTGGACAGGGTAAATAAGCAGTGGGAAAGCAAAATACCGGCCAACTTTGTCAGGTTTTTCTATTTATGGGCAAACATGAAATTATTGCTTCTCTCAACAGCGACTTCGCACAAAAAGAACAAAAGTCTCGAAACAAATAATTGTTGCAATTACTGAAGCATTGTTGACTTGATCTCGTAAGCTTCCGTTGGCTCCTGGAAAAAAGTTAAAAATTCTACATTTTTGAAGAACGCACAAAACATCAAACGCAAGGATACAAGCACAATAATCAGAAAAACACACAATAACTCAAATTTCGACGTAACCGCTGCCTCTTATTTTGCCATTTTGAGGTTGTGCATCAGGAAAGACACTTAAAGTTCATTTCTTCCGTAAAATTGAGCCGTTGTCAAGGTGACTAAGGACGAAGAAAAAATGGTAAACAAGAAATATAAAAAGATGTTCGGCGATTGGTGTTATCCAAGCAGCTAGTTTGACTTGAAATTCCAGTCACCAGTTTGAAACCTACCGAGGTACTTTTGCATAATGCATGTAAAAAGTGAAAATACGGGACCGCGAGTGCAGTGTTGCCCTGTCCACATATCCACTTTAGATGGGCTTAAAAATCTACGCGCTTTCTGCGTTTTAAAAATCAAAATTGTGATGCGGAAATTGGTCCACCTACACTGGACCAGTGGACCGGGTAGTTATGCCAGCCATTCTCAAATGACGGTCCACTACAAATATCAATCATGAATAATTGAAGCTATCATTGCGGTTTAGCCCGACAGCAAATTCTGCCCGTAAGGATACTAATGCGGAAAAGGTGTGGTGCCAAGTGCAGATCCCTTAAGAATTGAACCCATGTTTAAAGGTGCGAACGTACAAACAATACCCCCATGACCATAAAATAATTGCATGCAAATTTACTAGTTGCCACACTGTTTCTGTCAACCTCTCTTATCTTTTTCCTTTTTTAAAAACTTTTTTTTCAATCTATTTAAATCAGTCGTAATTAATTGTCCCTTGAGACTAAAACGAACCGTGCCACGATTGTCACGATATAGCTAATACTTACGCTGCTGCATTTTTATCTTGTTTAAACTGCATCATATTAAACATACCGTCGAATTCTTCAATATAACACCGATGCGGAGGTGTTACACCCACAAACACAATGGATAAGACGAGGTATCCGTTAGGAATACTACTAAGGACCAAGTAAAGACACAGCCGTTTTTGAAACGGCCCAAAAGAACCGATTTTTCTCAACAAAGCTTCAAAATCCATCATAAACAGCACGCACAAGTTTCCACTTACAAACTTGGCAACTAAAAATTACCAAAATTATGGTTTTCTGTGTGTTTTATACGGCTAGTATGTTTCAAGTTAAAGGTGCAGCCTCCCTGGGGCGTAGCCAACAAAAAATCGAAGGGGGCCCAACTAGCAATAGGCTCAAGATTACTAAAATCCAATTACGCTTCGTCCAGGGGGGGTAGCCCCCCTTTGGCCCTCTGGCTACGCCACCAGGCTTCCCCATCAAAGCGTACCATAGCGCATAACCGTCTCAAAAAGTCTTACATTTCCAGTATGATAATACTCTAAAAGCTTTACCGGATACACCTGGGAACGAACTCAGTTCCTTTGCTTTAAAAAACGTAAACCTAAGATTGATATGAAATATACTGAAAACTTCAGTGCTTTAATCATTACTTATCTCAGTAGATGTTAAAAAAATTCATTAGCCGCCTCACCAAAAAAATAATCCAAATTTCTGTTGCGTTTTTCATACTGTAATTATGCTTGCCGACGAAGCATGCAGCTGCATTCTGCTTGCCAAAGCGTACACTTCCGTTCAAACAGCAGCTTGCGGTCTAGTAAGCGAAAACAACTTTCATTCGTCAACGTATTTTGACTTCCGCTTGCCGAGAACCAAATTCACAAAACACGTTTTAGTAACAGCAGTGGATGAAGTCTGGGTCATATCAGTGGTTTTCAACCTTTTTGGTAAAGCGGAAGCCTTGCGAAGCATTGTACAGGTAAGGAACCTCCAATAATTTAATTGTCTACGCAAAAAACATCATTTGGTTTTGATTGTTAAAGTAAGAAATACGTATATTTAGGGTTACCATATTTTGACGACGCAAAAGGAGGAGAGGTCCTTTGAGGGTCATCCATCTCCGGAGATGTCCAGTTTTTTGCCTAACGAATAGTGAAGACCAAAAAAAAAAAAAAAGGTCATCACATCCGCAGATGTCCATTTTTCCGCCCAGAAGCAAGTGAAGACCAAAAAAAAAGGTTATCGCGTCCGCAGGCCCGTAGTTTGCACTGAAACTTCTGATATAATTTTTCGTGGGAAAATGATTTGACATGTTTTCACTTTTCGTAATGCCGAAAAGGAGGACATTTGGCCATTTTTGGCGCCCTCGGAGGACAAATTTTTTTTGGTCCAAAAGGAGGACGAATGGTAAGCCTATCAGATTTACTTACAATAAATATACATATTTAAGCTATGCGTAATGGTGCACCACTATGCATTTTATGTGCAGCGCATTAAAATATAGCGTGCAATTTGCGCATATAATTAGATTCTCGGATTTGAATGTAAACTTGAGGATCCTTAGTTGAAAATTACTGGGTTATATCAATTAAGGTTTAAAGATATTTCCATTCTCCTTTGATCTAGGGTTGATGCAGATTACAGAGGTGGGAGGCTAGACCAATCGCCCCCTAACCAGAAAAGTAAAAATCGCCTCCCCCTTCAAGCAAAATCCAGGATTTCTCCCTGTTTTTGCATGCGTTGCAGCCTTACTGCAGCGCATGGTAACTAACCTTTAGTAAACTCTACGCTCCTTTGTCGCGAAAATCATCACAATTCGCGAAAGAGAAAATAGCAATCGACGAAGCGTGACATTAAATTTAAGTGAGTCCATAGTTATGTGTTGTGGCAAAACATAGGCTTACCATACGTGCAGGGGTGCCTTGGTAGGGGGGGGGCTCAGTCCCCCTAGTTCTAAAAAAAATTGTTTGTAGGGGGCCCAGGGGGGCTCTTAAAATCGGCCAAGTCGATGTGAACGTTTAGACTTTAGAGCAGAGGTTCTTAACCTGGGAGGCGTAAAAGGTTTGCAAGGGGGGCGTGAGCATAGCACTAGCAGTGACTTAATAATTGAACGCATATTTTCAAATCTTTTTTTTGTAAAACTTCAAAACTTGTTCCCGCGAAACAGCTGCATCCCCTTTAAGACGATTAAGGCAATGCATATAAATTGTTAGCCTATATTTTTTGCATGTTTTTGCAGCGTGGTGGGCAGTGCCGTATCAAGGCATCTCCGAAGTTCGGTCCCCCCGGTCGGGGGAGAAGCAATTAAAGGAGCCCCACAATATTTTTTTGTATTAGACTCAGAAAAATTCGTCAAAGGGTAGCTTAAAAAGCACTTTAATTGCAATTACATGATGTAATTAAACCCACAAATTTTCAAAAAATACGAAAGTTTGGGGCGCTTCTCCTGAGGAAATTTTGGATATGTCCCTTGAAATAATGCAGCTAATGAGTTAAAAAAGCGCGAAACTGCCAAAATTCTTGTAGATATCAAAGGGCCCCCGCTGCAGCCTTTTTTTTGGGGGGGGAGAAGCAACAGTCTTCACTCGGCACTGGTGATGGGGCGTGGGCAAAAATAACTAACAGCAAAGAGGCGTGACTAAAAAAGTTTAAGAACATCTGGTATAAAATATATAAATTTTTTTGCATTATACAGGGCCCCCTAGTTCGAATTTTATCAAGGTACCCCTGCATACGTCCTCCTTTTCGAGGGCATGAGCTCCTTTTTAACAAAAAATAATTTGTCCTCCGAGAACGCTAAAAAATGCCCACACGTTCTCCTTTGCGGCATTTTGAACAGTGAAAACATGTCAAATCATGCTTACATGAAAATTTTGGGGAATTTCAGCTCAGACCACGGCCTGAGGACGCGATGACCTTTTTTTTTTGCTCTTCACTTGATTTTGGGCGGAAAATTGGTTATCTGCAGACGATATGACCTTCAATAAACCTGTCCTCTTTTCGCGCAGTAAAAGTATGGTAACCCTACCAAACAAGAACAAAATTTAAAAATTGATAAGAAATACTGTTTCGGCTGTAAAAAAAAGTCTCGTCAGCCTTTCTCTGCCCAGCCAATTTAGGCTAGACTCACTCTAGACTGTAAGGTCTGTAGCTGGTTGGATTTTGCTTGTATTAGCTTATGGCTATAGGTGCATGACTGCTGCACCTAACGCAGTGGACCAAAGCGGTGTCCTGCATAAACAGCAAGGTCGGATCTGGTCCGGATCTTGGGGTTTGAGGCAGAGTTATAAAGTTATGCTTTTGAATTGCTAGTATGCCTTTTTCATGCAGACTGTCTTCTTTCCTGTTCCTACCTCTGTTCTGCGACATATCTATTCAATCGACTATTCCATCACAATAACAACATCAATCAATCACAACCTTTATTTCTGACCGCCAATAATAACCAATCAAAATAACGCGTGAAAATAAAATGTCACAGAAAAAGGAATATGCAACAAGAACGCAAAACGTTGAAACATGCAAGTTAAGAATAACTGTGCATGGTTGCACAACCTAAATCAAAAACTAAGAAATACGCAAAAAAGAAAATGCATCTAAATGTATGTACAGTTGCCCTTCTTTAATTACCGATAGATTTAATATTAACCGTTTCCAGCACGTAACCCTTGCTGAGGGGAGCTTATAGGTACTACATCTTGCCCAAGGGTGACCTGGAGGGAGTTGTGATAAGGTAACCTCAAGAGCCGGTAGGCCTATGCCTCTGAGAACAATGAAATCTACTTCTAACACAACCTTGTTATTTCTCCTTATCTCGAGCCCACGCGATAATGAAGCGAAATGAGCGCGATCTCGCTTGAGCGAACTGCACAAAAACGAAGACACGGTCTCTGCACTTTAACAGTTTTAAGGACGTATTGGCCAACAGTACGAAAGAGGAGGAAAAAGAGCTAAAAATTTAACAAGAAGGATCGTAGCCATGGCATCCCAAAGTTATGCATTGTAATATACTCACGCTAAAGTAGGCCTACATTGCGCGTATTTGTGCAAATATTCTGAGCTCAAAAATAAAATCTTCATCGTAGTCGCGGTATTGCGTCGAAGCGTGTCTAACAAGTGACGGGGCCCATCTCCACTGCTTGCATCCGAAAAAACGTCGCAGCGTTGGCGACACTGTGCTCGATCTGACCGGACCGGAAATCGTACCCTAAATCTCTCAAACCGATAGCGATATCTTTTACCACTTCGCCAACAAACCGCTCAGTATCAGCGGTGTATATTGTATAGTCACTGTTATGAATGATATCTATTAGTCACAAAAATTAAAGCGGTTGAATTGCAATCAACATCAGACTTGGGACATTCAGGTATTAGATTATACAGAAACGGGTCATGAAGGTACTGATCATTTCATATTTTTCGTCTCATTTCATCTAATGAGAACCAAAGTCAGCTTTTATGCTGCCAGAATCAAACTCGTTATAGGAAGATGAGTCTTTCCAATTGTTCAAGCTTATTTCTTTGCCAATTGCTTTCTACTTTACTGCCTCGCTGGCTGCAATAATCCGCTTCGGTTTCGTAACAATCGAACCGCTCTCGGAACAGTGATGCAGCTCGCTGAGTTGCGTGTCTGAAAATACGATAAAAAATCGTTCAATTAAGAAACGTACGGTTGTAGGTACGATAAGTCTGGCAGTTCCGCGTATACTTGAAAGTACAAAGAAGGATTGAGATATTAAAATAATAACCGAAAAAGAAAATAATATCAAAATTCACTGATTGGCAATACCGCATCATTATCGGCATCACTAAAGTGGCGTATATATAGTAAACAAGACAATGAAAGAAACCGCGCTGCCTACGTCACAGTGCTTAAAAACAAAAGAAGTTGAAAGAGACAGTTATGTTGTATAAACGCCATAAAAGCCTAGTCACGTGATTTTCAGAAGGAACCGAATGATAACAATGCTGCCAGTAACTCCGTGATATTGAGGCAATTTGTGATAATGGACTGAAGAAATAAACAGAAGCCAGGGTATTGTAGAACGAGAATTATAGGGCTGATTGACTGCTCTGTTTCAGGCTTTCAGCCAGTTAAGTCTTCTCAAGCAGCATGAGAAAGAGGAGTTGTAGCGCTACCAGTACACACTAAAATTGTGTAGTAGGTTGTGACTTGGGTAAATTTTTCGGCAACAACGAGTTGTTTCGTAAAATAAGTAACATTGCGTAAAACTGGGAAGTTGGAGATTCAAAAGCATTAGGTGGAAGGAAGTTTACTTTCCATAGATTCAAAAGATGAGAAGAAACGCTCTTCGTTATCTTTATTTGATAATATGGAAGAAGATTCTTCTCGAATGTGGATGCTCTACATTTTATAAGGTTAAAAAAATCAAACCTGGCGAGTCTTTGGCGACATTGTGTCCAATCTGCCGGCCCAAGATTTAAACCCCAGACTTCGCGCACCGATAGCAATGTCTTAACTACGAAGCTGTGTCGGATTTGCAAAGTTAAAAAATGTTTTAAATTTAAAGTTCTATAACAAAGTATCGTAAAATTGATTAAACTGTGGCATTTATTGCGTTTTTTGTAATACACCTCCTGCTGCAAATAAGATGCTAATTTTCATACGAAAGTGACGCAGGCTATACGAAACAGTTAGATGTGATGACGTCAGCTACGTCATTTTGCACGACATTCTAGAAAATAATCGTACGGTGTTTTGCAAAACAACGGATAAAAAGCAAAATCGCTTGAGTTCGAACGCTCTCGAGGATATTCCCGTCGACTACTTGCGTCAAAAATAGGATAAAGTTTGGTACGACAACAAATCGAATGAAATTCGCATTTAATTAATGTAAACAGATCTTAAGCCAGTTTTATCTGTTTTTGTTTTGAGCATGATGACTTTGATTTTCTTCTCCTGGCATATTGTGTTACATTTACCCTGTCCACATATCCAGTTTTCGTGAGCTTTAATAGCCCACGGTTCTTGGCTCTAGTTCCTGCGTCATAATCCATTTCTTAATGTCCTAGTTAAAAAAGTGAGTATGAAATCAAAAAATTGATTATGATGCAAAAACTAGCACTAAGAACGGCGGACCTAAAGTCCACGAAAATTGGTCATGTGGACAGGGTAATGCATGTACTTAAAGTAAAAACGTGCTGTTTTTCTGGTGTATCCTTAATTGCATTGTTTTTTGTTTATCGTGAAGTTTGCCTTCGTAAGTTGCTACAATTGGTAGCATTAAACTTAGGTAACCTTGGGATCTTTACTGCTTCCCTTCGTGCGCTTTTTTGTGTATTGGAAAATTAATAACCCCTAAACCATAATTCTGATTATCATTGCGGGACTAATATAGCAGCTGGTCTTCGGTAACTCATGAGGCACATTGCTGCATGAAAAGCTAAAGCGTGAATTTTAATTTTGGTGAATTTTGCTTTAAGTCATAGGTGAATCGTTTGATAAAGTGACGTCATGGATCAAATTAGCAATCTCACACAAGAAGAAAAAAATGCCATATTGAAAGAAAAAATAAAAGCATTTCTTGAAGAAATGACAAAGTTGAAGCAGGTAGGCTAAGTTCAGAAATTCTATGGAGAGATTTTATTGCTCATGACAGTGTAATAAACGGGCAGACTAGTTCAGGCCCAATCCCAGCCCGATTTACACTTCGGGCCATAACGCTTCAGACAGAACTGACACTAGCACGGTCATTGGTAAAAAGAATTAAAAAAATGCATAATCGCAGGAATTTTAGCGCCCCTTGGTAAAAAGGTTTTCACGCCCGTAAAAATTCTATCTTTCATGAGAAAAAAACGGGGGGCGCGGGGCCTCACCAAACGCTATTTTTGAACGATGGTAAATTAAGGTAGCCAGTAAATTGCCTTTAACGCAATCAACTTTACAGGATTTCAAAAATTTGGAAAGTGCAAGAAATGACACAAACATGAAACTTGAAGCAAGGATTATTTCAGCCAAAGAACCGAACCCAGGTCGCGTTGACAAAGTTGAAGCGCAGGAAAGCAAAGAGTTAAAAAAAAGACTCCGTGAATTGGAGACCAAAAACTCTGATTTGCAAATAATGCTGGAAAAATCTGACACAAAATGCATTGATTTACAAAGAAATCTACAAGAATTTCAAGCCACAAATTCTGATTTGCAAAAAGTACTGGAAAAATCTAACACCAAATATGCTGATTCACAAAAACATCTACAAGAAGTTGATACGAAAAATTCTGAGTTAACAAAACAGTTGCAAGAAACTAAGGCTGAAAATATGAACTTGACACAGTGGAAAGAAAAAAGTAACGAATTAGAACAAAAAATTGAAGAAACTCAAACATCTCACGATTCCAAAATGGCGGAACTCAACACCCAACACAAAACACAAGCTGAAAAATTGTCCAAGAATTTACAGAACGCAAGGAAAAAAATCGCATTGCAATCAAAGCAACTGGAAAGTCAAAAACTTGAGATCCAGTAAGTGAAGTATAACAAGATCGCAATTTAACTGCAAATAACAGAAAAAAGACGGAGCTAAAAATACTTGCTTTGCACCACGGCATAAAATCCTGCTCAAAGCAGGTTCATAGCGTTGACAATGTCTCCAGATGCGAGACGAAACGTCCTCTCAAGTATTTTTAGCTGCTTCTTGGCTGTGTTACGTGTAATTAAATCGCCAACAACTCTCAATTGTACCGCTTGACTATTATTTCAATTTTTCACTTTCATTCATTCATATTTGTTTTCATGCAGCGATTAGTTATTTTTTTAAAACTTAGTCTTTTGTTTTTTTTTCGGCGTTTTTGGTGAAAATTTGCTCATTTAAAAATTCCGTCCTAGCAGAGATAATTATCGCGAGCAATACGTTCAAGATAACAAGGCTAAAGATGGGGATAAAACTCAAGCCTTACTATCTTTGCCGTCGGAACCTTACGGTCCCTTCTCAGCCACCCTGTTGCTGTAACATGTTATATCTGTGAGTAATTTTGTTTTAATACCGCAGCTTAGCAGCAAATAAAAAAGCTTGAGTCTGAGCTTGAGTAATAAACGATGCTTCATATCTATGGGGTTGTTTAAGACATTGTATCTGGCTTTTCGGGGGCTCCCTGCTTTTGGCAAAGCTGATATTGCCGTTGGCAGTAGACTTTTTTTTTAAAGGACTTGACTTAACGACTTTTTTAAAAGTGGCACGCCCCTCACCTGACCGGAGGCTCTGGGCTGTAGCCTCCCCAACTTAATTCGACCCAGTTTAAGCCGATACGTCATCTTGAGCGAAGCTTAAAACTATCTCACTGACAAGCTAAATTTCCTCGAAGCAAGAGCCAAGGACTTAAATACCATGCGGTCATTCTTTATATCATGTTTTATTTGCACAGAGAAAAGGAATCTTACATCACCGATCTCATGAATGAAAACAGCGAATTGAGAAATCAAGTGGAGAAATTAAAATCTTTACTTGAAGAGCAGCAGAAGGAAAGTATATTGGGATTCCATGAGATGGACGTGACAAGGGATGAATATTTGTAGCGTCAGTGGCGAATCCAGGGGGTAAAGAGGCTCAAGCCTCCCCGATTTTTAAATTTTCGATTACACGCAGCAATACGCTGGTTCATTGATATTTTTAGAACCCCAAAACTGCAAATTAAGCATTCATTCGATTCTCAACCCCCAACTCGCCTAAAAATCTTAGATCCTCCCACTTACACAAAATTAACAGTATGAGAAAAGGCACTTCATAAACAATTTTTGTGCTTTGAAATTTCAGTTGAAAACAGCCGGGGAACAGAAAAATAAAATAATGGTCAAAGCCGTGGAGTCTTTGTTTGTTGTTTGGTTACATCATAGTGAGTTTGTGACCTTTCCAATTTTTACCTGCAGTTACTGCAATGTTGCCATTTTTTTCAATATTTTTTACCGGCCCAAAGTGTAAGGAAACGCTTGTTTCACTTTGCGCATATTTTTTATTTCAATGCTACGCCCTCATTATTTTTGTTTCAATTTTTCTGACTTTGACCTGCTGGACTTCTTGAATGGACGATGTATATCGTAGCAGTGCACAGGGCACTGTTAGGCTTCGGGGTGCCTGGTGCCCTGGGGTTGAATTTTCGTGAGGCTCCATGCTTTTTGGCAGATTCTGACGTCAGCAGCACACCTTTCCCGAGAGGACGCGATTTAATCACGTTTTTGGGTGGCACGTCCCTGACCGGGGTACTCTGGGGCTATAGCCTTCGTACCTCCTTTAATCTGGTCAGAGCCGGCGCCAGAGCAGTCGACTTAGATGGCCAAGCCTTTATCAGGGGGGACCAAAATTTGAAATTAAGCACAAAAGCCGATGTCTTCAAAATAGAAAGCTTGTTAATTGGGGGGGCCAAGCATGTCGATTGGGGGGCCAGGCCCCTCCTAGCCCCCCCTTAGCGTCGGCTCTGAATCTGGTCCTGGCAATGCACATTGTTAAACCGCTTTGTGATGTTCTTGTGTTTGCATTAAATGAATCAATAAAATGCGATTACTGTATAGTGATCGCAGCTCTAGCCAATACTAAATTTCTGCGCATTGGTGTTGGCAAAGGAAAGTTAGGGCAGAAAAATCTTCATTACACTGGTGGTATAACGCTGCAGCGTGTAAAGAGTGGCGTAATATCGCGTGTATAATGAAGATAATGGTCCATATTGGACTCAGAAAATGCTTTAAAAAATTGCACATGACCGTATCACACACTGCACATGACTTTGAAAAAACATTGAATTTGATCAAAACATTTCGGTAAACCTTCATAAAATTCTGACCTCGACAACCGGTTTCTCGCTAAGCGCAATCATCAGGTTGTTTTATTCAAACAAATATATGGTAATATGGTAATTCTTCGAAATATGGTAATTCAACGTAGGTGCGATAAGTTAGGCAGTTCCTCGTATAGGCCTATTTGAAAGTACAAAGAAGAATTAAGATATTAAAATAATAACTTAACTGAAAAAAAAAAAAGTACATCAAAATTCACTAATCGGCAATTCCGCATCATTATCGGCATCTCAAAAGTGACGTATATCAACAAGACAGTGAAAGAATTGCGACGCCTACGTCACAATGCTGAAATAAAGGAGTTGAAAGAGGCAGCAATGTAAATAAACGTCATAAAAGCTTAGTCACGTGACTTTTAGAAGGAACCAAATGATAACAATGCTTCCAGTGACACCGCCATATGATAATAAACTGAAGAAATAAGCAGAAGCCAGGGCATTGTTGTACGAGTACGAGACTTATAAGGCTGATGGACTACTCTGTTTCTGCCTGCTATACCTCATCAGCAGCATGAGAAAGAGGAGCTATAGCGCTACCAGAGCGCAGTAATAATGGTGCAGTAGATTGTAACTCATTTAAATCTTTCGGCAACAACGAGTTGTTTTGTAAAATGAATAGGCCTAACACTGTGTAAAATTGGAAGTCAGAAACTCAAAAATTATTGGGTGGAAGAAGATTTATTTTTTATGCAGTCAAAGTCGAGAAGAAAAGTCCCTTCATCATATTTATTTGACAGAATGGAAGAAAATTCTTCTTTAATTTAGACCAGGGATTCTTAACCTATTTTGTCTTGTTTACCCCTTGCCGAAAGAACGAAGTGTAATTTACCCCCATTGTACCGCTACTGCTTTTTCCTTACTGAAAATTGAAAATTTTTTTAGTTTTTAACTCAGAAAATTTACTCCTTTGATAGATAAAATTTACCCCAAGGAATAAATTTACCCCCGGTTAAGAACCCCTGATAGATAAAATTTACCTCCAAGGGGTAAATTTACCCTCGGTTAAGAACCCCTGATTTAGACACTGCATATTTTATAAGCTTAAAAATATTTTAAATCTAAAATTTTAACGAAGTATGATAAAATTATTTAAGCTGTGGTATTTATTGCGTTTTTTTTTGTAAATGCACAAATAGCTGCATAAAGATGTTTTTACACCAAAGAAGATACAAACAATTTTCGTACGAAAGTGACGTATGCCACCCAGAGATATCATAAAGACTGGATAGTAGATAGTGCATCGCCGCAGAAACTAGCGTACAGAAAATGAAACAAATGAAGCGACGCCATTCTGCGTTGCTGATTGGTAGGCACTAGAAAAGAAGTTTTCTGCTCCGTAGGATAAGATTTGTCACGTGACTTGCCTATGTTTTTCGGAAGTTCAATCAACATGGGTGCAAACCCATTGGGAATAGGGGGGATGTATCCTCCCCAATAGGGAGGCAGCATCCCCTCCCAATATATTTCATGGAAGTGGAAAATTCCCCATACGAGCCAATTTAACCCCCCAATATCGAAAAATGATCAATTTTGCTAAATCCTCCCCCCAATATCCAAAAATGGTCAATTTTACTAAATCATCCCCCAATGCTCAACATAGATTTACACCCCTGTCAATCAAGTGTGATTTTGGTTACTTTTTTTTAAATCTTATTTTACAATCCAAAAAACTTCGTTTATTCTAGTGCCTACCTAACTGATTACCCGAAGTTGCGTCAGTGCATGTCCGGCAATAGCTAGAGCCAGCAACAATGGAACTGCTGTTTCTATGCTGTAGAGCGGGACAGCGCTGTTACGAGCTATTAGCCCTCCTCAGCCGTACTCAGGTGAAAGTGTACTCTACCATCAGGATGCTTGACCTTGATCAGCATCACAACCCTCCGGATTTATATACTTTACAAGAAATTTAATTTTTGTGGTCCCTAATAAGTTAGGAAACCATTCAGGTCAAGTCCCTTGTGGCCACGGTATATCGGTTAATCGAAAGTTGTTCTACTTGGCCTGCTGAAGGGAAGCCAAACTGACTTCCACATGCTGCAAAAAAGTCAAACTAACCTCCACATGAAGGGTCGAAGGACAAATATCCTCCATCACCAACAGTTGCATAAGCATCTTCAGCAATATTTATACCGTAGAGCGGGACAGCGCTGTTTCGGGTTATTCGATTAACTGATGTACCTTGGCCACAAGGGCTTGACCTGAATAGTTTCCTAACTTATTAGGGACCACAAAGGTTAAATTTCTTGTAAAGTATATAAATCCGGAGGGTTGTGATGCTTATCAAGGTCAAGCATCCCGATAGATAAGTGTTCCTTTACCTTGGTGCGGGTGATGAGGGTTAATAGCCTGAAACAGCGCTATCCCGCTCTGCGGTATAGATATTGCTGAAGATGCTTATACAACTGTTGATGATGGAGAATGTTTGTCCTTCGACCCTTCATGTGGAGGTTAGTTTGACTTCCTTGCAGCATGTAGAAGTCAATTTGGCTTCCCTTCAGCAGGCCAAGTAGAACAACTTTCGATTAAAAGAACTGTTTTTCTGAACAATTTTATCGTTATCATGGAATTATTGATTGATTAAAAATCACTAAAATCGACAAAGTGTTTATTATGACTAATTGTATATTGTGCACAGTACGAAAGATTTACTTGTTAAGGTATATTTCAAAAGGTTACAGTCAGTTTCCCGGCTCAATTACGCTTTAAAACTGCACTTTTGTGTAAGTTATAAATCCAAACTGGAATAAATGTTTTTTAAAACTTTTTCTATCATTACGCTAGGGCGCCAAAGGCTTAAAATGGTGAATGTTGCCTGCTTTGAGAAGATGCCTCACAGTAGATTACATCATTGTGACCAAAATAGAGAATCTTTTTGTAGCTCAAAAACATGGTTAGGCTTATAACTTATAACATCACTGTTTTAATTTCGATGTAATTGCTTCCTTTAAGCTGCATTTCTGCATCTGCTGAGGCAATTTTCTAGGATTGCAAGCTTTTTGCTGTGGCCTTGCTTGCATATGTTCCGCAAACCGGAAATTACAGGCCGCAGCGCGCTAAAAAGGCCAGAACATTTTTTAACTGTAGACTTCTAAATTTTGCGATTGAGACATTACAGAATATTTGATAGATAGTGGGGGGGTATAGCGCTGGTAGTAACGAGACAGAGACAGCAATGGCCATTATACACATCAAGTATCACACTGTAACTTATCGCGTTCATTATTGAGTTGGCAGTGTAGAAATAAAAAACACTATTTCGCTATACATAACTCCTATCCTATTAAGGCATAATCCTTTACTAAACCACATATTGCCAACTTTACAAAGTCTTAATAAAAAGATGATAGTCAGTACATAGCCGTAGGGGAAAGAAAAGTTTTGGGGATGCAAACTATTTTTGCTTAAATCTCATTCACAGTTTTGCCCAAATTTTGTCAAAAATCGATCACTTTTACAAGCAGTTAGCAAATTAAAAACACGCAAAGCTGTACATACAATAGCCTGCTGTAAGTGGAAGTTTCTAGGGAATTCGCCAGTGTTACATTCTTTGGCCAAAAAATTTGAAATTTGCTCAAATGTAAATTATTGAGGTCTTGTAACAATTGGCCAGTTTCCGTGTCCACTCAAAACGTGCTCTTTCTAAGCGTGGGCCGAGTTCAAAGTGGGCTTTTTCAGTCCACTTTTTTCAAAAAACCTTGCTTATTAAGACCAAGTCTTTACTGGCGTCCAAGAAAGCTCACGATTTTGCTGAAATTAGCCCCAAGAAAGCTTGAATCCACTTGACTAGAATAAAGCCCGCGGGCCAAAAGCCCACGATTTTTGGACATGGAAACAGACTAAATAAACGATCTAAACCTGGGGCTCCCAACCTGTGGTACGCGAAGTCTTTTCTAGTGGTACGCGAGATACTTTCCAAAAATACAAAAAGAATTTGTTTTCACGGAATCCTGACAAAAACTTTTTTATTTTACAACTGAAATAAGTTACATGAAAATAGGTTAGCTAGAGATACGTGTATAATCATGTGCGGAGACTATGGAATGAGGTAGCATACTCTTACATGGGCAATGGGCATTGCCAGTAGCTCGCTTGCATGCGGTCCTTTTTTTCTCTCTGCAGCAGCAAGCTGCAACACCATTGAATATTGTAAGAAGCTGCTTCAGTTCTTCCAAAAAAAAGATTACAAAATTCAGAAGATTTTAAAAGACATAAACTTTATTCCTCACCTTTCCTATTTGTCACATATTTTGGGAGTAATGAATCACTGTTATTGCTATCTTCAGGGACCTGGGTGCAACATCGTTGATTTTGCAATCAAATTGACTACATTAAGGGTGGGCAAAGTGCGGCTCGCCAGCCACAAGAAGCTATTTGACCCTCGACTCGTGGTTTTTCAGCTCTTTGTAAGGAATACTGAAGACCTGTTTTGTTTTGCAATTGCATTTTTTGTTTTACACCCCCCATATTCTGCTCTTGTGTGGTCGAATACTTGTTTTTGCTCTTTCATCTCTCATTTGCATCTCCTGTGAGGTTGAAGACCTTTTTTCTGCTCTTTGACTCACCGGTGGCAACTCTTATAGGTTGTTTTTTTTCCGCAAGTGGCTCTTTTATTAAAAATTTTGCCCACCCTTAAACTGCCTTCATCCAGAAGCTTGATTCACAATAATGACTCGCACATTGTAAGATTTCTTCGAAGTTCAAAGCTGTGCTGCCCAGATGCTAAGCCGCAGTGCTACTTGTATGGTGTTATGGTGAAAAAGTATTCATTAAAGACAGAGCTGGGCACTCGGTACTTTAAAAGTAACGACGATATCGGTACCGATACTTTACTGAAAAAGTACCGTCGGTACCGATAACGGTACATTTTTAAAAAAGTAACGACGATATCGTTACTCGGTACCGATTTTGGGTACTTTTGAAACGAAAATTTTTTTCTTAAAAATCAATTTTTGTTTTGGTTTACGTCTTGCAAAGCAGCAAAATTAAAACCTTATCAAGCTTTTTGTCGCATCTGGTGCTAGTGTAAGATCTGAGTTGTAGTCGTGCGCGAATCTTCATACTGCTAGCAAACACTTCGGTTATATCAACTAGGCGACAGCGGCACGCTCACTAAAACAAGCATTCTCATGGTTGGCAACATATTGTATAAACTGTTGATGTCCTGCATTAGTTATGAGGCTAGGTATAAGGGGTGTCATCATAGACAACTCGCCCTGGAGAGCAGAAACGTTTGTCACACCCCTGCTTATCTGGCTACGTTGCTACATTCGAACAATACTGGGGACGTGAAAAAGCTTATGGTCTATATACGAAAAAACTGTTGCAAAGATTGTTGCTGTGCGAATTTCATCCTTGTGTTGAAGGAGAACGTTTTCATTTTCAATGCCACTTTCAATAAAGGTTGCTGTATCAGTCGCAGCATACTCAGAACTTTTACATAATTCAAAATCTACATTTTTCTCAGAATTTGCAGGTCTATAGTTTTACTTGGATTCAACGACACAGAAATAAAATTTTCCTTATAATCCAGACCAGTGGTATTCAACCTTTTTTACACAATCCCCCCTTTTTGGAAAGTGTGGGTCCGAATTACCCCCACAAAGCATTGATGAGCAAAAATATGAAAAGTCTACTCGTCCACAGATCTACTATTTTTTCACCGAAAATCAGTGAAGAGCAACAAAAATATCTGCATGCGGCCTGCAGTTTGCCCAGCTCTGGCGTTGAGTAATTTTTTTATGATTTTCATAAAATTTCGTTATTTGCAACACATATGTAAAAGTTTTTGAAAGATCATTAAGTATGTTGCTAATAAATTTGAATTTATTTCTACAAACTTACCACAGTTTAAAAACACCTATTTAAAACCCGACAGTCTGTTTCACCTTATCTTATTCAAATAGAATAGATTCTATTTAAATAAGATACCCATGATGATCCCTTTTGGGTGAAACAAACTGTCGGGTTTTAAATTGATGTTATTAAACTGTGGTGAGTGAATTTGCATATTTGCTCTAACTGAACTCAGTTATCCAGCACTTTTTGAAACACTGATTCGCATCGTTATTGAATTTATTTCTACTCAGAAATCAATTGTCAACAATATTGGTAGTAGAATTCGTCTACAACGGCAGCTCTAAGGGATTTAAATAAACTGCCGTCACAGGCGAACTGACGTCATAGGCGCACGCAGAAGAAGGCTACGGTGCCATGCCCTCCCCCCCCCCTTGGCCCTGTATAATAAGCTGCTAAAATCTAACTTTTAGTCTATAATTTCTCAAACTAATAATGGTTGCAGCCTCCTTTCATTTATTTTAGCCAAGCTTCTGATTTAAGAAATCAGCTGCGAAAACATTTTCGCATTGTCCATAATGACTGCACTCACCGCATGCCCTTTTTCCATAAGTTTGCTAAAATGAGTGTTTTTTATGTGAAAACCGCAAAAATTCGTTGGCGACTGAAATTGCGTCCAACGTTACAAAAATGTTTCAAATTCAAAGCATTTATTATGAAAACGCATACGGACCGGTAACAAACTTCGCACGGGGCCGCAGCCCGGTAGTTGCCGACCACTGATCTACAACAACGTGGTTTCGCGGTACTTTTCGGAGATGCTTTTCGCGGAAAAACCCGGAAAGTTTTCCGCTTTTGCTCTCTCAAATTGACTCAAAAAAAGTTACCGAAATATTGAGTAAAACGGTCTAAAAAGTAACGACGGTACCAAAAACGGTATATTTTTTTAATAGTATCGACGGTACCGATAACACTACTGAAAAAGTACCGCGTTACAGTACCGCGGTTCTTTTGTACCGCGGTACTGCCCAACTCTGATTAAACATAGGTGGTACGCCGCTACAGAAAAGGTCCAGAAGTGGCACGCAGAAACCAAAAGGTTGGGAACCCCTGATCTAAACAGATTTTAGACTCATTTAGGTTTTAAATGGGGTGTGATCTTAACAATGCCCCTTAACAATATCTCAGGTTAACTGTTCAGTCAAACTGAAATTGCACAAACTACCAAAACTTCTTACTGCTTACAGCTCAACGAGCAAAAACATAGCTTCGGCTTAGTCAAGAACATAATAAATAATCAAATATGACAATGAATAATTACAAGATGTTGTGGGATGAGCCACACCTGCTGACATCAAACTGATTAATTTTTGGACTAGGAAGTTAACTTTAGCTGGATATTGCATTTGTTTCTGAAGTCTGAAGTGCCCAAATGCAATTAGTCTACTAGCGGGAGGTAGCTGGTACTGGTAGTAGCCCATTTGTTTACTTAAATCATATAAATAAATGTATATAAACATTGTATGACAAGATGACAATTCTCGATCTTGCTTTGCAGAGTATTCAAAAACAAAATTTGTTTAAATAGATACACTGTTCCCTCTAAGGTGCAAAATTTGTAAAAAATGAGAAATTTTGGGCAAAATTTTCCAATTTTTTTTTTGGGAAGCTTCTATTTCACCGGAAATTTACGGTTAGCGAATTTTGAAAATCGTGGTTGCGTAACCGTTAATATCCCCTATGGTTTCCTGGTGTGAGAATGACATTACAGGAACCGAAAAACGGTTACGCAACCACAATTTTCCAAGTTTGATAACCGGAAATTTCTGATGAAATAGACACTTCCGTTTTTTTAAGCTAGTCGTCTGGAATGGTGGTTATTGTGCGAATTTGAATCAAAGTGTTCAATATTTTGGTGCAAAACAAAAGCTATAAGTGCTCTGGAACTTAACTTTGAAGCAAAAATTGCATCAAACTTTCTTCAACCCCACTAAATCTTAGGGCAAATTTTTTGTTAAAATCTATATTTGGGCAAACAATAAACAATTAACCCGTATAGTTCTAAATTCCACATAGGTAACAGCCAAATTTCATTCATTCATTCATTTTCCTATAATGTCAAATTTTGCCCAAATTATTACCAAATTTTCATTTTTGCCCCAAATTTTGCCCAAATCACAGCAAAATTTTTGCCCAAATAATTGACGCGGGATGACACATGAAACAAATTGGGGATACGGTTGCATCCCCATCTCCTACGGCTGTGAGTCAGTATATTTGCAATCATTTTACAAACGTTGTGGTAAAAACTTATTCCATCTTCAGGGTAAAAACTACACGATGGTATTACACTGAAGATGGCGAGAAGTTTTTACTACAACGTTTGTAAAATGAATGCAGACATACTGGCTATCATCTCTTTATTAAGATTGTGTAAAGATGGCAATCTGTGGTTTAGTAAAGGATTATGACTAGGGCGATTCACGGTCAATAAAGTCAATTTTTTTGGAAGTAGAAAATAACTCTAACAATGTGGAAACAAAATTTCACGGTCGTAGGATCAGTATTGATGAAGTTATAAAGTCAATAAATGTCAATTTTATTGTTTTTTAGATCAATTTTTTTATTAGGTCAATTTTTGCTTTCTTGCTTTTTTTGCGCGATTCTACTTTACACTCAAAAAGAGACAACTCAGATAATTGAGAGATGGAAGTTCGTAACTGTTGGTGGTACCAGGGCGGTGTATGCTATCGCCAGACTGTTATCGGTATTACAGTTTTACACATGCTTAATTTATTAATATAATGTTTGATGTAATTTCATTGATTTGATTGTGAAGATCCGTTCAGACAAGCTTTGCAAGATTGCAATTTTGGCAAAATTCGTGTATGATAAAATAAGCTTTTCGTCGTGTTTTCATTTGTTGCATATTTTTGTCGCTACGTATCGGTAGTCAAAAACATTAAAATTGAAAAGACAATGCATTAGTTATTCGAACATACTTTGATGTTACAAACATTGCAATACAGCGAATAGCAAAACACTTGAATACGACTCTGGATTCTGCGCAATTACGCAGAGCAGTTAAACTTTCTGCCAGAAAACGTGCGGCATTATATGTACGTACATTATAATCTAAGCACTAACTGAAGTGACTGTGGTGGTTTTTTTCTTATGGACTGGTTCTTTCATTTCATTGTTTCGTTAGGTCAATAAAGTCAATTTTTTGATAAAACAAAGTCAATTGTTTGAGATTTTTAGGTCAATAAAAAATCGCCCTAATTATGACATAATAGGATAGAAGTTATAAATGTATAGCGAAATAGTGTCTTTTATTTCTACACTGCCAACTCAGTAATGAATGCGATAAGATACAACGTGATGTTTGGTGTGTACATGGGCGGCGGAACCGGGGGGGACGCGTCCCCCCCCTCAGAAGATTTCCGGTACAGGGGGACGCTTTTTAGGTGAAAAAACGTTTAACTTTAAACAGTATCGTACAATGTTGGCTTATACATAATTGCATGTAGCTGATTAAAAAATAACTCAGTTATCGAGAAAATTTGTCTGGTAGATCGTTATTCTACGTGGAATAATAACCTAAGGATTGTACAATGTAGAATCGCAAGTTGTAATGAGTATTAATAACTTGTTTATGATGATACAATCGTTCGTTCCGCCAGTCTTCCTGTGCGTCAAAAATAGCTGTTTGAAAGTACATCAGCTGCTGCATAGTTACCCAGTCCACATGTCCAATTTATGAGGGCTTCAATTCTACATTGATGTGGGCTTGTTGCTGTGGGCCTTCTGCATCACAGCCAAAACTAATAAAACTACTATAGCTGAGGTTGAACTCGACCAGACGCTTCTCTGGTAGAGTTCTCTGGTCGAGTTCGGAGAGTTCTTTGGTCGAGTTCAACCTCAGCTATAGTACAAAAAGGTTAATAAAGATGTATATGGTGCAATGGCAGCCCGTATGTGGTATTTCTTCCAGGAACTTGTGGGTTTGTTTTTTTATGGTAATCGTCCACGTTCTATGAAGCGCCAGATGATTCAACCATTGAAACGAATAGGTGATGAAGAGCCCCGAAGCGAGTATCAATCAACCAGCAAATAATAACTAGTTTCAACCTGAACGATTTTGTGACCTCAACTTCCAAAGTTCTATTTCAAAAACTAAAACTTCCTTCTGGTTTTCTACAAGAAGATCCTGATACTTGGAACGACGATAACGATTTCCTCCGAGCTTCATCAATTGTGCCATGATTTGAAAGTGGATATAACGACCATGCTGAAAGCCTGAAAGAGATGTGGCTCTTATTGAAGAGTACGGTGGGGTGGGCTAATGACAAAGAATAAACAACAGCTGCAGTTTTTACTTGAAATTGTTCAGGCACACCAAAAAAATTTCCTGACAGCAGGAAAAAAACTTTAAAGCAATAATTGCTCAAAATTGGAACCTTGAATATTGTTTAAGAAGACGTAACGGTACTGTTGTTGCTGTTTATAGATCTCTGCGATTGATTTTTTTAGTAACTGCATGCTGGTGTGACAACCACAATATAACTATTTCATATCATGTTATTTTATGAGTTTGGTAATTGCATTTATACAAAGTTTGATAATAAGCCAACATATCCTACCATTTTTAACTTACTTTTTACAATTTTTTTTATCTAATTTTGCAAAAAATAACAATTTTTCTGATTTCCTTCAAACACTAAGCTAACTGCATCTATCAAACATTGACAGAAAATCACACATTCCACATCGTTTGGTTCTATAAAAGATGGTGTTCTAGCTCTTATAACTAGGGAGAAAATGCTATTGACGTCACGTGGCCTACCTCGTAAAATGTAAGAAGCTTGAGCTGCCCCTAAATAATAACATTTTTGAAAAATATTTTGCGTGGTCTATTTTTTATCCATATGGACCTCTTTAAAGGGTTGGCCCATAAAAAATTCAAAAAAATGTTTTTATAAGGACCACCCTAATGTGGACAGGGTAATTGAGTGTACTTTAAGTAAGATGCTGTCTTTCTGGTGTATCGTTAATTGTATTGTTTTTTGTTTCGTTGTTCAGTTTGCCTTCGTACGTTGCTGCAACTTCACTGCTTCCTTCCTGCGCTTTTTTGTGAATTGGAAAATTAACCAACATTAGCGTCGTGTCATTGGGGCCCGGGCCCCCCCAAATTTTCTGAGATTTGTTATTTTTTCCAATTTAAAAAATTAAAAATAAAATAAAATAAAAAATTTAGCCAGTAGCATTTCGTTTTGATCTTTCAAACTAACCGCCTCCCCTCCCCCCCATTCCTTCTCATACTACAAATTTCATTTTTTGTTTTTTAATTTTTGCTTTAATCAATAGCTTCCACTCAGGAGTAAAGTTAGTTCTTGATCTGTAGTTAGAATTGGAAAACATTTTGCACGATGATAATATTATCGAGGGCTTGAAGCCAGAACTTATTTATCGATAATATTATCGAGGGCTTACAGGTATGTCCTTTTTCGATAAAAACGTGTGCTGAAACGCGTGTTTTTTATGTAAAAACCGTAAAAATCCGTTGGCGGCTAATTCCTGGGGGCTCCACTAATTGCGCTTAATGCCCATGAATCAGGGAGTCGAACCGAACCCGAACCGGAGTTCTATAAACCGGTTTTACGCTATTTTTGTCGAACCTTAACCGAACCCGAACCATATTTTTCAAAATCGCAAAGAGCGAACCGGAACTGAACCGAATAATGTGAGTACTTGCAAACCTTAATCGAACCCGAAACCGATTGAAAAAGCGGCTCGCTCCAAGAAGTCACACGCGTCACTTTGAAGCTGGTTCGAATCCAAAATAATAGTCACTTATGCAAGTAATCTATGCATGGTGAAGAAGTCTTTTACGTTTGATATACCCGGTCCCGCAGTACAAGCGTAACAGACTAAACAAAGCACTTTAACACTAATTTAACGCTACCTGTGGATTGAATAGGCCACCGGTGTCAGAGCATAGTAACAATTTAATTATCTCGAAATTGGCTTTACTACAAGTGTTTTATGCATTATATTGGCCTGTCAATGCGAAGAAAAATTGCTCTGTACGTTTCATTTTTTTAATGGTGTTACTGGAATAGTAGAATTATATA
Source organism: Trididemnum miniatum (assembly GCA_964006365.1). Taxonomy (NCBI): domain Eukaryota; kingdom Metazoa; phylum Chordata; class Ascidiacea; order Aplousobranchia; family Didemnidae; genus Trididemnum; species Trididemnum miniatum. Next base: position 12,985,982 of record OZ023251.1, on the reverse strand, counting down.
TACCATTTTTTACTGCGAATTTGAACCGGAACTTTATAAACCGGTTTTAATTCGATTAATTTGGCAGCATTTATTAATAAAACTCCAACGGTCCGTTTCACGCTTACGCGATCATCAGGGAGCCTTATTCAAATAGAAATAGAAATCTATAATTCAAATAGAATTCTATTTTTATTTGAATATTCAAATAGAAACAGAAATCTATAATTCAAATAGAATATATTAGAATTCAAATAGAATTCTATCTGAATAAGGCTCCCTGATGATCGCGTAAGCGTGAAACGGACCGTTGGAGTTTTATTAATAAATGCTGCCAAATTAATCGAATTAGTTTTTGCTCTAGTCTTAAGAGATTATTGAGCACTCTTTTTGGTTATGCAAGTAAACATAGCAATTTTTCTATAAACCGGTTTTAAAATATTTTTTACTGGAGCGAACCCAAACCGGAGCGTTTCAATTTATCTGAACCTTAACCGGAACTGCACCGAAATTTGAAACGGCTGTTGAACCCAAACCGAACCTGAACTGGACAAATTGAACGGTTCGACTCCCTGCCATGAATAAGGGGCGCTCGGGAGCATAAGAATAGATTTCAATTTATCATTTAAAATTTGGGGTATCACGACATATTTTGGGACCTTTTTCTAACTTTCTCTTTTTCGTGATGTTACTCAATGCTAAATACGGCTTTTACAAAAGTTGTGATCAGTATCTGTTTAAATTCCTACTCGGGCCCCTCCAAATTTTTTGGTTGCACGACGCCTCTGCCCCCAAATCACAATTCTGATTACCATTGCGAGGCTAATATGGGAGGTGGTCTTCGGTAACTCATGAGGCACATTGCTGCATGAAAAGCTAAAGCAGTGGTTCCCAAAGTGGTCGATATCGATCCCCAGGGGTCAATTGGACCATCCAAGGGGTCGAAAATGGCCAAGGGGTCAAATGGGGGTCTATGAATAACTGCTGGGGTCTACTGGAGCTATAAAGCTTCCAATTCAAAATTATTATTAATCCGCCAAAGAATGCAAAAGACATTTTTGAACAAATCAAACGAAATTAAGAGGGCTGATTGAATCTCAGCTACAGTAATTTAAAAGTGCATTCGTTTTAACAAGTTTATTTATTAAATCATCTATTGTGATGGCATCATAAAAACTGTTCTTTTTTCCCTTGTTACATCACAAACAGTGTTGTCGTGAATGTGGCGCAGTTGTTACACTGGCGGGTACAGCAGTTAAGGCGCGTTTACCGATACGCGGCAGCGCGACACGCGATGACGCGACTAAAATGACAATGTAACTAAATGTAGAAGGATTTCGCAGGTTTTCGCGTGATCGGTGAGCAGTAAAATAAAACAAACAACGTGTGAAAAATTTTTGTCGCGTTGCCACGTGTCGCGTATCGGTAAACGCGACTTTAGGCTATGCAGTAAGACGGAGAACAACCGTTGTATACGCAAGAGATAGCTGCAGCAAATAGTTTAAAAGTAAAGAAACGGGTGTGCTGCACTGACAGTTACGTTTTATGTTATGCTTGCATCTGGGGCGGTATACTGCTCGACTTTTGTTGCACTTAACGCAATGCGTCAACTTTGTTTGTTTATTAAGTTAACGCATTGCGTTAAGTGCACAAAAGTTGAGCAGTATACCGCCCCTGTGGTCCTAAGCGTATTTTCGGGTTGTGAATTATTTTAGCATGCATTTCAGTTAAAAACTCACCTTTATTTTGACGTATTTTGTTTCCTTGTAATTGTTAAGCTAGGCTTGGGGGACTATAGAAAATTTTATACTTAAATCAGGGGTCAACGTGCAAAAAAGTTTGAGAACCACTGAGCTAAAGTGTAAATTTTAATTTTGGTGAATTTTGCTTTAAGTCATAGGTGAATCGTTGATAAAGTGACGTCATGGATCAAATTAGCAATCTCACACAAGAAGAAAAAAATGCCATGTTGAAAGAAAAAATAAAAGCATTTCTCGAAGAAATGGCAAAGTTGAAGCAGGTAGGTTAAGTTCAAAAATTCTATGGAGAGATTTTATAGCTCATGACAGAGTAGTAAACGGGCAGACTAGTTCAGGCTCAATCCCAGCCCGATTTACACTTTGGGCCATAACGCTTCAGACAGAACTGACACTGGCACGGTCATTGGTAAAAAAAATTAAAAAAATGCATAATCGCAGGAATTTTAGCGCCCCTTGGTAAAAAGGTTTTCACGCCCGTAAAAATTCTATCTTTCATGAAAAAGACGGGCGCGCGGGGCCTCACCAAACGCTATTTTTGAACGATGGTAAATTAAGGCAGCCTGTAAATTGCCTTTAACGCAATCAACTTTACAGGATTTCAAAGATTTGGAAAGTGCAAGAAATTACGAATGTATGAAACTTGAAGCAAAGATTATTCAGCCGAACCTAGGTCGCTTTGACGGATTTGAAGCGCAGGAGAGCAAAGCACTAGAAAAAAGACTCCATCAATTTGAGTTCAAAAATTCTGATTTGCAAAAACAGCTGGAAAAATCTAACAGTAAATACATGGATTCACAAAGAAACCTGCAAGAATTTGAGACTAAAAATTCTGATTTGCAAGAAAAGCTACAGGAATTGGAGATCAAAAATTCTGACTTGCAAGAAAAACTACAAGAATTTGAGTCCAATAATTCTGATTTGCGAAAAAAACTGGAAAAATCTAACAGTAAATACATGGATTCACAAAAAAAACAACAAGAATTTGAGACTAAAAATTCTAATTTGCAAAAAAATATACAAGATTTTGAGACCAAGAATTCTGACTTGCAAGAAAAACTACAAGAATTTGAGACCAAAAATTCTGATTCGCAAGAAAAACTACAAAAATTTGAGTCCAATAATTCTGATTTGCAAAAACAGCTGGAAAAATCTAACAGTAAATACATGGATTCACAAAAAAAACTACAAGAATTTGAGACTAAAAATTCTGCTTTGCAAAAAAATCGACAAGAATTTGAGACCAAGAATTCTGATTTGCAAGAAAAACTACAAGAATTTGAGTCCAAAAATTCTGATTTGCATAAAAAACTGGAAAAATCTAACAGTAAATACATGGATTCACAAAAAAATCTACATGAATTTGAGACCAAAAATTCTGAGTTAAAAAAACAATTGCAAGAAACTGCTGATGAAACAAAAGCACCTTACGACTCCAAAATGGCGGAACTCATCAAACTCATCAACCAATACAAAACACAAGCATACAAATCATACAAATTGTCCAATGAATTAGAAACCACAAGAGAAAAACTTGAATTGCAATCGACGAAGCTGGAAAGTCAAAAACTTGAAAATCAGTAAGTGAAGCACAAAATGTTATGACTTAACCTAATCATTCATCGTTGGGATTATTTATGCTTATGCAACGGTTAATTTATTTTTCTGTTGCAAAGAACAAAGGCGCTATACTTAGACGAACGAAGAGCATGAAAAGGAAGCTTAGGGCCGAATACAACCAGTGGCGTAGCGAGAAATTTTACAAGGGGGAATAAACTGCAAGAGCCATCAAAAGCCTGGCATATTTTAGTCACTGAGCAGCATTTGTTTTTTACTGCAACGCTGAATCGAAGGGAGGGTACATGGCACAAATAATGGTTGCGCCAATGACCTCGCGATCATGTTCGTCATAAAAAAAAAATGCTGCTCCAAACTACCACTCCAGTAGGCATGGTTGAGTGAAAATTCAAACAAATGCAAACCCTATAAGCCAGAAAAATCAAGTAGTGCTAAACTAGAACTAAACCCAGGACTCAAACTTCATAAGGTCATTTACAGCTTGAAGGTGCGTTTACCGATACGCGACATGCGACACGCGTCACGCGGCAACACGACAACGATTATAATGCAAGTAAATATAACAAGTTTTCGCGTAATCGGTAACAGTGAAACAAAACTTACAAGATGCGATAAAAAGAATGTCGCGTTGCCGGTTGCGGGGTATCGGTAAACGCACCTTATCTCATGTTCTAATTGTACAGAAAAAGAGAATCTTACATAGCTGATCTAAAAAATGAAAACAGCGAATTAAGAATGCAGTTGGAGGAATTGAAATCTTTACATGAAGACAGCGAAGAGCAAGAAAACAACTTCTTTTGGATTCCGTGAGACGCACGTGATCAGGTCGGAAAAATCTTTATGATTTGCAACGTCGTTGGCAATCGAGGGGGTAAAAGGGATGAACTGAAAACCTAAAAAGAGGGGCTCTTTTTAGATTTTCAGCTTCACGCAGCAATACGCTGGTTCATTGATGTTTCTAAACCCCCAAAACTACAAATTAACCCTAGAGTGCATGACTTTTTTTGTGTCTGTTACTGCATGAAAGGGTCTGTGAGACCCTGCGTCCGAAAACTAGGTTAAAGAATGACTTTAGTTACATTATACGGATAACTTGGTAATTTTAGCACGGAATGTAGTATCTTCAAACATCTGTTTGTGAAAGGGCGTTGCAATACCTAAATGGGTGGTCAAAAAGGGTAGGCCTGCCTCGAGGTCATAAATGGTGATATAATGTTCGGAAGAATAGGTTTGGACGCTCTTCCGTTTTTTATATTTTTTAGTATGTTTGTGGACTAAATTTCATGGATATAATACGTCCAGAAGACCTCCCACCTAAATTCTATCAGTTTTTAATGATAAAAGATTAGAAAAGGCGTTGTTAAAGTGCGTTTCCGGCAAAGAGTCCGCTTCCGGCAAAAGTTGAAAAGCAATAAAGGCCACTGCACTGTGAACATAAATACTAACACCGGAATACAATAAACATGGGATGGAAATAGCTTAAAAGGAGGAAAAGCACAGCCGCAGTAAATCTTAAAACTGCACGGTACGACAACATAGGTTCAGCTGGGCACAACCATCAGCAATATAAGCAAGGCAGTAGGCCATTTTCTTTCAGTTTTGCACTTTCTTGCTTACACTACTCATGATGACAGCTGAATCTGTGTCGAAACGTCCAGTTTAGAGATTTACTGTGGCTGTACTTTTCCTCTTTAGTCTTAGACCGCTTTGTATAAAATGCTCATGCACAACTCAGCAGTTTTTACCAGAAATTGGCAGTGTTTAACGCATAACGGACACCCCTGCAGCAGTAAGCAGTCTTTCTGTTGGGATTATGATCAACAGTGGTGAACGGAAACTTGCTAACTTGCTTAAATAAAGCTCTCGATTGTAATCACTTCGTACAGCTAGAAGTACTTTATCTCGACTATACGCGATCTTATAGTACCTAAAAATGTCGAATAGCGTTTTCTCAAGACCCTTGCAAGGGATAGGCACGTGCAAAAAAATCCTCATCTGTAGCAGCATTTCTGCCTTCCGTGACATGTCTTGTTGCATTCATTGCCACATTTTCTAAACTGCTTGGCCCGCGATCAGTCGTCTGATCCTTCCCGGCTGATGTAGATGCGCACGAAATGTAATATCATTAAGCATCAGCTAGCGTTCGGAACTTCCAACCATATGAAGCGGGCCTTTTACACATATATTGAATGTTACCATGGGTATCTGCCTCTAAATGAGTACAGCTCCTTATCGACAGTCACGAGTTGTCGTTGTCTTTGCTGGCAGACCCATCATTTTCAGTCTGCTTTGCCTCAGTGTAATACAGAGCCGGCGGCAGAGCAGTCGACTTAGGGGGGCCAAGTGTTTATTAGGGGGGGGCCAAAGTTTGATTCCAGCACAAAAGCCGCTGTCTTCAAATGAGTAAGCTTGTTGATTGGGGGGGGCAAGTATGTCGATTGGGGGGCAGGCCCCCATAGCTCCCCCTTGGTGCCGGCCCTGGTGTAACATGATAATTCAACCGATTTGGCCGTTTTTTTTTCTGCATACAAAACAGAGAAAATTCACTTGTGGCAATCGTCCCTTTTGCCCTATTTTTATTATTTGAAACTGCTTCTTGTGGGGCGTTTCACAATATCCAAATAAGGCAATTGGACATTGTTGTGACAATGGCTATTCCTTTTGATGACAAAATATGAAAATCCAACGTGTTTCACAGAAGCAGTCGCAGTTTTTTCATAAGAAATCCGTAGGGGTCTGAGAGACCCGCGTCATGCAGTAATGTAATAAGTTCAATTTTTTTTATTTCTAGAAGTTGCTTTGTTTCGAGATTTGGTAATCGCAAAGTTCAGCCCAAAAAAATAAAAGTCAGGAAATTTGGGGTTCATCGATTGAAGATTGCAGGAGCTACGCAAGACGAAACACCGTAAAGAGTCTCACAGACCTCTTCATGCACTCTAGGGTTAAGCATTTATTCGATTCTCAGTCTACATCCCCATAATCAATCTTGATCTGCCTTTTTGCGCAAAATTGACTACTTGAGAAAAGGCACTTAATAACAAATGTTTGTGTTTAAAAATTTCAGGTGAAAACAGCCGGAAGCGGAGATTGAAATAACGAATTTGAAGCAGTGGAGTATTTGTTAGTTGTTTTGTTACGTCACAATGAGTTTATAACCTTCCGATTTTAAACTAAGTGCAATGTCGCAATTTTTTTCAATTTTTGTTATCGGTCTGAATAGCCCAATCAAAAAAATTGCATGGCAATCACCGGGCATTTACATGGCCAAGCTGGTTCATACAAATGCCCGGTAATTGCCATGCAATTTTTTTGATTGGGAGGAAACACTTGTTTGTTGGCTTTGAGGTTCTTTTATATTTTAATGCCACGCCCTCGGTATTTTTTGTTCAATTTTACTGACTTTGACCTGCTGGGCTTCTTGAATCGACCATGTATATTGTAGCAATGCGCAGGGCCATTTTAAGACCCCGGGGTGCCTGGTGCCCTGGGACTAAATTCTCGTGACGCTCCGGCGCTTTGCAAATTCTGACGTCAGCAACAGACCTTTGTCAAGAGGACGGGATTTAACGACGTTTTTGTGAGGCATGCCCCTGACCGGGGGGCTCCGGGGTATAGCTCCCATACCCCCGTTTAATTTGGCCCTGGCAATGCATGTTGCTAAACGGTTTTGTGATTTGTGGTGTTATTATGTTTGCATTAAATGAACTAATGAAACGCGAATATATTGATCGTAGTTCCAGCCACGACAAGATTTCTGAGCAATGGTGTTGGCAGAGGAAAGTAAGGGCAGAAAATCTTCATTGCTAGGTTTGTTTTTTCGGTTATTTTTTTAGTCCTTGGCCGAATTTTTTTGGCAATGACCGAGTTTTTTTTAGGCCAGTTCGGTCATAGTGACCGAAAGAAATTTTTGATAATTTTTAGAATTTTTTGATTTTTACTTTTTACTCTCAATAATTTTAGATTGAACTGTCTTTGAATAAAAATAATATATTTCCATGAGCTTCAGAAAAAAAATGCCCTCTTTTTCAGTTGATAATAATGGTCATTATCGGAGGCGGATCCAGAGAGGGTTGCACCCTCCCCTCTAGCCACTGTCAACAATGCTTCTAGTCAATCTAGTGAATACAATTTTTACATATTTTCGAACCTCTTCGAAAACAGTAAGCCTTACGTTTTAAGCACGCATACAATCGAAATGTGTGAACAAAATGGCAATGCGTTGTATTTGGTTAAGCGCATCAGAATTAGGAGCAAAAATATCAAACAAAATTTCCCTAAAAAATGTTCAAAAAGCTCTAAAATGGCTATTGCAATATGTAAATTTTCAAAAATTTTGCGGGGGAGCATGCCCCCGGACCCCCCTAGAGCCGTGTTTGTTCTAAAATTTGCTTCAAAGTAACTCTGCCGAGAAAAAATGCACTTTAAACAATGTCAATTTTTGGTGTCTCTTCCCAAAAAAAATATCTGAATACGCCTCTGACCTGAAAAAGTTTCATAGTGCTTACTTACGCTCTTTTCCAAGTCTAAGCGTCTAATCCAGTGGTTCTCAAACTGTGCGTCGTTTTAATTTTTAAGTGACGTCGCAAAATAATTTGGATTAGCACGATGAGACTAACCTTTAACCACGATTTTGTTTCATTTTTCGCAAAAATGAACGGCTTGAATTGATTTTACAAGAGTTTACAACTTTTTGCTTTCCTCGGAATATTTTGTTTTCAGCCCAACAGTAACTTATATTTTATGCACTATAACCAGTGATGGGATTCAAAATTTTACAAACAGGTTCTCTTTTGTATCGTACTTACTCACAACAGGTTCCTTCATATAGGTCTAATGTCTGTAAAAAATAGCAAGAACGGGTCCGCTGATTATCCTGACATTCCAAGAACGGGTTCGCGCGAACCCGTGCGAACCCCCTGAATCCCATCACTGACTATAACCCTATTATTATACAGTAGGCTAATAATTTAATTTTCAGTGCATTTGATGCTGCTGTACATTTTTTGTTTAATAATCGGCTGGTTGGTATAACGGTTACGACAAAGGTGTGGGAGGTAAGGGTTCGACTTTCAAACCGGTCAAATCGTACACAGATAGTGCCGCCAACGGGTCACCACCGCTGCAACGTTTCTTCATGCTGTGTTGCGCAGATGCTAAGCCGCACAGATGATCCCCGCCACTCGTTACACGCTTCGACGTATTACCCTGAGTATAACACAGATTTGATTTGACTTTTTTTAAAAGGCTCTAGAAAAGCGACGGCTTTGTATATTGCAATCGGAGAACATTGGCACCAACTTCGATATCCAATCGTGCATGATGCGTGGTTTCGTTGCGCAGCTTGTGACCTTGAGTTTATAAACATCTGTTTTTTAAATGATCTCCGTTTCATAGATCGTGTTTCAGCGCATCACCACTCGACAAAAACAGAAAATGTTAAGTACTGTAATTACAGATCCATACTTTTGTCGCTCTAAGATAACGATTCACTAGAAGATTTCGTTAGAAGCAGAGGTCTCATAGCTTACGCTTAAGTTAGCGGTTTGAGCTTTTACTTTGGAGTTGAGGGACTGGGTTCGCTACTTAGTGAAGCGATACCAAAAACTTAAATGACCGTATTCCCAACAACGATTGTAATGTAGAACACCTTTGCATCATATTCTGTGAAGTCTGTAAAATCAAGAAAAAGCAACGTAGTAGTCGTTGTGACAAAAAATCTTGTAGTTACAATGCGCCAAACTTCAAACACAATATTTTGTTTCAAAAAATTTGATATTTACACCAGTGCGCCCCGAGATTAAAAATTCTTTGAGAGAGCGTCGCGACTAGAAAAAGTTTGAGAACCACTGGTCTTTAAATCTAACGTTTTTGTATTTAGTTAACAAAAAAAAATCAAATCTTCATGGCACTCACGGTATTACGCAGTAGCTCGTACCGAGTGGCGGGGCACATCACTGCGGCATGGCACCTGGAAAACACAGAAACATCGCAGCGATGACGAACCGTTGGCGACACTGTCCGATTTGATCGTCATGGTAATCGAACCCACAACCTTCCTCGCCGATAGCGATGCCCTTAACCATTACTCCAACCGGTTAGTCGTGTTTATAGTTAGCATTCAATTTAATGCAAAACTGCATCCCTCCCCCTCCAAAATTTTCTGGATCCACTTCTGGTCATTATTACGGGTAATAACATAAACTGTCTTCACTAATCACCACCTAAAATAATTAACTATTTGTTTTTACGCACCGGGCTTCCAAATTTCCCATTTCAGTGATCGTACGTATCTTGTTTCAAAACTTCAAGAAATTTCATAGTTGAAGGAAGTGTTGGAAAATATGTTTTTTAAACTTGGCTAAAATTAGACTGAAAAAAATCGAATTGACCGAAAAAATTTGTGCAAGATTACCTAAAATCGGTCAAATGACCGAAACAAAATTTTGAAAAAAAAACCTAATAGCTTCATTATACTCGCGGTATTACGCTGCAGCGTATAACAAGTAACGGGGCTCATCTCCGCGGCGTACAGCGTCTGGGCAGCACAGCTTCGAAGAAACGTCGCAGCGGTGGCGAGCCGTTGCCGACATTGTTAGTGTAGGCCTATGTCATGAAAGGAACTTTTTTTACAAATTAAAAGCTTTTACAGGGGCATGCCCAGGAATTTGAAAGGGAGGAGGGCCGCAACTTGAAGCCGTTCGTTTTCCGCCCAAAGTCAAGTGAGGAGCAAAAAAAGGTCATCACGCCCTTAGATTGTCCTTCATACGTAAATCCCCTTTACGACCCCCGCGTGCCACCCCCCACCCACCTGGATACACCCCTGTTTTATAATAGTGTTGACCAGTCAAAAAACCTTAGATAGTTTAAACAGTTGTGTAAATTGCGCTGCCAGCGACAAAAACTAGAAACAAAGCGATATGAGATTTCGATGCTAAAGCGCAGACACGTGACTTTACGCAATAACTGAAAACAATTGTTCAATTGTGACGTCACACATTCAAGTATTGTTACATTGGCAAAGAAGCTTTCACTTGTTGTAGTAAGAAACTTGGTGGAAACAGATTTTACAAAATGAGAGAAGTCAGTTAGTTACGAAATAAAAAATGTTTACTGCAGAACGTTTCGACAAATTGTACTTTATGTCATCATCAGTGCTTAAGAAATTGTCGGCATACTGTAGTGAAAGACTTTTCACGTTTTTGCATGAAACTTGGCTATTATACAGTATCTCACTGACGATAACAACAGCAATAATATTAACGAAATGTTATAGGCGTATTTTGCAGCAGCTGACAAAGAATTCAACTCAATAGTGCTAGAAGAAACTAGTTTCGAAATGTTTCAAAAATATATGAAAAAATTTCAGGGGTGGTTCATAATTTGCAAAAAGAGGTGATTTACTCACGTACCGTAGGCTACCGGGCCTATACGTTGAAATAAGTCAATTTCAGAGGGGAAGGCCCTTCATTTTCTCTAAGCCAACGTTCATAATTGTGCTTTATATCCAATTTAGCATACACAGATTATTACATACTCAAGTAACATGAAATCTTCGAATGATAAAAATGGCGATAGCTTAGTCAGGGGAGGGGAGATAGCAGGACTCTGCCTCTCTTCTTTTTTAACGTATATGAAGACCTTTTTTTAAATATCTTTCAAAAAGAACGACTGAAAATGGGGCTTCTCATTATCTAAATCCGGCCCTGTCATCCCCCTCTAAATTTTACCCATGACTAGGTCCAGTGTTATTTTAAGGTTTGCGCTGAGGAACCGCTGAGTAATTTTGAAAGATCGCTAATTTTAATAAGGCATGACACAACACGTAACACGGCTTTCTACACTATTGTAGGAGCAGATTTTGAGAAACCGCTGGACAATTTTGAGAGACTATTTTTGTTCCTCAAAATGCCTTAAAAAACACTGGCTAGGCTCATACCCCTGTTCAATACCTTACATTTCTTGCAAAACTGATCGGCTCTTGTAGGAAAATAACAATAATAAAACTGCTAGCTAATCTGATGATCAAATTTTCCATTTAGGCTAATATAAACGCCTTTCAAAAACTTGCAATTTGACCAAATTTTTTTCTTCCATTTGCACTTTTACTAATTTCCTTACTTCCAAGTATTTTATCTCACTTTCTGGTAGTTCCAACTTTTGAAATTCTAAATCGTCACTTCAAAAATCAAAGTTGAGTTTTACTTTTTTACGGTAGTGATTGTCAGCGCTGTAAGATAATTGCTTCGTAAATTACTACGGACGACACGAAGAGACTGAAGCAATAAATAATATATAAGCTTTTCCATAACCGATTCCGTCGATTTACCATACGTTTTCCCCAAATATTATTTGAGTTCTTTTTACATTCTCGCCTGGGGAAGAGTAATTCTGCCCCAATTGGTTGGTAGCAGTGGCGCGATCATGGGTGCTACCGGGGCACAGCTTCCCACTTTTGACGTATAAAGAGTTATTCCTAAAAATCGATCACTATAAAGGCGAATGAAATCAAGGCCTCGCATCGTCTACAATCCGACTCCGCCTTTCCCTGATTTTTTACAGGCTGTGTCAGTTGGTTAATAGTACAGGTTTAGTAAAAAAAATAAGGTAATACTACGGTACTAATGCATGCAGTCACATTCACAACCAAGATATTCCGTACGGAAGAATATAAATTTATCTGTCATCATCAGCACTCAGCAGTATATGCAAGACAGTATCAAAATTGCATTAAAACTGTAATATCAGCTTCATATTGCCTTGCATATACTGCTGATGATGACAGCTGAATCTTTGCCGTCGAAAGGTCCAGCTTTACAAATTACGGTGCTTTATTTTGCTTTTTAAGCTATTTGCAGCTCAGATGGCCGAGTGGTAAGAGCATCCGCCTCGGGAACTGTAGATTTGGGTTTGATTCCGAGTCGGGTCAAACCAATGACTTTAAAATTGGTATTCACAGCTTCCCTGCTTGACGCTCAGCGTCAAAGGGACAATGAGAAGAACAAGCCGGCAAGTATACTTGTTGTGCCGTTGGGAAAGGCGCTTAGCGGGATTCCCTTTACTTGGTGTGGTGGCAACTTCCAAGCAATGGGTGGCAACTTCCAAGCAAGCTCGCTTCGGAAGAGATCACTAACACTAATTTTGACAATAACTTTGAGGCATTTGCGTCAATCTTTCAAAATACAATCGACAAACACGCACCACTGAAACGCATGTCCCGAAAGCAAAAAAATAAAATAAAAGGAAGCCATGGATTACTTCGAACATCTACCAATCAATTTGTCTCAAAAACAAGATGCACTGAACTCACTAAATTAAGGGTGACGCAACCATAAAGTTAGAATACAAAAAGTTTTCTAATAGATTAACGAAAATTAAAACCAATGCAAAGAAGAAGTACCTTGAGGAAGAACTGGAAAAAAAATAAATCCAATCCTCGCAAAACGTGGGAATTTTTTCGCTTGTTGATTCGTACTACGACGTTTAACTCTAACAACAATTTACCCTCGCAGATAATTGTTAATAATTGCAAAATTACTGATAAACAAAAAATTTTAAATGAATTTAACGAGTTTTTCTCGACTATCGGAGAAAAATTGGCTGAGAATTTTGATTCGAACGATAATGGATTTGCGCACTTTTTACGCAAAAAGGTAAAATCCTCGATATATTTTGATTATCCCAGAATTAATGAAGTGATAAGTTTGATAAATTCCCTAAATTTAAGTAAAGCCGTTGGCCATGATAATATTACTCCTTATTTTTTACGCGCTGCATCAAACATTTTAACTCCAGCACTCGGCTATTTCTTTGACAATGCCGTAAAATTTGGTGTATTCTCGCAAAATCGTAAAACAGCAAAAATCATTCACATATTTAAAGCAGGAAAAAAAAAAGATATAACTAACTATCGTCCAATGTCAATACTAACTTGTCTTTCAAAAATGTTTGAAAAGCTAATTGATATGCGCTTGGTCTCGTTTTTCCAAAATCATTCCGTCATAGCCGAAACACAATATGGCTTTCCAAACAACAGATATCTACTTCTCATGCTATCTTAGATGTCCTTACGAACGCCTACGATAACATTGAGAGTAATGATTACACTGCCATAGTTTTATTTGATTTTAAAAAAGCTTTTGATACCGTGTGTCATTCCATATCACTGAATAAACTAGAGCACTATGGAATTTGTGGAATCGCTCTAAAGCTGTTAAAGTCATTTTTAACTAATCGTTCACAATTCGTTGTCCACCAAAATTTACGCACCAACGACGCAGTTAATAGATTTGGTGTTCGGCAAGGGAGTATCCTTGGCCCATTATTATTCCTTATCTATACTAGAGATGGCACGGGCTGCTAAGAGACCTTTAATATTTAGTATGAGTTGCCGGGCCGGTTACGGTTACTGGGCTAGAGATTCCGGGCCGTGGGCGGTGTGGGCCTCAAAAAAGTCAGCCCGAGCCATCTCTATTATCTACATCAATGATATTTCTAACGCATTGTTCTCTACCACCTAGATTATTTGCCGATGATACGTGTGTGGTGATTTAAGCCCCTAACCCATCTTTACTGGAGAATAGCGTAAACCGAGAACTAGTAAATGTCCGCGAATGAACTAAAGCTAACAAAACAACGGTTAATCCTCAAAAAACTTTAGTTTTAGTCATACCACCAAAGGCCACAAATCTCCCACCTAAAATACACCTAATTTTTAATGGATCCATAATTCCAATCAAAAAGTCGGTTAAATATCGGGGTATCACGATTGACAATAAATTAAATTTCGAAATCCACATCAAACAATTAGAATCAAAAATTTCTAGATCTATCGGAATAATGACTAAACTTAGACACGTCTTACCTGTAAAAGCATTGCGCACGTTATATTACTCCATGATACATTCTCACTTACTCTATGGCATCGCAATTTGGGGTACGACATTCAAATCTTACTTAAAGCGTCTTTCCAACCTTCAAAATCGTGATATTAAAAATTGTCGGTTGTCATTGGCAGAGCAACGCTAATCCTTATTATGCTCAGCTTAACATGTTAAAGTTAAATGACCTATATACCGTATTTATTCGATTATAACGCGCAAAATTTTGAACTGATTTTTAGGCAAAAATCAATGCTGCGCGTTATACACGAGGTCTGAGAAATGCGGTATTGAATATGTGGTTTTTAACATCTGAAACGTGCGTGCGCTCGCAAAGTTTTTTAAAGCCGGGCATTAGCAATAGAATGGATGATACAAAAGACGACCTGTTGTGGGATTCAAAATCGGGGTCAGACGAAGAGGTTGAAAGTGATGTTCCCGCCGATTGGGACACTGATTTAGACATAACCCAAACAGAAATCGAACAGTTGTTTGATGAATCAGAGACTGAATCCGATTGTGAAGGGTTTTGAATTACTGTATGCTTTTAATAAATTTTTGTTCATGCTGTGAGTTGTTACCTTATGTGCTTACCAGTAGTTAGTAGAGAAAAAATAAAAAAAGAATTTTATACCAATTTTCATTCAAAATTTAAGGGTGCGCGTTATACACGAGTGCGCGTTATAATTGAATAAATACGGTACCTACGAAATAGCTAAACTAATGTTCAAATATGCTCATAAAACCACTCCTACTACATTTTCCTCCTCGTTTACTCCAGTCATTTCGATACACACACGAACAACAGCACGGTTGGCCTCATATAGCCACAACCTGTATTTGCCAAGATACAAAACAAATAAGCTGCAAAGAACTTTCAAATTCCAAGGGGTAAAAATTTAGAATTCTGTACCTAATGATCTAAGAAAACTCTCTTTCAACCAGTTTAAAATGAAATACAAAAAAATTCTACTTTTTAACTATTGAAGTTTCGCACTAACAAAAATGTTTTTTTAATTTATTGCAGGACTGCATAATATTGGTAACATATACAGTATGTAAATAAAAACCACTCATCCCTTACTATAGATCGATACGAAATTGATACACCCACACTTTATCAAATTTTATAAATTATATAGACATGCAGTAAATTCGTCTTGCACCCTACAGATGACTAAGGCGGCTGCTCGATTCGATGACCGAAAGGTCCCCTCGCAGCTTCCTGTAACCATTTTAACAACACTGTGCGTGATTTTGGCGGTGTGCTTTTGCGTTGTTGTTTTTTTCTTGTGGTTGATTTGTGTGGTAAAATAAATGAACTTGAAAGATTGCTTTCTCGTAATAGGAGGATGAATATGCAACTAAATACAAGATAATACAAAATAAAAATTTTTGTCGAATATTTACTGTATTTCGGAGATATTCCCATGGTGCTGTGATGGCCTGAGATTCTGATTTGTAAAAAGTTCTTGCAATTTTGAAAGCAGACCACTGAATCGGTTATGTCGATCCAGAGGTCACCAAACCACCGAGA
Source organism: Trididemnum miniatum (assembly GCA_964006365.1). NCBI lineage: Eukaryota > Metazoa > Chordata > Ascidiacea > Aplousobranchia > Didemnidae > Trididemnum > Trididemnum miniatum. The sequence goes on along the minus strand of OZ023251.1, from coordinate 12,970,254 downwards.
GACCCGCCATGCAGTGCTACAGTTGTTTTGCGTTGTTGTTCTATGTTTACAGTTATTGTGTTGGTCAACAAAATTCCGCTACTGTCAGCCGTAAACACCAAATAGACATCAACAAGTGAAATATTTTTAATTACAATATTATGCTACGAATCTAGAAGTATCTGATGTAATGTTAGTAAAAAAACTTGATACTAAAAAAACTTGATAATTTAATGACGCAATAGTGGCAGCATCATGAGCCACCGCAACAGTCGAAAATCCGAAGATGATCAAGCAAGCGCCGCTATGTTGAAAAGCAAAGTTCGAGATCTCGAAACTGAAGTGTCGAAATTGAAACAGGTAGGAGTAGAGAAACTTGAATTTGATATAGGGGTAGGCTCAGTATAGTTAATGAAAACATTGGCGTTGAAATCTTTACCAGGAGACTGGTATTTGCTGGCTCTCCGCTAGAACACTCTTTGGTCTCCATTTTTTCCAAAATTGGGCTAAAAAGTCTTTCTTTCCGACGTGTTCAACCAACGTGAACAGAATACATAAAACCAGGCCCCTTGTTCATTCAAAGGGTACGCATGCGTCACGATGAGCTTACATGATTTAAGAACCACTTTCGCGCTGGATTACGGAGAAAGTGTGTTGAATGAAAAAGCGTTGCAACTTCTGAAGAAGATCCAGCCAATTACCAGTGTGTGAAGTATAAAATTACTTTATTAGTGGACGATACAGAGTTGCACGTAGGGTAGTACTAATTAAGACTTTTCGGGCGGAACTTGGACCTGGATCGGGCCTTAGCTGGTTTACTCTTTATGAATCTGAGACGATAACTCACCAGAAGACGGCATGGGGCAGTGTGCTGCATGTAAGCTTTTGTGCAACAAACTTAACACCTTATCGGTGAATTGACAACTTAAATTGGCCTATGACGGACATCATTGAACCAGAGTTGTGGTCAACGTCGACAAAATTTTAAAGAAAGTTTAATTTCTTAACTTAACACTGTATTTAACGTACACAACCAAAAAATTGTAGGTGAGACTGTGAATACGTATCAAGCAATATAACAAATACTAATAACTAAAATACTAGTAACCAAGTGATGAGTATACTGTAGCAATAAGTTGGATGATGGTTAAATGTATTGGTATTTTGCAGAGACTCGAAGATCTTCGCAAAGCAAAAAACAACACAATTTTGAAACGAGAAAGAGAAGTTATTCAAGTCGGGGGACCGAACCTGGGTCGTCCGCTCGGTGTTGAGACATCTAAGTATAAAGAATTAGAAAATAAATTGCAAGAATCTGAAACTAAAAATAAAGATTTGCAAAAAAAATTACAAACGTTAAACGAACAACAACAACAAACAGAAAAAGATCGAAACAATTGGAAAGAAAAATATGAAAAATTGGAACTAGATATGGAAGAAATGAAAACAACACACGAGTTCAAAGTAGCCGAACTCAGCGCTGAATCATGCGAACACAAAGCGAAAGCGGATGATTTGTGTGGTGAACTCGAAAGAATACGCGAAAAGTTAGAACTGAAATCAATGCAAGAAGAAAATAAAAAACTGGAAAACAAGTGAGTGAGGCACGTAAACTTAAAAAGTATATAAATAAGTGATCATTTCTCCTGTCCACATATCCAATTTAATTGGGCCAGTAGGCCAAGAGCTTTCTGCATCATAATCAAATTGTTGATGTCACCATTGAAAAACGTGATTATAATATCAGAAATGCAGAAAAGCCCGTGGGCGTGTGGCCCAATTAAATTGGATATGCGGACAGGGTAAATATGACCTTGAAAAGGAAATATCAGATTTTTATCGGCTTTTTTAATCTCTGAAATCTGGCAGCGCTCATGAACTAACTCGTTTTTTATTGTACCGGTACCACAGGTTTATAATTTACCTTTCTTAAGTTTTTTTTTTTTTTTTTTTTTGATATTCGGTCGAGGGGTAAATCCAGAGTTTCTTAGAGGGATTAAGAAGCCAACAAAGGCTTATTTTGCGTTTTTTTGTTTATAAAAGTACGCTAACAAATTGGAGGGAGGGTCGGGATCTGTTCAGCTTCTCACTGAATCCCATTTTGTTTTTACGTAACAGTCAGTTTTACGATACGCTTTCAGAAAAAAAAAATGTTTTCATGCATCAAAAAATCTTTTTATTAATTTTTTTATTCCAGTGAAAGAGAATCCTACATCACAGATTTAATCAACGAGAACACGACATTAAGGGTTAAAGTTGAGTCGTTGTTTAACGAACTGAGTGAGAAGGAAGCGAAATGGCTGCAAGGCAAAGAAATGATTGTGAAAAAGGTGCGCGCATCTATTGCTAATTTGTATATCATATTGGCAGGACCAGATTAGGCGCGGGGGGGAGGAGGCTGTATCTCCGGGACCCTCCGCGATAGGAGCCCCACGGTCAGGGACGCTCCACACAAAAAGCAAACTAGATTGCGTCCTTCGAAGAAGGTTTGCTGCTGACGTCGTAATCAGATCTGCAAAAAGCTTGCTTTTCCCCAAATTCTAATACGGCCGTAATGCTGGCAATGACAATAGTAGCAATGTTGGCAAAACCTCTTTGGGAATCGAACCCGCCACGAAGAACCTATAACCCTTGCGCAGTACACAGGCCAAGGCAAGGCAATCTTAACAAAATTGCTTATATGTCCTTGCAAGCCGGCATTTGTGTAAAAGTGTAGGAAAATGCACCGGCACTTAAGCGTAATTGAAAATACACTCTGTAAGACTTTCATTTTGGGTTGCTTAGCACGCACTGCTGATGATGACGATGGATGTGTTGTTGGAAGGTTTAACTATGAGACTTTTCGTGTTCTAGATTCAAGAAAAATGGGATGCGAAATACGCCAAGTGGATGGCGGAAACAGAAAAACGGATTGAAGAACTCCGTGCCGCTAATTTAGTCTTAAAGCAGTGTTTGATGAAAAAAGACAGAAATGACAATGAACCTTCAACTTCCGGTGTGACGTCACAAGAGCGATGACGAAATGTTCATCATTTAATGTACTTTGTAGCGGGATAGTTTTGCTAGAATGAAATGAGAGGTTGGAATATCTAACGTGTTAGTAGTAAATAATTGATAGCGTAACTAAAAGTAAACACATATTTGGAGACAGGGCCATCAAGAGCGCAGAAGCAGACTCCTCTGCCCACTTGGGAAAACAAGAATCGAGTGTCTTGCATTATTAAAAATACAATTAAAATCTCAACAGCAACTTTTTTTCGGGAAAAAGGATAATTTACTTGCGATGTTGCTAATTCTTTTTATAATTTGATTGTTTTATTTTTTTAAAAAAACTTATTCATATATTTTCAAACTCTATGGGATTTGGTGTATAATAATGTTCATTTTTATTACTTTTATCTTACGTGCTAGTGATATTTTTCACTCATTTATAAAAATATTGGAAATTGCACCCCGAGGTTCAGCTGTGTACTGCGTCTTATCTGTGTATTTGCAATAAATGAGATTGCGTAAAGGTGTGTTTACACAGAATACGATGCGATTTTTCGTACGTAAAGTGACGTATAGTAGGCCACGAAATAGTCAGAGGTTATGACGTAAAGCTATGTCTTTTTGCGCGGCTTTCTAAAAAAATCGTAAGATACTTTGCAAAACAACCGATAAAAAGCAAGATTATTTGGGTTCGGATTGTGTGAAAAATATTTCAGTCAACTGTTCACGTCCAAAATTGGATGAAATTTCGTACGACAACAAATTTGACTGAAATCGCATTTTGCGTAAACCAGTATTCTTCAACCTTTTTTACACAATCGCCCCTTTTTGGAAAGTGGGGTCCAAATTACCCCCACAAAGCATTGATGAGCAAAAAAAGGTCTACACGCCTGAAGATTTACTATTGGAAAATCACTAAACATGTTGCTAAGAAATGTGAATTTATTTCTATTCAGAAATCAATCGCTAAAAACATTTGTACTGTTATTCTAAAATCGACCCCCAATTTCAAGAATTGTTACAATTGCCCCTCTGAAGTCCGAAATCACTCCCCATGAAGAACCATGGTGCAAACAGCAAACAGACCTTTACACGTTTGCATTTAAAATGATAACGACGTAACTGAAACCAAACTTTTATCATAATTCTCATACGCTGATGTGCAAGTGTCTATGTGTCAAATCTTATACTCGCAGTATTACGCCGAAGGGTAAAACGAGTGGTAGAGCCAAGGGCGTTGGAAGTACTTTCAAGTAGGGGAAGGGGCTGAAATTTGTGTAATCATACCAACGTCTGGGGGGCTTCGCTCCCCAGACCCCCCTCCTTGTTATCGCAACATACATCATACGTATCATGCACTTTACTTCAGTAAAAGTCATTTGGAGACTGCTTGATGAACTCAAGCCTTTCTCTATCATAAACACAGTAACCAGATCGACGTTTATAAAGGTGTTTTACCTCCTTTAAAATAACTTATTATCCGTTCACAAGCTTGTAGTCTGAAGCTCCTAGGCAGGAGCGTATTTAGGGGATATTGCATCATATTAGGTGAAGCACTCAGAATTAGGGTCAAAAAGTTTAAGCAAAATTTGCCTAAAAATTATTCAAAAAGCACCGAAATAGCCATTACAGCATGTAAATTTTAAAAAATTTTTCGGGGAAGCATACCCCCAGACCCCCTAGAACTTTTTTTTGTTTCTCAATGAGCTTCAAATTTGTTCTTCCCCCCAAAAATACGCTTAAAAAATGTGGAAATTATGCCCCCCCCCTTCCAAAATTTCTCGCTACGCCACTGCTCCTAGGGTAAGCTAGCTAATTCTAATTTAATATTTTGTTGTTTCGCTGTTATTTGCGCAAAAGTTTCTTTTAAAATTGAAGAAAATTTCCTTCTGACATCTTATTAAAGCTCTAAGAGCTTGTACACGAAGTTACCCGGAAATCCAACAGTTTTTGCGATTTTGTTCGCCTTTGTCACAAAATTGCAAAAGTTAGTACGTTGGTTTTGATGGTATCGATGAAAAAAAAAAACGAATAACAAGTGACGCCATAAGTCATTGTTGAAGTGCCATAGGGTGTACTGTTGTTATAAATTCTTGAAAGGGGGGGCTGAAGGGGGCTCAAAATGTCTATGGGGGCTGAAAAAATGTAGGGGTGCTTCAGCCCCCACCTTTCAACGCCCTTGGGCGGGCCCATATCCGCGGCTTAAGGCCTGGACAACACAACTCCGAAGAAACATCGCAACGGTGGCGACACTGTGTTGGATTTGACCCGCTCGGGAATCGAACCCTAAACCTTCCGCGGTGATAGCGATGTCTTGAAATGTTTTAGGCAAAATAAAGTCGTTTTTTCTAAGACTTTTTTTCATGAAGGAAACAAAAAATTTTATTAGTTTAAACAATTTGGAAAAAAACTTGTTTGAGCGATGCAAAATCTAATCCCGGTCAGTGGTGAACGCAAGTTAAAACCAGCACCCTCAGGGATCCTCGGATTCGCGTTAAAAACCTTTTTCGCTCAGCTTCTACTAGAAAAATTCCATCACGCTCGCCCCCATGTAAATAATTTTTGCATACGGCTTCGGTATTTTGTTTCTTGGTCATATAAAACTAGCATTCTCGGCTTAGATTAAGATCTAAATCTTAGAACGTTTTAATCAGAAAGATTGACCACGTTTAAATGGACAAAAATAATAATTTTCCAAAATTCCCAATTAAAAATGCCAGCACTAACCTAGCAATGCAGCATTGACAACATGCCAGAATGATTTATTGTACAACTCATCGATAGCTCAGTCTCTCTATTCATGGGCTTATTTGGAACAGATCAGTCCAAGCTCAAAGTGCTACAACAGCCTAGTCTAGTCATAAAATGATATACGTAGACTAGCGTCAGCTTAGTTTTCCAATCATAAAGAAATTTTGTAGCAGCAGAAAAAAACAAAAATGTCACGCAATAATGAGGACTATGCAGCGCTTACTCGTGATTCAATCATTTTACGTCATTCAATCGCATAAACTCGTATAACTTCGTACACGAACTTTGGTTGGTACATACGGGTGAGTGGTTTGCTAACCTCGGTTAAGTCGAACTAAACAGTGGTTGTAAGTTGGTAACTTGACGCATTCAACGTTTCGAGTAACATATTATCATATTCCCGGCTCAAATTACGCAAATAATTGCAGTATCGCATAATGTATGATTCTGTGACGTCACATTGAAACAGACTTAGCTGTAAAACAACTAATTAAATTTATTTTCTGCACAATGTGACTGAAAGAACATCAACAAAAAGGTAGGAAATAAATAAACTAGGAATTTTTACCAAGTTTGCCGGTTAATCTTGTTAATCTTCATTTGTTTTTGAAATTCAAGCAAGACTGGTCGAAATATTGAAGAAACACTTCGCTAATTTTCAGCGACGTGGACTGGAGTATTCCGCTGATCCTTCGTGATTGGTTCGATTCACGGATGGAGCCGATCGCATTTGACATAAATATATATCGGGTGGCTGCTGACTCGAAGAGCGCAAGCTCATTTCGCAACGTCCCTAAATTACTTATGATTTTTTGTTCGAGATAATTAGAAATAATTACGGTAGTTTTTTGTTCAAAGGAGAATATGGTAATGAAAGCAAAAACAACAAATCAAAATATCACATCTTCACTCTACTCGCAGCTTTATGTCGAGGCGTGTAACGTGTGGCGTGTAACGAGGTGCTCCATCCCGTGGTCTTTCGTCTGGGTAATACAGCCCCGAAGAAATATAGCAGCGGTGGTAAGCCGCTGGCCTCACTGCGTCGAAGTTGACCGGCCAAGAATCGAACATGAGACCTCCCGCTCCGATTAGGCGGTGACCTTCTCTGATTAATTTTTATGATTTAGTCATAGGTAAAAACAGTCAATTGGTCAACCATAAAATCTGGACCCAACAACTCCATGTATACACTCATCCATTTCCATGAGGAAACTTCAATTTTCAACCAAGCATGTAATTTTTAGCTGGAACCAACTTTCTTCCTGCAAGCAAATTGAATAAAAAGGTTAGTGGGCCATGGGGTGGGGAGACAAAAGAAGCTTTGCCCTCTAAAAATTGACTTAGAATATAGAACTTACTTACCTACTTCAGCATATATAACGCATGTATCAATATTTTTTTGCTATAGTTGGGCCTGCTTTAAGGTTGCCTAGGAAAAAAATTGAAGTTACCCCGGAAAAAGTTTCTGCCAGTGTTTTTGAAGAGAGTTAGCATTAATTTATTGATCTATGGCTTAGTGGAGGCGTCCAAAACAAAAAAAAACGTGCACGATTGATGTGTTGGCCATGCTTGTGTATCTGTTGGATTACTCTAATTTAAAGACTCAAATTTAAGGCTTTCCTAAATGAGAACTGGGTTTAGAATTCTCCCAAGGCTGAGCTAAAGCCTTTTTCATACACTGAGACCCTGGGTTATTCTTCCCCTTTGCGGAAACTGGGCGTTTGTCTCTAGGGCTATAGAAACTAGGTTTGATTCCGTGTTGAGCCAAAAAATACTCTAGAATTTGCTATTCACAATTTTGTGGTTGACGCTCAGCATTGAAGGGACAGTGTGAAGAACAAACCGGCAAGTTTACTTGCTGTGTCGTTGTTAAAGGTACTTTGCGCGATTTCGCCATTTTGGAGTGGTATACCGATGGCCGGCAACTCGCCAACTTCTAAACGAGCTCGCTACTGCGCTTTGATAGCTTTCTCGCGATAGGAGGATAAATACCCCACGAAAAACTTATCTGCGGCAAAGCTGGTTTTTGAATTACGTCTGCGTATGATGGAGATGTAATTTCAGCTTACCTTAACTTAAGTTAGCTTAACTTAACTTTTCAGTCGAGAATGCGTCGTCGAATCAACAGCGAGAGCGGCATGCAGCTGCTACAAGCGAAAGTGACTGATTTACAAGAAGAAGTTGGAGTTTTGAGAAAGGTAAACATGAACAAAAGTAAACAACAAACAAATATTTAGCCTACTCAGAAACCCGCTCACTCGCTCAGTCAACTCAGGTTTAACTGAGTATTTGATTTTGTTTTTTAAAAATACATTTTTTGAAGATTAACCAATATAAGAATCGAACCCTGAAGTTGGAATTATGGTCAGAAATTTGGTTTGTGTCTTGCAAGTTTTTAAAAACAGGTAGTTGCATTAATTTTTTGCTGCGTAGCATCATTGTCAAGTGTGATATAAATAACAAACTCACGATATCCTTCAAGCTCAAAAATCAAATCTTTATTACACACGTGGTATTACGCCGAAGCGTGTTACGAGTCGTGGCTTGTGGGGCCCATCTTCGCGATTTAGCACCTGGGCAATACAGCTCTCAAGAAACGTCGCAGCGGTGGCGAGACGCTGTGTTCAATTTAGCCGACCCGGGAATCGAACTCACCCTTTAACTTATTTCATATAGTAAAGTTAATTCGGCCGTTGACGAGTTGCTTTATTCTTCAGAGGCTTGACGGGCTTCGAAAAGTTAGAAGTGCTACGCCTACGCCATCGGACAACGATGCGATCGGCACGACTCAGTTCGCTCGAAATCTCCAAGGAGCATTTCCGAACACGTTAGGAGTCGAGCACTTAGAGAACCGACTTGTCCAATCTGAGCAAAAAAGTGCAATTTTGGAAAATAACATGGACGATCTGCTGGGACAACTGAAGACCGCAGAAGAAGAAAGAGACAAGTGGCGCGAAAAATTTGAAAGTGTTTCAATTGTTGATGGGCCGCCTCCAGACCTGGTCGAATTTTCTTTCGAAGGGTAAGTAACATTTACAAATATTTTATTACGAAGGAAGCAGGAGCGGGACCAGGGGGCGGTTGGGGCTACTACCGCCCTTAAAACGTTGCATATTAATATGAGTTGATATGTGCATTGCCACGCATATTGCATAAATCCCCCTTCCCCCAGCAGCAAAACTGCGAACTGCGAAGTCGCTGCACCCTGTCCTTTTTAGCGAACTCGAACTTTAACTCCAGTAGCAAAAATCCCGGAACTCGAACCCTAAAAAAGCTGATTCAGTTTTGATTTTATCCTAAACTTGACAAAAACTACCTGAACTTGGCGTAAAATCGGTAAGAATCACTGAACTTGAACTAAAATCAAATCAAATCTTCATTACACTCGCGGTATTACACCGAAGCGTGTAACGAGTGGCGGGGCCCATCTCGCGACTTAGCGCCTGGGCAACACAGCTCCGAAGAAACGTCGCAGCGGTTGCAAGCCGTTGGGGACACTCTGTCGACTTGACCGACCTGGGATTTCAACCCCAGACCTACCGCACCGATTGCGAGTGCACTAAGCAACTGAGCTAACGGCCGGTTTTACTGTACTTGAATTTGCCTTGCAAATTTTGAGCGAACTCGATTAAATGCTTGCGGGTTCGCTGCCCTGTTAAGCAGAAAGGTTCACCCCCGAAGAAGGGACGGAAAGAATTGTATAATTTGGCTTGAAATTGCTAAACGCAAGCTTCAGCCCTTGAGATTTCGGACAAATCCTCGCCCACATAACACCATTAACCAAAAAATTTATTCATAAAATTAAAGTTGAAAATTAAATTACTGGCTTTCATTAAACAAATCCAAAATTTTATCATTAAAAGATAATAATTAGCCTGTCCACGGCTGTCCAGTTTAAGTGGGCTTAAAACCCAGAGGCCTTCGCATCACAATCGCTTTGTTTGAAGTCACTATCATATTTCTCAATTATGACATCAAAAAGTTGATTGTGATGCGGAGAGCCTGTAGGCTTCAGGCCCACTTTCACTTAAAGTGGACAGAGTATAATGCCAAAAAATCCATTTTCGGTCGACATTTTATGCTCACGTTATTTTTAAGCTCGATCTGTGATTTTTTATACTCATGAAATTTTACCGTCTGGTAAAACTTGCCGTCTTTGAAGGAGGGGGGAAGGGCAAAAGTTTTTTTGGGGGGTGGCTGTGGAATAAAAATGTTTGTTTTGCATTTTGTGCGTCTAATAGAATCAAAGCAATGATGCAATAGTGAATAAACTTAGAAATTTAGAGGGGGGATATGGGTATCTTTATTTATGGATCCACTAATGCCTTAGATTCATCCATAAAACCCATTAAGTAAAGCTGCAATACTGTACTGCCAGACTTCTTTCAGAAATTTCAGTGACGTTGCCGATATTGTACTTTGTTAATCTCGTTACCAGTTACAGTAGTTTTCCAAACATGGCCCAGTTTGAGATGATGGCGAAAATGAGAAAGAATCACTTTCTGTTTCACATAGAAAGCTAACAAAGCTTATCTGCTCTAATTCTGACACGTTCGTTGCTGATCTTGGATTGTTTGGGCGTTGTTTTGTCACGCGCTACTTACTAGTTAATTAAGACCAGTCATTAATCAACCATTTCAGGTTGGAATATAACTGAATCAGTCATTATGCTACTAATGCAAGCTTATTTGAAATTCGAATAGTTTTATACCGTACGCTATGTAAGTTAAAACACATTTTTTCCAGCTAACATGTCCACTTTTGAGAGACAAGTGCCATCTACGTTACAATCAAGTTTTAACGTCGTGATTTTTTATCTGGTTATGACGCGCAAAGCGAAACTAAATCGAATGATGAGACCTGAGGGTTGGAACAGTGATTATACCGTTCCCATTAAGCTATATCTTTTTTGGCATTTTATGACGTACTGATTTAAGATATCGCAATCAGCCAGGGAAGTCTGGGGTTCGGTTACCGGGTCGGTCAAATCGGACTCAGTGTCGCCTTCGCTGCGATGTTTCTTCGAAGCTGTGTTGCCCAGGCGCTAAGCCTCGTAGATAGACCCCGCCACTCGTTACACTCTTCGGCTTAATTTCGCCAGCATAAAGAAGATTGTAACTATAGCAAACTTCGCTTGCCAGTGAAGTTGGTAAAAATATTCTTTTTTTTCAGAAAACCTGACCCAGCTGTTACAGATGTCATTGAAGAAAACCACAATCTACGTCTACAAATGGAGTCGATTTTGAACGATATTAAAAGTCACCATCAATTCTCAGAAGACGTTTTATTGTTCGAGGTATTTCAGCAAAGCCGGCAATGTGGCGTAGAGGTTCGGAGCGTCGTTTTTGCGACGGACATGATCACAAGGTTGATGGTTCAACTCCCAACCAAACCTCGTTGTTGCCTCGTTGTTGCGTCCTTGGATAAGTTGCATCACAGTGATTTTCCCTGCTTAGTGGAATCTAAGTAGCAGCAAATTAAAGAAGTCAGAAGCAAAACTCGAAACCAAAGACAACACCTAAGCGAGTCTAGATTTGTCCTACGCATTGCGGCTCCGTCGCTTTCTCGGGGCAGAAGGATAAAAATGAAGAAATCATCATTATCAGATTTTCTAAGATCCAAGCTTAAGGTCGCGTGAAAACGCTTATTAAACCGACTTAAATTCAAAGAAAAAAAAACGCCAGCAACCTACAGCCTCAGAGTTGTCAACGGGCCGAAGATGACAACCGACCAGACCGACTCGAACCCGAATCCTATTTTAGCAGCCAGTCTGCGATTTAAAGCCGAAATCAAAAACATCACATTAAATTCTGAAGAAATTTTAACAAAAAAGAAGATAAGATTTACCCATCCACAGTCACACCATTTAAAACAGCAATATGTACACAGTCAAGAAAATAGAATTAATCAGTATACGCCCTGTATAATATCCTTAGCTTTTTTGTTCTTAAAGATAAATGAAATCTCGATTTTGCTCCGGCGTGCAGCCAGATTAAAGGCCTGACAATTTTTCAAAATTCAAGCTCGAGCTCAGCCCGCATCCGACACGACCCGAAAAGCCCGAGCCCGATTGACAACTCTGCACAGCATACGACCCAACTAAACCCTGTATCTGAAAGTTAGAACTTGGTTCGAAACCCGATGGAATCAAAAGATAAAAATACTGTAATCTTGCCAGCAAGATCAGCTCAGATAGCCGAGTGACTAAAGCGTTTGCTTCTGGAGCTGTGACTCGGGTTTAATTCCTAGTCGGGTCAAGCCAATTACTTTAAAATTGGTTTTCACAACTTCCCTGCTTGACCCTCAGCATTAAAAATATAGTGGGGAGAACAAGCCAACAAGTTTACTAGTTGTGCCGTTGGGAAGGCACTTGGCGGAATTCTCCCATCTGGGAGTGATAAACAGATGGCCGGCAACTCCTAAGCGATGTCGTTAGGGCGCTTTGATCGCTTTCTCGTGATAGGAGGATAAATACGCAACTAAATACAAAAAATATAGCAACCAAATATTTCAATTTACTATCACTCGCTACTAATCAAAAATGCTAATGAAACCCATTTTGCCAGAAACGCACTTAACTGTTAATTTTTAGAGTAACGAAGATATATCTATGTGGAAAGAAAAATTTCAAGAGCTACAAAAGTCAATAGAAGGCCACATCAACTCTACAATGGCCTTAAGCCCCATTCCCCCCCGAGGTACGCGGACCGGATTATCAGTTCCGAGCCAGGAAAGCCTTTCAGAAAGGGCAAATACGAGCAAAGACTTTACAATAACGTGAGTGCTTCCACACTGTAAATACAGCCAATTTTTGGAGAATAAGTTTTTGTGGTTGCTAAATTGGTCTCAGCAGCTGAAAGGTTACGGCTCGAAAGATTGACTACCGGCACCAGTTTAGACTCCTTATTAATTGCTACTGTAAACACACGTCTACTCCCAACGACTTAAGGTCGATTTACACAGTATCCGTTTTTGCGCGTTTTTACGCGTTTTGACGCAATGCGTCAGACGCAGCGTTTTTTTGATACGTTTTTTGATATACACAGTATCCGTCAATCCGTTTTTTTGCAAACGCACGACAAAACGCTCCGTCAATTTTCGTGCGTTTTCGAGTAGAGCCAAGTTCTACTTTTGCAACAAATTGCGTGCGTCAATTGAGAAACTGGCTGGCAGGTCTAGCAGTATTGTAGGTTGGTAAACTTTGTTGGGCTGTGGACAACGTCATAAGACTAGTTCAACCTAGAGTAAAACTGAAAAGTTAGTATCTATTCTAGACATGTTATAGGCATTTTAGGACTTGTATAATCATTTTTCAGGTGTTTTCTGAAAAAGGTATGCCCAAAGATATAAAAAGTAAGTTAGAAACAGCACCGGTTGTCAAGTAAAAGTACCGGTATTGTTACTGACAAACAAATGTAGTGTAGGTCGAGTAGAAAGTACTGAACAAATTTATTACCCAAGTGAAAGTGCAAAGTAAGCAGGCTTTAAAACTACGGTACTGAAGTAAACTAACCAAGTAGGATTTTTTTGCAAACCTGTCTTTTTCGGGTCATGTCCAGTATCAGCCCCCACGTTATTTTTGTCTGCCAACCTTAACCTCACCTATAACCTTGACCTACCCTATAACTTGACCCTAATCAAATTTAACCCTAATCAAACCTTAACCCTAACTAAATTTAACCCCAATGGAGCCTAATCCTAACCAGCCCTAACCAAACCTGGGGACTGATACTAGACGTTACCTAAAAAGTCTACACCTATTTTAAATATTGAATTGTATTTAAATTTAGATTTTCTACATCACCACTGTCTGCAAATTAGAAAAAAATGTAGATTCCTAAAGTACCATAGACTATGCAGCTATGATTGGCAAAAAATTTTTTTCAAAACCTTTCATACAGTACTGTACACACAATATGGTACTGGTAGGCTATAACCGGTATCGGTAGGCTAGTCTGCCATTGGTATACTTAGACTGTTAGAGGTGTAAAGTAACAAAAGTAGCCTACTGTACAGCTGTAGCTCTGCTTAAATACCATGGCCCACTTAACAGCTCATAGGTAGAATTTGTCAGTAACGGGCACTTTTGAAGTAATTTTATTATTAAATATTATACTTTCTACTTTCACTGGATTAACATTAACGTAATCAGTGTTCCTTCTAGAGTAAGAAATTTGAGAAAAATGCGAAATTTTTGGGCAAATTTTACTGATTTTAAACCAGAAATTAATATTGTAAAATGCAAAACTGAAAGACTCAAACAAAAAACTTCAATATTTTAATGCAAGACTGTAGCTTGTATCTTGGAAAAGCAAATTTAATGTAAAAAATTTGTAAAAAGGGTCCTCAAAGTAGTAAAATCTTTGGGCAAAAATTTCAATGAATTTTTCACTTGGGCAAATTAGCACTAGTCATAATCATAGAGGGAATATTGAACGTAATGTAATGCTACTTAGCCTACTTGCTTTTTATATTAAAAGTGGTTTGTACACTTGATAGGGCTTGTTTAATCTTTTTAAAATTTGCATGATTGAACAAAATGTACGGTAGGCGACAATCCTACAAACTGTGGTCAGAAATGAGCGTGGGTGCTGTGTCAACTGTCGACACTCGTAAGGACAGACCGATACACAGCACAATTGAGTGATTAATTACTGGTATTATTTTTCAACAAAAAGTTTATTTTACTCTCACCCCACGTTTGAAGTGTTTTCTCTAAAGAAAAAAAAGGGTCTCATCTACCATAAACCCCCTCGCTTTTTCTGTCTGCCAACCTTTACCTAACCTATAACCTGAACCTTACCAAATCTAGCCTTAACCAAACCTAACGCTAACTGAACCTAATCTTAACCAAACCTAACCCTAATCAAACCTGGGGGCTGATACCGTTACTACATCTAACCCCACTGTGGTACTGATGCTGTTATGGTTTAAAATTTTTAACCCTTACCAGTGTTCCCTTTAGGATTTTGACCAGTGTGAATTTGCAAATTCATTGAAATTTTTGCCCAAAGATTTCGCTACTTTGAGGACCCCTTTTACAAATTTTTTGCGTTAAATTTGCTTTTCCAAGATACAAGCTACAGTCTTGCATTAAAATATTGAAGTTTTTTGTTTAAGTTTTTCAGTTTTGCATTTTACAATATTAATTTCTGGTTCAAAATCAGTAAAATTTGCCCAAAAATTTCGCATTTTTCTCAAATTTCTCACTCTAGAGGGAACACTAACCCTTACTAAATACATCTTTTTCTTTAGGAAATTTAAATTTTATTTCAGTATCGATACTTTCAAGGCAGCAAAAGTTAATATATATATAAAGTTTGAAATAAGTGATGTTGTTTTTGTTTTTTTCTTGAGGCATCCAGTTCATAACAGGGTTGCCCACCTTGTGGCAATTTGATAAGGGCAGCATGTTGACCACTTTTGAAACAAAGTGGCTATTCTTACGGTCCCGTACAAATAAGGACTTTGTTTATTTTACTACTTTGTCACGCTCTCTGAATCGGGGTTAGCGTGAAGTGATAATAGAATAAACCAAGCGCTTATTTGTATACCCTCGATGCTCGTACAAATAACCATTACCTTTTTTAAAAGGAATTAAAATATTTTAAAGGAGTAAACATCAGAAAAATGATTTTTGCTTGGCAGCCCTTAATTAACCTTATTCCAGTTACAGCTTTCAATTTGTGGTAATTTATACCAGAACATAAGTAAACTTGTAATGGCAAGTGAAAAAATTATTGAGTTGGTGAGATGCAAACCATTTTTGTATAACCCGAAACATCCTGATCACAAAAATCGGCTTACAGTGCAGAATGGTTGGAAAGAAATTGGTGATGAATTGGAATGTCATGGTTAGTGTTATGTAACTTTTTCTTTGCTGTTCTGTGTATTTATGCTCGAAGCCTTTTTCTGCAGCAAATTATACCAGTATCATATCATACCATTTAGCCGCTTTTTAACATCTGCTTTGCATTTGCAATTCTTAACATGTATTGCTGTGCTATTGATAAATTGAGGAGCTATTTGTTGTGATATGAATTATTACAGGGATGTCCCACCTGCAGCCCCCGGGCCGCCCACTTGATGTGTGGATGGGGCCCACTATTGACCCTGCACTTAATGTGTGGATGCGACCCACTATCAACTTATTAAAAAAACTTTTTGGAGTCTGCTTCATGCACTTCATCGATATTTTCAGTGAAACTAGAACGTCTGCGCTGGTAAAGACCTTCTTTTTTCTCTTCACCGATAATTTTAGTGAAAACAGGACGTCTGAGCTGGTGAAGACCTTTTTTTGCTCTTCACCGATAATTTCAGTAGGAACAAGACGTTTTTTTGTTATACTGGTGGCTTTGCTACCCCATCCATATTTCAATATTTTAGTCGGCAATGTGCCCCGCCCCGTTCAATAAAAAGGTTGGACATCTCTGGATTATTCCACTTTTGTATCATTGTTACATAAAAATTCCTTTTTTTTTTAATATTTCTTGTACCGGTAGTTTGTTATATATATACATTTAATGTTGACTGGTTCATTGGTGTAAACTAGCTTTTTTCAATCTTATACATGTTTTTTTATAATAGCTGTGACTAACTTGAATATTGTTTGTAGCTGAAAAAGCCAAAAAAAAATGGCGAAATATCAGAGACCAATATATGAGAAAGAAACGTTCCTTCACTGCAGCCCAAAGAAGTGGAGCAGGAGCAGATGCAATGCAAAGAGTCTCGTCGTGGCATCTTTTTGACAGCTTGCGATGGCTGGATGACTCTATTGAACATCAGAAGTGAGTGCTTTTGCAGTATTTTTAGGTTTTGTGTTTCATTTGCTTTGTATTGTGATTTTAGAACTGAAAGCAACTTTCCTATGAAAGAACGAATGGATTTGCCTGAAGACAATATTTTGCTGGAACCTTCAAACATCCTTGATATGACAAGTGAGGAGAATTTGGAACACTATTTCGGTATCTTGTCTCTAAGAGTAATCTTAGTTTTTGAAGTAAATTCATTGAACTCCTCCAATGTTACAGTGCTCAGTCTATTCAGTAACAGTAGGGACTAGGGAAACAGCTGTTTATTTTTGTGAATTACTTTACTATGCTGCATCAGCATAAACGAAAGGCATGGCAGAGTCTTATCGTCGACTTTAATATGCTGTATCAACATAAACGAATGACATATCTGAGTCTATCGTTGGTATCAGAAGTGTAAAATTATTAAATTCAAATCTGCTGATAAGATTTAAATCATTCTCTGTTTTTGGATAAATAAAATAAATGCAGTACAACCATAATTCATTACGCAGAAATTGTGCTGTATTTGCTTTTTCAGTGTTTATTTTTGTATTCAGTGGCATATTTATCCTCCTATCGCGAGAAAGCGATCGTAGCGCTATAATGAGCTTGCGTAGGAGTTGCCGACCATCTGTCTACCACAGTGGCGCACCCAGGGGGGTTGGGGAGTCAACCCCTCCTTTTGAAACCGACCCCTTGTTTTTAAAGTGAAGTATCCTAACTGTGCAAGTGCAGTACGTGCTGTTATTTCAAAACAGCTGTGACAGAATTTGCCTCACATCATACTGAAGCCAAACCGGCTGGTTGGCGTAGTGGTAAGAGACATTGTTATCAGTGTGGGCAGAGGTGGATCCAGGGGGAGTGTGGGGGATGCATTCCCCCACCAGCCATTTTCAAACATGTTTTTAATAAATACAGTTTTTCCATGATTTCGAACCTTTTTGAAAACAATAAACCTTACACTCTAAGCACGCCTAATCGAAAATGTACGAACAAAATGCGTCGTATTTTGTGAAACACTCAAATTTAGGTGAAAACAAGTTATACAAAATTTGCCTAAAAATTGTTCAAAAAGTGCTAAAATGGCCGCTGCAGTATGTAAATTTTCAAAAGTTTTCCGGGGGAGCATGCCCCCGGACCCCCTAGAGCTTTTTTATTATCAATCTTCTTCAAAATAATTCTGCCCGAAAAAAAAAAAACGCTTGAAAATATAGCAAATTTGGGTGCCCCCTCCCTGAATAAATTTTTTGAATACGTCGCAGACATTAAAACATTTTTAAAGGGCTTTTTACGCCTTTTTTGGGTTTAACGCCTTTGTATTTAGTTAACACTCAACCTAATTCAAAATTTCATCCCCCCACCAAAATTTTTTGGATATACACCCTGAGTGCGGGATCGAGGATGTTTTAGAACTCCCCCTCCCTTTGAAATTTGCTGGGTGCGCTCCTGGTTTATTACAAAAGATGGGGGAATCCCGTCAAGTGCTTTTCCCAACAGCACAACTTGCCTGCTAGTTCTTCACATTGTCCTTTTAATGTTAAGCGTCAACCCTGGAAGCTGTGAATACCAATTTTGTAGTCATTGGTTTGATTTGACTTGGAATCAAACCCGAATCTACGGCTCCCGAGGCAGACGCTCTTACCACTCGACCATCTGAGCTGTAGATGTGATCATTTATTTTATCAAATCAAATTGTCATTATATAATACTCGCGGTATTACGCCAAAGCGTGTTTCGAGTAGCGAGGTCCATCTTCGCGGCTTAGCGCCTGGGCTACTCAGCTCCGAAGGAACGTCGCAGCGGTGGCGAGCCGTTGGCGACACTGTTTGACCGACAAATTTGACCGACCCGGGATTTGAACCCCAGACCTCCCGCACCGATAGCGTGTGCGCTAAGCAACTGAGCTAATTTTATATGCTTTTCAGAAAGTTTCGATTTTTGGTCAAAATTTTTTTCGGAAAGCACTTCTTGACATGTAGAAACTTTTGTGATCAAGCGTTGTTGTCTAGCTCAAAGCAATTATCATCTTATTAAAAAATTAAACTTTTGCTTAAACCCAAATTAAAGGTGTTAATGAAAGAATGCTATATGCATTCAACTTTATGGTTTGCAAACTTGAAAAGCGTATGCTCGTTCGGCAGTCTGCTCACCTTGTTTAACGCTCTAAAAATAACCTAGAAATTATTTCATTGATTTTTCGTATTTGCATTAGTATGTGTTGATACAAGTTTTGTTGCGTTTACGAATACGCTTTTGCAGTAAACCCCGAGCATCAAGTCTCCCCTGATGAAAGTTTTGTTATTTCCGACATTGCATCCACCTCTGCTCTACCAGTCGATGCGCCAGCAAGCTCACGGTTAACTGAAGATATAGCACCTGTTCTGAAGGCAAAGCGAAAAAATTCTCTCCTATTAAGCGAAGGCGAAAATCGGCTATACTTCAGGTTTGTTTTTTATTATTTCAAACACCGGAATGCCGTGAAAATGAGGGGTTTACATGTTAAGTAACGACAGAGAACATTATCAACCTACACTACTAGTCGCGGGAAGACACGTACCTTGTGTCACGGAAGATTCGAGGCGTGTTTTCTAAATATCCCTAAAAGAATTGCGAAACCGTGTTAACAACAACGGCCCAAACAGGTTGTGGTGTTTGTGCGAGAAAGGAGTCTCCAAGCCAATATCTTGAGGAATAGGGATCCAGGACTGTAAAGGTTAAGAACCACTTTTTTAAAAAATTAAAGCGAATTTTTCAAATCTGCAATGTTTCAGGTCAAATGCATTTCACGCCGACTTTTATTCATAAATAAAAAGCACTCCAAATAGTGGCTAACAACCAACTTCTTCATAGGATTCACTAGTCCATGCAATTGAGCAGAGTACATCCAACATTTCAAAAATGACAGAATCGGTAGCTTCTGAAGATATCGGCGGCATTTTTAAGGACTATGGAAATGTTGTTGCCAAAAGACTTCAAAGCCTTGGAGAGAAAAAAGCGTCCAAAGCTTTTCCAAAGCTGCTGCTGCTTCTAAATGAAATAGAAAGCGATTGATATCATATACCGGTACCGATGTGCTTAAACTTTTTACCATTTAAATTTGTTTTACCTGCTTTCATTTCACTTCGTTTGATTTTTAAATGTTTTTTTTTGTATGGATTCTACACTGTTCTATTTGAAGTAAACTGTGTGCCTGCAGTGTAATTTTGCTTGAAGTATTTTTATAGTCTGCATTATTTTGTTTACCGTACTAGTCGTTTAAATATTCACTTTAAGAATGTCCAGGTTTAAGTAAGCCAAAAGTATGCTCTGTTTCTGCATCATTATTAATGTTGTAATTACTTTTTTTAACACACTGTTGCTGCATCATTATTAATGTTGTAATTTCTTTTTTTAATTATGACCACCAGAAGTTTGATTGGGATGTAGACACTAGACAACCCTTGGGATTTTGCTGCGCCTTAGCTGGACATGTGCGCAGGGTAACTGTGGCATAACGCAAATAGAACTATAGGATAGTTTGCGATCGCTGAGTAGTCTCAATATATGAAAAGAATTATAACCGTAGTAAAGTGACCAACTTCCATTTTATCTTTTTTATGCTATTTTGATGCCTTGCGTTTTTATTTCGTTTAAGTTTCAACACTGCTTTCTGAAGATGCTGACTGTATGTTGCGCTAAATTCTCATTGTGAGAAGTAGTTACTTTGGATTTTATTTTCATATGCATTTTTTACTGTATTGCATTTTTTTTATTTCGTTAAAACTGTCAACATTGCGCTGGTTTATGCACTACCTCATTAAAAATCACTGAAAAGCTATTTATATGTGTGGAAGTGCCAAATGCAAATTATTCCATGAAGATTCGAGCGATAACTTTTATGTACTTTCGAGAAAAGCTTCGAAGAATTGCTACTGTTCGCTGTTGCTCCTATACAACGTCACTAGCAACACAAACGTACGCTCATGGTGCATTGCTAACCAGAGCTGGATGTCTCGAGACCTGTCTCGGTCTCGAGACACGTTTTTGAGTGTCTCGGTCTCGCTATGCCAATGCCTCGTCTCGGTCTCGGACCTTGAAAGTCTCGGAAAATGGTCATGTCTCGATCGAGACATGAAAAAAAAAATGGATTTGAAACAGCATTCAGGTCTTTGATACGGAAGCAACAATGGTACTTACCCAATGTATTCAAAGTAAAACATTGTGCGTGATTTCGCACTTTGCAAAAACATTTGGCCACATTTTGTTTAGACCATTTTGCTTTGTTGTTCAGGCCCGCAGAATTGCAGGTTTTTGCTTTCCTTTTGTGAGCAGCATATATGAAAACTGGTCTATTTCGACCACTAAGCACATGCATTCGATGGTAATCTACTCAAGACCAGGGATGTCTAACCTTTTAATTTATTAGGGACCCATTGCAAAATTAAATATTTGACTGGGCCGCATAGCGACCAGAATTCCAATATTTCATATTAGGCTATAGTTCTAAGAAAAAAAAAATTTACCATTGATAGCCTTGTACTGAGCCGCATTTTGCTGAAAACGCATCTTTTTTAACAACACAAAAAATTTTAAAAACCATTAATATACTGTAATTAATTAATGTAAAGTAAGTTAAAAAAGCATCTTTTGATTTCACAAGAATTTTGATTAGTATTGTATATATCGATTATTTGTTGTTATGTCATTATCATTTATTTTGTTAAATGCATATAATGTGTACTTACGTTTCTTTTTGGTTTTTGTTTTGCTTTGACTTTTCTAAAGGTACCGTATTTCGTTTCATTCTATGTAAGCTTTTCGTGTCTTAATTTAATTTTGAGCGCTTTTTGTGACGCTTCGGCTAGTGAGGAGATGTAGACTCGACGACCTTCAGCTGCTATAGCTGTCATGGTCTTTCGCATCTCCTCACGGGACACTATCTTGTTCTGTTTTATGAGGCATAATTTATTTCAATAATACTCTGTCCGAAAAAATAAAAATAGATGAATGAATAATGCGATAGTTAATCCAATAATGTTAATTTAGTTTTAACTTTTAACAATATGGCCTTCACTCAAAGATATAACGACCGCTAGCCACGTCTAAAAAATTAATATATTTTTTATGGGCAAACGGTGTGTCAAATCAAAACATTTTCAAGAGAGTAAGATTTCTACAAATTTGTTCCCTACAAAAAGATGCTATTTCGTCTGGGTTACAACAGCTATCAAAAGATTATTCAAAATAGTCCAGGCCCAAACAAAGCTTCAAATCGAAAAAAGTGCAGAGATTACAGTTGCAGGAAATTTGGTTATCAACATGGGAAGTGCTTCCAGATTTGAGCTAGCTCTTTTTATGAGAAAGTTATTAACCAGGTAGATAAAATGCATGGTGTCACAATGACTATAAAATGTTTATTTTAATTAATTTATTATTTATTAAATATGAAGTATTTTGATTACATTTCATGAACACTCTCGTGCTCAGTACTTAATAAACTTGCTAAAAAATTGTTTTAACTGAGGATAATGGGCTGCAATGCCGACATCCCTGGTGTAGACCAACATAGCCTACCAATGACTTTTTGTTTAAAGTTTTCTTGACATCATTTTTGTTAGATTAAAAAAGAATGTTGGGTCGTGTAATCGTCTGTGAGAGGTATTGCTTGCCTTGAATCTTCTGTGGTAATAAGCTGTTTCGTTGTTATTATGGTGAACTCGTTAAATCATTAATTGTAATCGTTAAAAGGATATGACCAATAGCACATTTATAATAGGCTGCATCAGTTCATAACCGCGACGGCTTCATTTGCTAGTATTGTTTTTGCTAATGTCAGTTTGCTATAAAGTTATTTCAATAACTTGGCTTAGTAGAGCCCATACTCCAGTGTGTTGCTATCGTTTTTATATTTTCAAATTTTTGGCTTATGAAGTCTCGTGTCTTGTCTCGAGTCTCGTAACTTTAAAGTCTCGTCTCGGTCTCGAAGCTATGATGTCTCAGTCTCGGTAGGTTCGGTCCACGTTCCAGCTCTGTTGTTAACCGTAGTCGCATAAAGATATTACAAACAAATATTAAGAAAATAAAGAACACACACACAACAAAGCGCACATCATAAAACATTTCAGTTTTTTCCTCGGTTCACAACATTGTCCTGCCAGGAGACTTGTCCGACAGATGAGATGAAATATTCCAAATAAATTTGACGCATTTCACTTGCGGAAGCAGAATGAAAATTACTACTCAGGCGGGACACCGAAGTGAGGTTGGAATCATTTTCAGTGTCCTGACGCCAAGAGCCTGTGGTAATAAATCCGTTTCTGCTTTCGATGTCTACATCTGAAGCAGAACAGTAACGGCGAGCAGAAAGTGGTTTAGCCATTTCTTTTCTTCGAAGCCAATTGCGTAGGCAAAGCGTTGCTTTCACAATCTGAATGGTCTTGTCCTTATCCGCAAGAATCGGTTTGCGATAAATTCTCCACTTTTGAGCGAGAATCCCAAATGAGTTTTCGATGCACCGACGAGCCCTGGATAACCTGAAAATATACTGAAACTTAACCATCTACACCTGGCCTACTGTTTTCAAATAAATTAATATTCTGCTTCGCTATAGGCCTATAACTTAACTAAAACTAAAGTGGAGATCACAAGCGTCGTTATGGACCTAATGTTTTTTCAGCCATGCACGCACAAATTGTAGACAATCTAGGCTACCTGTAGTTAAATATCTTTTTTTCGTGGGATAGATTTTTATCTGGGAATGGTTTCATCAAATTGTATCGTAACGGAAAAGCAGCATCCCCAACCAGGCAATACGATACTCTTTTATGAAAGTTAGGAAAAATCGAGCCGGAGGAAACTCAAGGTCATTTTGTTGCAGTTTGATTCCCATCTTTGAATTCAAGAATATACCTCCATCGCTGTGCCGGCCTGAATCTCCCAAATCAATCATTGTAAAGCAATAGTTCGCATCGCATACTGCAAGCAGAACAATGCTGTGAAAGCCTTTATAGTTGTAATATTCCGACCCTTGATTTCTCGGGGCTTGTATCGATATGTGCTTTCCATCAATGCAACCGCAGCACATCGGAAAATCCCATTGCTGTTGAAATTCTCTGGCAATTTCCCGCCATTCTTTTTGCGAAGAAGGGGGGGCGAGCTCTTGAGGGCTTAATACATCCCAAATTGCTGCGCAAGTTTCTGGAATAATTTTTCCAACCGCAGCTGGGCTTACACGATAGTTCATTGCAACGGAAATAAACGAGTCCCCAGTAGCTAAGAATCTGTGGATTAAATAATGTATCGGTATTACACCTTTTTAGCTTTTATTAGAGTTTTTACTTTATTTAAGCTCTTTTTGGAAAAGCACCGGATAGGCCCAATAGTGACGTCAGTAATTAAGCAGAAGCTAAAAGTTTCGTAGTAAGTTTACATTTGAATTTAAAAAGTCGTTGATTATATCAAAAGGAAAAGTTGCTTTGATAAACCTACCTCAGGGTCAATGCTAAACGAGTTTCCGCCGAAATGGGCGCTCGCCAATGGGTGAATTTCTTTTGTATAAGAGGTTTTACTTGATCAAACAATGAATCAAAATCTCGCACTGTCATCCGATAGTATTTGAAGAAGTATTCGTCATCTTTCCTTAAATGAGGATCGAGAAGGGAATGGACACCCAAATGCCTATGGGCAAAAATTTCTCGAACCCTTACTCTGTAAGCAGAGGATAAATGTTAAAAAGAAGACCAGCAGACTGCAGTTGCAAACCAGAGCTGCTAAACTACTCAGTTCTTGAGTTGTACTTTACACAATACAGCAACTATTGCCATCTTCCCAGCCGAAAACCTTAACTCTGCAGTCTGCACAAGCTAAAACAACCCACATTCTTTCGTGCAGTTACCGGTAGTTAACAACAAATTTCTCACAACAAAATTCATTTATTTTGTCCCATCGGTGATAGACAGAACAAAGCCGATCTGCACCTTATCCAGGAACCAGCCCACCTGTAAGTTGCAGGCTTCTTGAAAAAACAAAGCATGGCCGCATTCTTTGCCGTATACAGTAGGTAGTATACAGTACACACAGTAGGCTCGCTGTAGGCTATACTGTAGTTAACAGGCTACTGATAATAATTAAGGCTTGAAGCAGAACTGCAGCAGCCTATAAAATTATGCTGTGTGTATTAAACTTCTAATAGCCAGCCTACTGGTAGCCGAAGAATACTTGACAACAAAAAGATCCAATCAAAACTCACCTTCTTCGTCGTTCCTCTTGCAAAATCATCATGAGGCATAAAAGCACATGATGCTGGATTGATGTCGCAATCTGTGCTATTTGACGATTCATGTTTATACCGATAACTATAACTTTGTGACTGTGCTACTACGACTGTGCGACGCGCGTCTTAAAAACCTCGACGGATACTGTGTATATCAAAAACGCAAGAAAAAGACGGATCTGTTTCTGCGCGTAAATACGCCGTTAATCAACGCCGTCACAAACGCCGTCAATTGACGACGTTAAACGCAGAACGGATACTGTGTAAATCGACCTTTAAGCTTATATGAGATATCAGTATGAGATAAATCATCATAAGCTAAAGTCGTTGGGAGTTGACGTGCGTCTGGCTATTGATAATGAGTTTAAAGTGATACCGGTAGTCAATCTGTCAAGCCGTAGCTTTTTGGCTGCTGAGACTTTTACATAATCAAGCCAATTCACTTAATCGAGGACTCAATTATTGCTTTTTTTCAGATTAGGTTTTTATAGTTTATTTTTTTTGTTCTTTATGAATCGAAATGGTGTCGTCAAAATTTTTTGAAAATGTTGTGAAAAATCAAGCACTGTTAGGTTTGTTTTTTCTCATGCTATTTTCGTCATATTGACTGTTTTCTGAATTTCAGTTTTTGGTTTCTTTAGAAATCTCAGAGAACAAATTAACAAAATGAAAGAAGAAAATAACAAACTGCAAACCGAGTCAAGACTAGCAAAACACCTCAAAGAAGAAAACGAAAATCTTCTAAGTCAATTAAAAGAGCTCGCTGACCAGGACTCGCAAACCGAAACCGGGTAAGCTTCTGCAATAGCCTCAGTGGAACAGCTCAGATGGCCGAGTGGATAGAGCATCTGCCTCTGGAGCAGTAGACCTGGGTTTCATTCCGAGTCGGGTCAAACCAATGTTTTTAAAATTGGTATTCACAGCTTCCCTGCTTGACGCTCAGCATTAAAGGGACAGTGTGGAGAATGAGCCAACAAGTTTACTTGTTGTGCCGTTGGGAAAGGCACCTAAACGGGATTCTCCATGCTGGTGCGGTAGACAGATGGGTGGCAACTCCTTTAATCGCTTTCTCGTGACAGGAGGATAAATATGCAACTAAATACAAATATACATACAACACATCTCTTTTTTTTGTTATCATAAGTATATCAAAACGTATGTCGTTCTGTTGTGCTACTACTGAATTTTTTCGGTGTCGTTGGTGGTGTTGCTGGTATTCATTCATTTGGCGATGGGGAAAAAATAAAAAATACTGCTAGGCCGACGACTAAAGAAACTGTTTGCTTGGTGGTTGAGATGTGAAAAAAGAAACAGTTCGGTTACGTAAAAAAGAACGACGCTTTTGAAAGAGTAATGCTTCCTGTATAATATTTTTATGATGTTTGTAAATAATATAAAACAAGCAACTGTAAATATTTTAAAATTAATAGCTTTTGCTGCCATATAGCTGCTAAAAAAACACACTGGGAAAACTTATCGTTTTATAAATGAGATTGTTGAATTCTTATCTACAAGATCAGTAACCAACTTCATAAATTTGGTTTCAAGCGAAATACTTTTTTTTTTAGTGCTCTGAGATTACAAATTCAAGATCTTCAAAAAGAAAACCAACTTCTGAAATTTGAAGTAGACTTGAACGGACAAATGGGAACAAAAGACAGGTTTGTGAAAAATGCGTTACCCCCAGCAACATTTATAATTTGATGAAAACGAGACGACTGACCGGTTGGTGTAGTGGTTAAAGACATCGCTATCGGCGCGGGAGGTTTCGGGTTTGATTCCCTTGCCGATCGAATTGGACACAGTGTTGCCACGGCTGCGACGTTACTTTGGAACTGTGTTGCTCAGGCGTCAAGTCTCGAAGATTGGCCCCGCCACTCGTTACACGCTTCGGCGTAATACTGCGAGTATAATGAAAATATAATCTTTCTGAAAACAGGATTACTGTGCATTAGAGAAGCTTTCTTGATTTCATAGCACCAAATAATGCAAAAACTTTAAATATCTCAACTCATACGGCTACAAAAAAGCTCTTGCAGCTGTGGACTGTTTCAAAGGTTTAGAGGAGGGAGATGATCGCCCTCCCCTTTGAATTCGCCCCTAAATACACAATGCATTAAGACGAGAGAAGAAAAATTATAAACTAGCTACGAACATTAAAAAATTTTGCGTGATGAATTAAACTTGAACCTAATCCTCCAAGATCTTAGATGGGTTAGAGTCAAGTTCAATACATTAAATGAAGTTCTTTGCATTGATTTATAAGCTTGAATCACTCTCTCAGCCTAATAGCTAGACTGGTAGACTTCGGAACAAGCCTTCATCGCTTAATCTTAACTATCAATGTTGCAGTATGAAAATATAAAGCTTTCCTTTATTTTCAATTTTCATGAGAAGCTATTGCCACAAACGTTGCTCTTCGATCTTTTGTTTTACATAGGATAGGTAAATCTATGGGGCCTGATCTCCTCCCAATGCTTGGTATCTATAATAGTAAACAGGTACAGTACTTTGTTACTTTTGATGCATAAAACTGCAAGATACAATGGTGCCTGATTTTTTGATACTTAAGTTCTAAAAAAACAGTCTGCCTCTGTTTGAAATAACCTTAATATGTTTTCAGTGATCTCAAAAAGCAAATTAAAGATCTGAAAGAGCTAAATGTCGATTTGCATTCTAAACTTGGACAATTGGATTACCTTAGAGCGGAAAATAATAGTCTCCAATCCAAGTTGGGACAAATGGATTACTTAAAAGCAAATAACGAAAATCTTCAATCTCAGTTGGGAGAATTGGATGATGTCAAGGAAGAAAATAACGCTCTCCAAGTAAAACTTGAATATTTAGAATTTTTGGAAAAAGAAAACGAGTTTTACCAAACAAAAGTGAAAAAATCTACAGATGAAAACATGTTCCTACAAGCACAGTTGGATCAACTAGCAGCAGCCTCAGACTCCAACATAGGAAACAGGTAAACGAGTTAGTGATATGTAGAGGGAATAAATATCAATAAAGTTATATTTTTTTGGAAGCGCAAAAACTAATGAAACCGATAATTGCGAAAAAACTACGCTGATACGAGGTCTATTTAAGAGTTATAAAGTCAAAAAAAGTCATATTTTCTTTTTTAGGTTATAAAATATGACCATTGATTTTTGTTATGAAATACAAATTATTAAACCCCAGCTCCACCGTAGATACACTTCCTGAAGACTTTACACTTAATAATTTTATGTTGAGAAAGGCAATGAGAATTTTCAAGTTTTCATGCCGACTCTCACAAAGCATTTGAAGCGACTTTTTTGTAGTTTAGAAAAAAGTTATGCAAAAACCATTGTGGAGACGAGTAGACCAGATATTTCTCCAGCATTGTATGCCAAGTTGTTAACGTACCAGCCTACAATCAGCAACTGTAAAACGGTCATTTTCGATGTTAAAATCCATATATCATCATAACCGAAATTTTACCGATGCACACGTCACATTCTATTATAAAATTGTATTTAACAGTTGAATATCTTACTTGCTGTAAAATGCACATTTGAATTTTTTTTTTACTAATTTTCAAGCGAATTCTTCGTTCTTTTGGTATTCTTGTTCAAAATACATGTTTAGACTTACATATGAGATGTTAATTACGGAAAACAGCATGAATTTGCTGTTCTAAAAATAAAGTCATATAAAGTGATATGTTTCAAAAAAAAGTCTTATTTTTCGATTTTATAGGTCAGAAAAAAATCGCCCCAGTGATATGCTAAGAGTTACAGCAAGTTTGAGATGCACGTATTTGAGCGAAGTTGAGATCGCTAAAGCTTGAAACGAACTAAAAGCGGTAGAAGACACTAAAAACTCGCTGGCATAATAATCACAATCTTTTGCCATGAAATAACGGTAGGCGTGAAAAAACTTACTAAATGAACGCTGTGAAACCATTTTTGTGGTTTGGCCGCTCATCAGATAGTCGATTTTAACTGAGTGGTTTTTCCAAAAATGTGGCCCGGTAGCCCCGCTCTCCTCCTTACACCCCCGAGATTTTAATGAGCTTCTGTGATATATTGATAAACATCAGCAGCAATTTTCAATTTTTAGTGAACTTCAAAAGCAAATTGATACTTTACAAGAAGAAAACCGGAACCTTCACGCAAAAACGAAACAAATTGAGTATCTCAAAGATGAAAATCAAAATCTTCAGGCTCAGTTGGATCTTCAGAACCAATACGCGCAACTCTCAGACAGGTGAGGTTGTTGGTATTTGTGGGGAATGCCAGAAATTAAATTCACGCAGACAGGTGAGGTTGCTGCTGAGAGGTATTAGTGTGGTAATACTTGAAGTTGAATAAACATCGCACGAATACACACGGGTTGCATTTCCTGGGAGGGTCCAATGTAACAACGTACTGCCAACTGCTTGTATTTCAAGAAGGAACAAGAAAGCCACAGTAAATATTAACTTTAAACGTTTCAACTACGTAGAGTTAGCTGTTATCATCAGCAGTCTAAAAAAACAGTGCAAAACTGGTAGCAACCTTTTCAGTTCGAAGAATTATAGAGGCTTTATTTTTCCTCCTTGAGCTATTTTCGTCCATATCTACTGCACTCCGATATTTGTATTTCTTACTTCGTTATTGACTTGTCAGTACCAAGCATTATGTTACGTAAAACAACATACGGTATATGTAACATCCGTGTTTTTCTAGCGATTGCAAAGACGCGTCGTTGATAATGCTTTTGTTAGTGAGTCACTGCCGCTAAGCGTCACAATCGCATCACGACTGTTTCTACTTTATTTGTAGTCTGTCATAAGTTTGAGCGCTTGGAAAGTATTTGTGAATGAAATCAACAAACCGTTTTCATCATGTGGAATAAAAAAATCTGCAGCATTTGACGAAGCTTGCGCTCTTCGAGTCAGCAATCACCTGATGTATAAGTAAAGTGCGATCGGCTCCTTTCTTCAATTGAACCCGTAACGCTGTAACGAAGGATCTGATTTCCCTAGCAACGCCACTAAACAATGTCGCTGAGTTGTAATGACTAGGTAGTAGAGTATCGAACTCAGCAAACTATTTACTAACTTCAATTTTTAGTGAACTCAAAACACAAGTTGAAAAACTACGAGAAGAAAAAATAAACTTACAAGCGCAAGTAGGGCAAATTGAACGTCTTAAAAACGAAAACAAAAACCTGCAGGCCCGATTGGCACAGCCGGTGAACGTGCAATCCAACCCCGTGGAGAGGTGGGTAAAACTACTAAAGTTGTGTAAAGGTTGGGGATTACGGAGATATTGCGGTAGTCGCGGATATGGTTACCAATTATCACGTTTGATATAACTTGAAATGACCCGACCTTGTATTAAACCCAAATTTGTTTCACCAGTAGCGCTAAGAGATGGCAAATGGAGCAAACGCCCCGAAATCTACGCCAGGATTTTTTTTTTGGGGGGGGGAGAGAATGAGTTTTAGATATGTGATACTTGGTTCGATGCCTGATCTGTTACTTTAGTCGTGGACAAGGTTACCATATTTCATATAACTTGAAACAATCCGATCCTGTATATTAAATCAATTCTTTTCACTAATAACGCTGAGAAGGGGAAACCGTGGTCCACGTCGTTTTTTGGGGGGGCACAAGACGTGTTTTTTAGAGAATGCTTTTTATTCACAGCTATTTTGTCCCGGACCTGAAAATCTTCACTGCGACCTGCTTGTCATACAAATTAGAACGCACTAATTCACAGTAGTTTCAATTTCATCCTTTTTTAGAGAACTTGCAATGCAAGTTGAAAATTTGCAAGATGAAAACAGGAATCTTCTATTACAAGTAGGGGAGACGGAACAAATCAAAGACGAAAACAAAAACCTCTTGGCCCAGTTGGAAAACTTCGCAATGGCCCAGTCTAAGTCTACAGACGGGTAAGTTTCTAACAAAAATCTGATCTTCATTATACTCGCGGTATTACCCCGAAGCGTGTAACGAATGGTAGGGCCCATATCCGCAGCTAAAATCCTGGGCAACACAGCTGCGATGAAACGTCGCAGCGGTGGCGAGTCGTTGGCAACAATGTGTCCGATTTGACCGGCTTGGGAATCAAACCAACAACCTTCCAACGCCGAGAGTGACGCGTTTAACCACTGCACTACCAGCCGGTAACTTCCAAAATAGAACTCGTTGCAGCATTTCAACGTGTAGTAAAATGTGATAACTACAATCACAACGTCGTTGGTTCAATTCTTACCCAAGATTCGTTTTAGGTCTTCGCATAAAATGCTTTACAACGGTTATTATTTTTGCTTAACCGAAAGTTGGCAAGCAGAGTTACAGTATTTCTTATTCTTCTTCTCTTGTTACAAGAAACAACAAACAAACCCAGATATAGACTGCTTACTGCAAACGCAGGCCCTACAACGTTCTTGCTTCATTGCTTTTTCAATAAGTAACCACAAAGAAGCGATACTCGTTGGGACGCATCTTTTTCAAGAGAGCAAGAGACGTACTTTAGATGGAAGTTGCACTAAGGACGTGACCAGCAAAACATCTAGGGAGGCAGGACCGGTTGTAGACAGTGAGAGGTCTCTTTTCATTAACCCTTGGTGATTGGTCACAAAATAGGTCTTCGTACGTCATTAAAAGGGAAAGCTGTGCCTTGGTTGCCCTACGCCGGTTGGCCACCGAATTGAATTCATAGCCAAACAGTAACGCCTCTCACGGCGATGAAACTAGGCTCTAATGTCTAGACCATAATAACACATTAAGGAGCAACGTCAATGCCCTTACTCTGAGCGTAAATAATCGATTTGAGAAGATATTTTTACATTTTTCAGTGCCTTTGAAATTCAAATTGAGAATTTGAAAGAAGAAAACAGGAATCTTCAGTCGAAAGTGGGGCAAATTGAATACCTCAAAAACGAGAATCGAAACCTTCAAGCTCAATTGGCAGAACTGGCACACGCTCAAACTAAGCCGACAGACAGGTGGGGGGTTACTACAGCAATTGGTAGAGTGAAAAATTTAAAGGTGCTTTGGTCAAGCTTGGAATGAGGAAACCGGAAAACACTATTGTAAAGTCTTATAAAGTACAACCTTGATTTGAGATGTGATTTTGAAACAATGCGCGCAACAGTCACGTAGAGGCTGCATGATGCTGCACTTTCGAAAATATATCAAAAAATCCTTTTAAGGTGAACTTAATTTGCAAATAACGTTTTTAGCATTCTTGAAATGGAAATTAAAGATTTAAAAGAAAAAAACAAAAATCTTCTATCAAAAGTTGGACAAATCGAATATCTTAAAAACGAAAACACAAAACTCAAAGGACAATTAGGACAACTGGCTTTCGCTCAGCCTAAACCAGGAGACAGGTTAGTGAAATCATGATTTACCATCTTTATTTTATTTTTATGCTGCCTTTGATGTGACTCAATCAATCATCAAAGCAATAAAGCAAACTGTCACTCCACCAGATTAAGCTTATGTGAGTGCTGTTATTGTAGGTGCCAGGCCGGATATACAAATAAGATAGGCAGGCTGAAGCCTAATAGGGCTTCGGAGAAGTAAGGGACCTCGTCCCAAACGATGAAGACTTTTTTCTCGTTTTGGAGATCAATCACCAATACCTTTACATACGTAGAGACGAGTCTGATCATTAGTGCCTCATTGATCAAATAGCCCATGGCCTCTCACTGCCTAAATCCTGCCCTGGACAGTGTCTTGCGGAACAATCACAAGTATAACCCTTCTCCAGTAATACCTTTTCCATCCGTGCTTACGAAACGAGAGGCTGAAGTTCAATGCTGAGGTAGTCAAAGGTATTGTAGATCAATGACTAAGCAAAAATGCGTTTCAACAGCGCAAAACTATTAATCAAATTTGTTGCTATATTTTAGTGAACTCATAGTACAAATTGAAAATCTCAAAGAAGAAAATAAGAACCTTCAATCGCAATTGGGACAGATAGAATTTGCGCAATCTGCTACTGCGCCTTGGGAAAGGTAAGAAATCAAGGAAAGATGAATGCAGACACCAGTCTTTGAAGAAAATATAATAAAAAATCTAACATTGGTCGTCAAATCGGACGCAGTGTTGTCGACTGCTCGCCACCGCGACGATGCTTCTTCGGAGCTGTGGTGCCCGGGTGCTAAGATGGGCCCCGCCACTCGTTACACGCTTCAACTTAATGTTACGAATGTAAAGAAGATTTGATTTGCAGTTAACTTTCCTGTAGATTATATTTTTTTTTGTTCCAGTGCACTAGAAATAGAAAATGGAAATCTTAAAGAAGAAAACAAGTCCCTGCAGTCTCAACTGGCAGAGATGGGAAATCTTAAGCGAGAAAATATCAGTCTTCACGCTAAACTGGAAGAAATGGCGTTAGCACAATCGAAAACACAAAACAATGCAGAAGATGAATCAGTCGCAAAAGTAAGTTTAATCACACCCTTAGGGGGTCAGATGAAACGAAAACAATGGAGAGAAACTTTTTTAGCTTATCACATTTTCTTATAGGCTTATTCTACAATTTTTCTCAGTTTAGAAACACAGCTGCTATAATATAGTTACCTGCAGAAACTTAACTTTCTCTGACAAAAAAGACATTTCGACCGCTAAATATGCTAAAATCCTCATCAAAAAAACAGTAGCAAAACTTCGTTATTATTCCAGAAGTGTGTGGCTTTTGATATAGGTTTAAGAAAAACAGCAGTAGGAATCGTTGCTTTGGCTATAGGTTACATTTTT
Organism: Trididemnum miniatum; assembly: GCA_964006365.1. Lineage (NCBI taxonomy): Eukaryota > Metazoa > Chordata > Ascidiacea > Aplousobranchia > Didemnidae > Trididemnum > Trididemnum miniatum. The sequence goes on along the minus strand of OZ023251.1, from coordinate 12,936,758 downwards.
GCTGATTGTAAACAATGGTTTACCCAGGGGGAGGGGACTTTTTACATATGCGCCCCATTTAGCATCCCTCAATACATGTTAAAAACTGTCATTGCTCCCATTCTTCTAAAAAATGGTGCTGTTTTGTGGAAAATTTTAATGCGCCAACCACTTCAAAAGTCCTGTTTACACCCCTGGTCGTAAATGTACTGGTACGTTTTATTTGCATTTAGTTATATTTACCCCCCTATCACGAAAAAGCGATCAAAGCGCTATAACGAGCTTGCTTAGGCGTTGCCGCCATCTGTTTACCATTCTAAACGACCGTTAAGTGCCCTTCCCAACGGCACTACAAGCAAACTTGCCGGATTGCTCTGTAAACGATAACTTTAATGCTGAGCGTCAAGCAGAGTTGGTGTGAATACCAGTTTTTTGTCGTTGGTTTGATCCGACTCGGTACCATACCCGAGTCTGCAGCTCCAGAGATAAACACTCCTGCCACTAGGCCATCTGAGTTTTTTATATAGATAATTTCGGATTATTCGACTTCGATTTTCGCAGTTAACTAAATTTGCTTTTTACGCACGCATGATATGGCTACAGTAATTGTGTGGTTAAAAACTAACCAACGAGCGCTCTCTGCTTCGCCGTGCTTCTGCGCTTTACGAAATCTTGGAGTTTGTGATCAAGTTTTGGACTTTGAGCGCTTTCTGTCTTGCCGCGCCCTTCTGATCAGCAAGCTGTATATAAGCTTCGATTTTTGTTAGTTTAGTTAGAGCCAGCTTTGGCTCTCGTAGTTGTGCACCTGATGAGTCTGGAAGGACGAAAAAAATGATAACTGGTTACCCTTCGTCATGCACTAAGCGTTGGTGAACACCCGGCCCATGTCGTGCTTGCATTGCTCGGTGTCGCAAACAATCACTACATATAGCCTTGCTGTATAAATATGCCACACAATTCTAGAGCTAAATGGTTTAAAGAGAGTGGTCTAATTGCCCAATGTGTAATTGAACCTTCAGAATTGAAAGTTGTAAAAGCTTGTAACAAATCGATTTATCTTGTTCTTAAATTGTATAGATTGTGTTTCAGCTTACTGAAGAGTTGAATTCTTGGAGCTTTCAATTTGAAAATCTTCAAAGCGAACATTTGTCCAATAAAGAAGCTCACGAAAAGGAAGTTGCTCGACTGAAAGCGGAGAGGCAAGAAACAGAAACGAAAAACGGATTTTTAACAAAAGAACTTGAACGAATAAACGGACTTTTGAACGTTTTTGAACAAGAAGATCAATTTATGAATGAAAAATTAAGGTAAAAACTTATCGTATCAGTTAAAACGCCCACTTTAAAACCGAAAACGCGGGTTTAATTCGCGGTTGGGTTATAAATTTAAAATCAATTTTTACAGTTTCACCATTAAGAATGTTTTGTATCTTACTTCAACAGCCACACATATTGAGCCTCCATAAAGGCAAGCGCAATGCTTGCTTCATAACATAGAACAGTATGTAGGAAAGCAAAGGAATCGCCCCGATCAGGGCATCAAGTTGTCAGTCATACGGTCATACCCCTAATGCTTCGCGTGGACACATTGCCGAAACTTAAAATAATAATAATAATCTGCCTCGCCAGTTGCAAAGCAAAGATCAATTAAGGTAGAGTCGAGGTGCTTAGAGACTCTAACTCGAGCTGCTACCACGGATGCAAACTCGATCGACTTTTAACCGAGTTCAACAAGAGATATTTGCAAGTTCGAGTTCTAAGAATTTTATTTTTTGAGTTCAAGTTCGAGTTCGGCAAAAATAACCGAGTTCGGCGAGTTCGAATTCAAGTTCGAGTTCGCAGCCCTGGACTTTATAGGTCGCAATGGCATGAACAAAGAAATGACATGCAGCTTTTCTTTTGGTAAAATCATAACTTCAATTTACACGGATTGTGACTACTTATACAACAAACTATATTTCGTAGTGATCTGTTTTTTCTTTTCAACAATTTTAATATCTTTCTAATGAACTCGAACTCCAACAGTTTTATGCGAGTTCAAGTTCGAGTTCAGAAAAAAAATTTTTTCAAGTTCATGTTCGGCAAAATGATCGAGTTCTTTCGAGTTCGCAGCCCTGGCCGCTACCTCCACGACCCCCCCCCAAGAGTTAGCGGGTCTCGAAAGTAAGAAAGTACACTTTGCTAGCAAAAACTTAGTGGGCCATGTGCAAAAAAGAAGGAAGTTGCTGGACAACTAGTCCTTGCATCCATTTGCCTCGTCTTTTTCTTAAAATATCTTAAATTGGGAACTTTTTTTTCAGTAAATCTAATTCGGACGTAACCACACTTAAAGACGAAAATATTTCTCTTAAAAATATAATAAACGAACGAGAAGATCAAATCAAGAAATTGGAGGAGGGTCTGCAGAGTCTCAGGGACGTGGTGAGTCAAATATAAACTACTTAACGGAAAATTCAACAGTAATTGAAGCAGATTGCGAAATGAACTTGTGCTCTTTGAGTCAGCAGCCACATTAAATATCCCTAATTTGCGATTAGTTTCAGCCAAGTAACCGAGAAGTGAACCAGTAAGGTCTCGAGCCGACCTAAGGTACGCAATCATGTCGTAACTGATCTAAGCTTTGCAAAAGGCAAAAGATAGTGGTTAAATTTCCAGAAAGCTTGGCCATTTTGAACAAACTGCTTCACGAGCAATCGCCTGGCGAGCCAAGCAGGTAGCTAACTGAAGAGGAAACCAAAATTCAACTCGAAATTTAGAATTCGTCCTAGGTATAACGCCAGGATCGTATAAAAATTGGTGGGGGAACAAAGTCAATTTTTCAGGGCCATGCGTTTTTGCTGACCGGGTTTTGGCATAGCCGCAGACTCTTTCTTTTCGCCCTCGGACTGTAGCCTACAGCCCCTTTAATTCGACTTTGTACTGCTTTTACAAACCCTTATGAAGTAAAAACGCAAAAACTGCTTCAAATCATGCAAAATAATCAACATTTCAGACGGAAGAGCAGAAAAAGTCGTGGAAGGCAGAGATTCAAGCGAGTGTAACGCACTTGGAAAAAGTTAAAGAAGAAAAAAAGGAGGAGCTCGAAATTCTTCGGAACGAATCCGAATTGAGTCATCAGACCACAAAAAGTTTGGAAGCCGAAGTTCGGAAATTGCACGATCGTATTTCGGAACTAATCAACCACGATGAGCATCATCAGGAAGAAGTCAAGTAATTTTAAATTTGTTTACTTTTCTAAGGAAAAATAAAGCCTTACTGTAATTTATACTGCCTTCCAAGCACTGCAGATGATGACAGCTGAATATATGTTGTCGAAACGTCCAGTTTTAAGATTTACTTTCGCCTATTTTTCCTCCTTAAGCTGAATTTGTCCCATAATTGCTGTGTTCCAAATTTTTTTCTAACTACAGTACAGACAATTGAGGTTTTGTTGTAGCGAATGCTTCGTTAATGCCAACCTAGCTGAGAATCGAACACGCAAAATTTGGTCGGAAATCCAGTTTGGTGGCTTGGAAAGCTTTGGGCAAAAGAAAGATTTTCCTAATTGGAAGGGTAACTTTATTATATTAATTTGCAAGCAATGGCATAATCAGCAAAAAATTTAAGGGGGAAGATTACAATAGACTGAAGAGTTCAAAAACATGATCTGCTTGGATCATGGCCTTGGACATACACTAAGCACACTTCAGACCAGCGATGTAGTTAAGACCATCACCTGCAAGACCAAGACCTTTGATTTTTTTCAAGACCAAGACCATAGAAATGGGATGAGGCTTAACAGTTTATCACTTATCGCTATTTTTCTATAACAACAAAACGAGCAAAATATATACGGAATAAAAAAAGAAATAAGAACAACACAGCCACATACACGCTGTTGGATACTTTTTCTAGCTGTGCAGGATCACTTAAATTTTTACTAGATGTTTTTAGTTCTTTCGGTCTTCAGACCTAACTAAATGGTCAAGACCAAGACCTTAAAAAAATGGTCTTAAGACCAAGGCCGGTCTTAAGACCTTCATCACTGCTTCAGACCGGTTTCGTCAAAAAAAAGGGCCAACTCCCAGTGCCCCCATAACTACCCCTCTACTTGGCAAACTTTTTATTTCGTGAGCCTATAGTTATCTGTTTAATTCCTTAACAATCGCAGGCGCAGAGAAAGCGACATCGCAGTTCTAACATCAGAAAACACAAACTTGCTCTCCAAACTTCAAGAATCTAATTCAGTGGTCACTAAACTTCAAGAAGAGCTGAAGCTGATCAGCGAAATACACACTGACGAGGTACGATGCGATGTGGAAAATAAAATGTTTTTAGAAATAATCAAGATACCATCGTAGGGTTGGGTAGCAAAAGGATCAAAGAAGACATTCCCAGTTTACTGCGAACAGTGAAACTCTTTTAACTTTTACGGTCTTGTCAGAGCAAATAAAGCTCAATATTGTTTGTTTGTTCGTTTTAATCCAGTAAGTTTATGCTTTGTATTAGGCGTTGTTACAGAACCACTCTGCAACAATTGCGTTTTCTCTGATGTTAACTTAACTTGCCCTAAGAGGAGCTCTCCGGCCTTCACCGCTCCGACGCTGTCTTTTGTCACATCGGATACTTGATCAAAATAATGTATTGTTTTTTTTTGTAACTTTAAACTGAAATCCAGCACGGCAACGGTAAAAAATAACTGAAGGTTACTCAAACTATATGCTGTGCAATTCTTCACAAATTAAAACGTCCACTTCCTAGCGAAACAAAAGAGGAATAACTTAAAACTTCTTGACTTCAGTGTTCAAACCCGTCTTAATCAACCAAAAGAAGTGCAGAAACGTGAAATAATTTAGGGAATAAACGTAAAAGCCTGTGGTCGAGTTTGTAAATAAATTGCGCAAGAAATGAGGTGAACCTGGCACGTGATGAAATTGTAGACGGCGCAAACGTGATAACTGAATTTGCAAGCACGAGTTCGATGCCAATAGTGGATAACGACATTTTTTTTGATGGTGCTGTAACAGGCGTGGCAAACCGGCGGCCCGCTTATTTTTTCAATGTGACCTGCGTTATAACTAGTTGAGTGTACAAAATTTTATCGAAAACTTTAAACTTTCTTAAAAAATACTGTACAACAAATCCAAATATTTGCAATAGGCCTGCGCGTATCGTAAAATGCATCAAATAGTCTTTAGTTTCGCGGTAAAAATAGTTTTGCCATTAATATTTAATGATTTTGCAACGTAATTGTGGGTATTTGACGTTGATTTGAAAATTTAAAGATGTTTGGAGCCGCTCGAAATATTTGCAATTAATATGCTAAAAGAAACAGGGTACCGTTATATAAAAAGTGCAAGTCTATATTTTAGGGTCAGCATCCATCACTTTTATTGATTCACCCCTACCTTTATTTGCCAACACAGAATTGAATCGTCTCTGGCGGGAACTGAGCGTGAGTTTACCGCTCGAGATTACAATCGATCTTAACTCTTTACCTTAACAAACACGACACTTAATAAAACCAACTTACAGACTCATTTGACGTAGTGGTTAACCGCGTCGCTTTTAAAGGTGGTAGGTTGTTGGCTCGATTCCCTGGCCGGTCAAATCGGACATAGTGTTGCCAGCGACACGGCATCGCTGCGATGTTTTTTCGGAGCTGTGTTGTACAGGTGCTTATCCGCGGAGATGGACCCCGCCACTAGCTCCACGCTTAGGCTTAATACTGCAAGTATAAGAAAGATTTGATTTTTTTGGTTTTGCAGGCTCAATCTGAGATTCAAATTTGGCGGGAAAAATACGAGAACAAGGAACGGGAGTTGGTGGAGTTACGGATTACCAGTGAAGTGGATGTGGAGCAATTAAAAGCGCTTTCCAAAACTTCTCAATTAAAAGCTTTTGAAGCGGAGAAGGAATTGGACGCAATAAGAAGCCAGTTGGTGGTGATTAGCGTAGACGAAGAAAAAATGCAACAATTAAATGAGTAAGATACAAAAGAACAAATCTTTATGATTCTTGCGGAATTATGGCGAAGCGAGTGGCGAGGTCATCTCTGCGGCTTAGCAACTTAGCTCCTGGGCAGCACAGCGCCGAAGAAACATCGCTAAGACGCCGTTTGCGATATTACGTCTGATTTGATAGACCCGGGAATTAAACCCCAGACCTCCCGTACCGTTGATGGTGTCTTTAACACTACGCCAACCGGAAGACATGAGTGAGAATGTAATTGACTACAATGAAGGGGGTTGCTTAACTTTGGTTTTAAGAGGTCTTGTCTTCTGCCAGGGGCGAACGCAAAAATTTTCCGGGGGGAAACGCGTGAAGAAATTTTTCACGTTTAAGACAATTTGCTGGTAGAGTCAGAGCGATAAAAACTTGTAACGTGTACCGAAGGAGGCCTATAGGGGGCGTGCGCAGAAAGAACCACTACGTGCATTACTGCCTCCTTCAGTGTTTTTTGTGGCCGGCCATCAATTTAGTATAATTGATATCAGTGGTCTACTTGACATGTGAATGGAGTTTTACCACAGGGGTTTACCAGGGGAAGATTCAGATTCTTTTTTTGGGAAAACGAGGGCTGGAAATCGAAAAATGCTTACTTTGCGATTGTGTACATCTAGAAGTGTTGAAGTGCCAATGTAATAATATGTATAAATAAAAACTTGGTAGGAGGCTTGAATCCCTTTTAACTTCTTTGTATTCTGTAGCCTAAGGCTCTATCACTTTTACGAAGCATTGATAATGAGTTATAACATTAATGAACCAGAGCAGATGTAAAGCAAAAAATTACACTTTCAACTTTTTAAATAGACTTACATGCAGAGTCGGATTATTGGGGGGACGGGGGGGGCTATGAAAGTTTTAGCCCGGGTTTTTCAGTGATAGGGCCTCCTTTCCCTCGGTCAAGGGCGTTCCGCGCTTAAAAAAAAGGAGGCAAATTGCATCCTTTAAGAAAGGTCTGCTTCTAACGTCTAAATCAGGTCTGGAAAGAGCATGAGGCTTTTCGAAAAATCTCCTCCGCCCCCCCCCCCCCCCCCCCCTTTGAGTCTTGGTGAGGCCTCGCTTATATGTTGTCTTTATTTTTATGAATTTTTATAGAGAACGAGAGAAACAGATCAGTGATATTGTTTGTGAGAACAGCTGCTTACAACGTGAACTTGATACAATGAAAGGTTTGGTTGAAGATTACAAAGAAAAAGCCCAGTATTCCGTGCAAATTATACCAAGAGGATGGTGCGTGATTCTCTGAAACGTTTTTCTGGCCCTCAAGGAAATATTTCGTACTTGGAAGCTGACTGCAGTCACAATAAAAAAACAATCAACATGTTTGGTTTATGTTTACGCGTTCGATCAGGACCAGGATCGTGCCCCACTTTTCTGTTGCCCAATGCGAGTTTCTGGCAATAATGTCCCAACGAGTCCCTTAAAACAAACATTAAAACTCGTCGTCTACAAAAAAGGTCATCCATTTTCACGAAAATACGAAATTTTACTTGCACAGAAACAAAAAACGGTTTTAAACTTTTTATTATAAAAAAGTGTGACAATCTACAGCCCGGGGCGAGTGATGCTATGCCCTCTCCACTCCTTAGGCATCCCCTGACTAGGACAGCATTCTCGGGCAAAGATCTGGATTAGAAGCTCGATTCCGCCAACAGAACACCTTGGGTCAAATGCTCTCAAAGTTGCTTAACGTCAAGCGGTAGTTTATTACAAGCTCTGTTCTAAACTTTGATATAATGTAGAACCAAATCCAGTAGCCTACTGACCAGAGCGCTGCTAGTGGAAACTTTTGGGGCAAAATATCCTAATTAAAATAAGAGGAGAAAATGCCCTGGTGTTTAGTACGCCACGGGCTCTATTTGTGCGCATATTTTTAGGTATTAGTGGCAAATTTAACTTTATTTCTTTAAAAAGCGGCTCCAATTCTCCGGAAAAAACCTCAAGCTCACTCAGACGTAAAAGACACGAAAAGGTCGATTGGGGATGCTGCAAAACTTTCAGTTTTGTACTGCCTTGCTTACACTGCTGATGATGACAGCTGAATCTATGCTGTAGAAATGTCCAGTTTCAAGAATCACTTTACAGCTTTATTTTTTCTCTTTGGAGCAGCTATATTTTTTCACAAATAGCGATTTAGCGTAATCGAATTTTTCTTTACGACCCACAACAAACCACACAAACATAAGCAATATTTAATTTCTACATAAGTATAAAAATATCAACGCATAAAACAAGACACTAAAAGGAATGGAACGTTTATTCAACTTCGGGATTATGCTCGAATAAGTACTCTGCCTGTAACAAAACATGCAGGAAATTAAAAATAGGACAGCTAGTTTAAACAAAGAACTTATTACTTAGTTATATTTTTGCTTTCTTATCGCGAGCAAAGCGATAGGTCGCTCAGGAGTTGCCGGCCATTTGTCTATTCCTCTAAAATGGAAAATCTCGTTAAGTGCCTTTCCCAACGACACAACAAAAACTTGCCGGCTTTTTCTCCACACTGTCCCATTAATGTTGAGCGACAAGCAGGGAGGCTGTGAGCGCTGATTGGTTTGGCCCGACGCGGGAACAAACCCTAGTGTACAGCTCCAAAAACAGAAGAGGATTACTTGATTGAAAGCAGTGGCGGGTCAGGGGGCATCACATTCATATTTTACTTACCAAGAAATCGACAGGATCATCAGGTCGAACCTGACAGCATTCAATCAGGCCTTTAGTCAGGGTTGGCATTACGTGTTTCATGAGGAAATTACGCAGCGGCATCGATTGCGCTTCCAGAAGTTCTTTCTCTTGTTTGCGCACTTCCTCGTAACGACGTGTCTGTAAAAAAGCCACTAGTCCAACTTTTACAGCCACGTTTATTGGTGAAATTCTGACAATGATGCAATTTCCATTCAAAGCATCCGTTAAAAGCTCGATTTATCTGAATAATTAATTAATCTTTGCCATTTGATTTCTAATCATGCGGGGGTAGTCAAATCAAATCTCCGTTATGGCTATTCTGGATATTACGCCGAAGCGTGTAACGAGTGGCGGAGGTCATTTTCACGGCCTAGCACCTAGGCTTCGCAACCGTGGCAACAATGTGTCCGATTTGACCGGTCCGGGAATCAAACCCAGACCTCTCGCACCAATAACGATCTCGCTGCCACCTTGCCGACCTTTTTTTAGGCTACAAAATTGCAGCTTAAGTTTTCATATCAGTGAAGTATATGCTTCATAGAAGATGACCTAGCTGAGCGTCGAGCCTGCGAAACCAGCAGCTCCGGAGCCCTAACCACCTTTACAATTGCAATTAAGGTATGGGATGAAGCACAAGTATGTTTTACATCGTCTTTTCTTACCCATTCCTCTTGCTTTTGCTTTAGTTCTGATTCTTCTTCTGCTTCTTGTTTTTCTCTCTCCGCTCTCTCTTCCGCTTCTCTTCTCATCTTTATTTCCGCAGCAGCTTTCTCCATTTCCTCCTTCTCCTCCGGAGTTGGACCGTAGTTACGAGGCTCTCCCAACATCTGGACTATTTTCTCCACAATCTTTTCATACTTTGGATCGTTATGTTCGCTCACATCTGAAAAAATACGACGTTAACTGCGGGCTTTCCCAGTAATAACAAAAACCAAGCTAAGTAACAACAATGACTAGATAAAAAGTTTTATCAGCAATCAACTGGAGAGCTTGAGCGAAAACGTTTCTCAAAAAACAAATTAAATCAAGACATTAAATTTTTTGTGTACTTGAAGCTTTTGTTGAATTCTGGGACTACATTAAATGTTGTAGTTACTGCTGCTGCCAATATCTATCCAATGATTTCAAACGCATTCTTTTAAAGCAGTAGTCCTTTATCTTTCCAACGCCTGGGACCTCATTCTTAGACATGTTGGCTTGAGGCCCTTGATTGCGCTACAGGTAAAGAAGCAGTTGTTTGAATAGAGCTTTCCTTTGGGCACCCAAAAATTTTTCACTGAGACTCTGTTAGTCTAATCAGATAGTGTGATTTTTCGGTTTATCTTTCCGTATTGGCACAAATTTTAAAAACTTTGCATCAACCAGACCTAGGAGCGAACCTAAGCTTCCACTTTTTAACTCACACTGACTCACCCATATGTTCGGGGTGAATTTCAAGCTCATCAAAATAATTTAGGACGGTTTCATCTTCTGGGTTCAAACTCCTGTATTCCTGGAGTCTTCGAAGAAATCCTTCTTCTGTATTGTGAGTTCCCTGGTTTTAAGAATTTGATTGAAATTTTACGCGAAATTATCACGCGCAAAGTTCTGGATCTTTAAAGGGAAATTGGCTCCAAAAATTATCCGGTAATAAAATTAGTTCTCGTGTGTCTCACAAAATAATACTGTATCGAGTTTTTACCGACAATTTTTGACATTAAAAGTAACCCCCATGATAGTGGCAAAAGAATATGCCAGAAGGCTTGACGCAGCAAAAATACTCCAAAACGAGCAAGCAGTTACTTTTAAAGAATTTAGAAATATCCAAGTGCTACAGGTGCTCTATCTCTACTCCCACGCTTTTGCTATATTGAGAGTCACATCAAACAACAAGATTAAAGTCTAAGTGACGTCATTAAGGCGTCACTGTGACGTCACCTGCACAACATCTTCAGGAAGATTCATGATTCTCTCCTTGAGGAATTCATCGCTGGCATCAAGAGCGATGACAACCTCCGGCATGATCGTTTTATCGAAGGATGCCTTCGTGCCTTCTTCTTCCTCTTCTTCGTCTTCAACTACAAAATAAAACCTTTATTATAATTGCGTAATTACGCCGAAGAGTGTCACGACTAAGAAGTGGTGATGTAATGTCTGCGGCTTAGCGCCTGGACAACACAAAAACGTCGCAGTGGAGGCGAGACGTTGTCGGCACCAAGTCCGATTTGACCACCCCGGGAATCGAACCATCAGCTCCGGCGCCTTTAGCGATGTCTTTGACCACACGCAAACCAGCCAGTTTTTGTCTCACATACAATCAACGTTCAGTATCAATACACAGAATGAAACGGGTAAGGCACTATTTGGCATCGATTTTTTACCTCTAATTTTTGAGTTTGGGTCGGGCTAACTTTAAACCTAGAGCCAATGCAGGATCAAATATCACCAGCCAGATTCATATTTTCTTCATAGATTAAAGAATACTATAACATTTCACAATCGGGAGCAAAGTCTTTGCAACACGTGTTATTAGATGCAGTGAAGCTATCTCCAACGTAACATTCCGTTTCCATCTTGTTACTCGCCACTTGGGACCAAAAACAACCTCGTAACGGTTAAATTAAAGGCTTCTATATCAGTTAAGTCACAATTATAATTAAAGTTTCAAATGTGAAATAAGTTTTTCAAAAAACAGTTTTTTTACGTGAAAATAGTTCTTTGGCTTGCTCGTAAGTTTTGGGAAATCCGTCGAGAACAAAGCCTTGGTTCTGACAAGGCATGGAATGAAGCTTCTGACGGTAAAATTTGATGATAAGAGAGTCATCAATCCGTCCGTTGTTATTCTCCTTGCTTTCCTTGATCTACACGCAAACCGCAAAACGTAATTGGCAACCCTAGCCAACAAAAAAAAACGCATTTTTTTGCAATTCAACCAAGGTTTGTATCAAATTTTGACACTTTTTTAAATTTTAGTATTCGTCATGTTTATTCATCTCAATTTTTTTAACAAGAAACAAAAAATAACCTTCTCAAATCTGCTGCTTATAAAAAAACTCCTTCTGCGATTTTGATTGCGATTTTCATGTACTGTATTTACTTAATCAACATTTTTGCCGTTTTGGAAAAAACTAAAATCTCCATTATGCTCAAATATCATGCTGAAGCGTGTAACGAGAGGCGGGGTACATCTCCATGACTTTGCGCCACGCCAAGACAACACATCTCCGTAGAAACACCCAAGCGGTGGCAAGCAGTTGGCGACACTGTGTCCAATTTGACCACCCCAGGAATCGAACCCACACCTCCCGCACAGCTAGCAATCGGAAAAACGTAACCATAAAAAGCGGTGATAAAAAGAAAAATACATACATTCATTAAAATTGCCAAGGTATAAATTATGCACAACACTGATCAGTTACGGGATACTAAACCTTGTACTTCATCGGACAATGAGCAGTTTTATTTAAAAATTGCAGCCACAGTTGCAAGGATGTACGAAAATTTTCGTCAGCCTTGCTACGCACAGCCAATTGAAGCTAGACTCATTCCACACTGTAAAGAGTTTTGTTGCATTGCTCATCCTAAACATCTCGACTTCAATTCTTTCCTAGGTTGCCCCCTCCTCTTAGCAGGCGACCAGCCACAAATAACGTTGGCTGTGCGGCGTGTGCGTGGCAAGACTGACGATACTTATCTTATAACCGAAACATTAAGTTGTCCTTGCAACTTTTTCATCCAAGTGCAAGGGGTTATTCACATTTTTACCTGCTCCAGGAGCTCCGCATCTTCTTGAGCTTTGCCATCATCTTCTTCTTCGTCTTCAACAGACTCGTTGCTCTGCGTCTGAATCATCAAGGTTTACATGATCTTAAGCATCTTTTAAAAATTCACAAAAAAATCAAGTGTCCATTATATTCCCCACTTGTCGCCGAAGCGTGTAACACGTGGTGGGGTCCATCTTCGTGGCTTAGCGCCTTGGAAACACAACCCAACTCCCACGAAGAAACACCGCAGCGGTCGTGAGCCGTTGCCGACACTGAGCCTGATTTGACCCGCACAAGAAGCGAACCCATGCCCTCCCGCACCGATAGCGACGCGCTTGACGACTGAGCACAAAAATAGCAGCAAAACCGCATTTTTTAACAAGGTTTAGCTGCAAAATAACGGTCCCTCACTAAATATCCCTTTTAGGAATAAACTGATACAACGCAAGTGCTTTTGCCTAAGCAGCGGACGAAGAGAGGACACATATCCAATCCACGCCTTTTCATGCTTAACCTAATACAGATGCAGGTTAACCTCCTAAATGCTGTAGAAAAATCGTCCCTAATGTGGGAATCCCGTTTACGTGCCCTCCCCCAGAAAATTTTTGTACGCGTCACTGATATCCCTAATACGTTAGTTTCTATAAAAAAATATTTGCAAATAGATTTTAAGTATTTTCATACAAGAATTAACAAACCCTGGAGCAAATCCCACCTGTTCTAATCTCGCAGCGCTTTGTTCCAATCTGGCAATCGTTTCATCGATCACTTCTTTGATGGTGATGTGATGAAGTTTGTATTTCTTGCACAGAGCAGCCACAACTGTGCTCTTTCCTGAGCCAGGAGGTCCAAGCACACAAGCACGCATCGGCTAAAGTGATTTGTAGGTACTTGTCAGTGGTATGGCTTAGCGGTACTGGGTGCAAGTTACAGAACAATACCACGTGCTGAGTTCGACTCACAGCTGGACCCGATTGCATTTGACAGATATACAATGCTAAAATTAAACGTTTGAAAAATGCCCGAATGGTCAGATGGAGAAAGCGTCAGCTATGAAACAGTAGCCTCGGGGCTTGAATCCGAGTTGAGTTAGTTTAAGACTGTATAAATTGGTAAATACAGCTTCCCAGTTGGACGTTAAGCATTAAAAGTACAGTGAAAAAAAAACAAGTCTACTTGTAACTTAGAGACGTTAGGAGAGAGACCTGACGAGATTTAGCTGGATTTTTTCCAACGTTTTTCTGAACCAGCTATAAAACTAGATCATCATTTAACAATGAATTCAACTCACCAGCAGACCTCTCGTCTCCTTGTATTCCGTAATAATTCGCTCAATCGCGTCCACAATGCCCGTTTCCGCCACCCAGCGGATATTCATATTTTCTTTGATGAACATCGCCTCCATGCGAAGATTCACAAGCAACGAATCAAACTCATTTTGCTGAAATAAAATGCAACATTTTTTCGCTAAAATGGTTCTCAAAAAATCAATAACACACAGTAATGCAACACACCAGGCTTTAAAAATTTAAAAATGGTTGCAACTCTCGCTTTAAAAATGGATGCAAGGAATTTGGCAAACTGCAAACACTCAACAACACACAGCAACCCAAACTCTCAAAACAGCGAAATTTCGATGTTTTAATTGCACAAAAGATCAACAAACCTTTCAATCAAAACAAACCCTAACCTAACTTTGAAAAATTTGATTTTGAAAACTTACAGATTAAAAAAAAATTCCACAACTCAAATAAAAAACAATCACACAATTAAAAATTACAGATGCAATCAAAACTCGCACAAACACACACACAGCTTACTTTTAGATCTTTGATCAGCAATGCATCTTCTTGTGTAGCGTGGTCAATCTTTCCCGTGCCGAGTTTCGAACTCACAATCTGTGCAACAATCGAGTTAACACACGCATCCACACACAACATCACTAACAAATACGTTAGTTACGCACAACTAACACAGCAACCATTTATACATAGTTTTTGCACAACACAGCAAAACACAAAGCATTGAAGTGGTAAAAAAACAAAAAAAATTTTTATCAAACTTATTCAATCGTTTGGAATCAGATATCACTAACAATGGTATAAGGAATACAGCAGCAGCAAACTACGCTATGAGAAGTTACAACATGCAAACAGGGCAATAATTTCACGGCTTGATAACCAAATCAAATCTTCATTCTACTCGCGGTATTACGCCGAAGCGTGTAACGAGTGGCGGGGCCCATCTCCGCGGCTTAGCGCCTGGGCAACAAAGTTGCGACGAAAAATCGCAGCCGTGGCGAGCCGTTGGCGAAACTATGTTTGGCTTGACCGGGTCGGAAATCGAAACCCAGACCTACCGCATCGATAGCAATGTCTTCAACCATTACGACACGAGGCCGGTGCTCGTGATAACTAAACGTCAAGAAATGTTCTGAACGTTAGTATTTGACAATTTAGTGAAAAATGAAAACCCACACCGAGTTTAGTATGACACCCAGTGACGTGACGTCGTCGATGACGTCATCGCCACTCAGCACAGCAAGAAATTACTTGTCGCATATAGTCATAATCCTCTTTCGCGACTTTGCGAATTTTTCCAGAACCAAGGTAAAAACTGATGCACTAAAGTAATAAGAAAAATGGAGATAACAAAACTTAACCATATTTCGGAATACAATAAATATGGAACGAAAATAGTTTAAGAGAAAAAATAAAGTCGCAGTAATTCGTAAAACTGAACGTTTCGACAACATAGGTTCAGTTGTCATCATCAGTTCTGCACTGCCTTGCTTACACTGCTGATGATGACGGCTGAATTTATGTGGTTGAAACTTCCAGTCTTCAGATCTACTGAGGCTTTAATTTTCCTCAGGACTAAATTTTAATCAATATTTGTTTACTTAAATAACTGCTCATTGTTTATAAACTTTGCCAAAATAGGTCAGTCATAAACAAGTGAAAAGGCCTGTCTAAAACAAGTATCCCATGCAGAGATTTTTTCAGACATTTTAAGGACCCGCATTCGGTCTCTAAAATCAGCAAAAACTATGAAAAATATCGCATTTTGATTTCAGTTTCAGCAGTTTTATGTCGGGCACCTAGTATTTTCCTGAAAAACTGCCTATAGTCAGAGCGAGTGATGAAGCGTAACAATGTGAAATCTTATAAAATTTATTCAGGCAAATTCTACTCAGAAAATGTTTAAAATAAGCCGGCAAAATCAAATCTGAGCCGTGAAATAAGTCTCGTAAAAATTCTTCGGCCAAAAAAGAATTCAATTTGAATGACATCCAACCATGGTCCGGGTCGGGCAATGGTTGGTCATCTTGACAAAACAATACCCAACAAGCAACAACATGGGGTAGATCCCCCCCGGGCACTCCAGCCCCCCACTTACTCTGACAATTTCTTCCAATGTGTTCTGGGAATCATCCACAGCCACTAGGTAGCGTGTTTTTGGTCGTGAATCAAAGACATTTTGTAAAGCACTGAAAAAAAGATGACGTCATTGCAACTTACGTATTTGTATTGTGACGTTATGCTACATTACCTTTAAAAGCACTCGCAAGGAAACTACTTCCAAAAAGGAGGAAAAATATAACGACAGTAATTGCTAAAACTGGACGTTGCGACAACATGAAATCAGCTGTCATCATCAGAAGTTTATGCAAGGCAGTAAAAGCCGCCGATTATGACAGCCGAATCGACGTTGTTAAAACGTCCAGTTTTACCAATTACTGTGGTTGTATTTTTCTCCTCAAGCTATTTTCCTCCCATAATCGACACCCAAATTATAAAACAGTTACAGCACATCAGTTATCCCTAAATTTAAACCATGACGTCATAGGCACGTAGCTAAAACACGTGAATAAGTAATGAGATTTACCTAGCCAAGTCTTTGATATGGATGGTAGGAACAACATTGGTACCAGTACCGAAACAGTGCAGTGCCGAAGCCTGACCCAACCATGCCGTCTGTAATGTAGAAAGTAGTTTCAAAAAAAGAAAAGTTTTATTTTTTCTTAATGAACTGAACGATGCTCCTTAGATATTAGGGTATTCAAAAATAAGGTACTGAAATGATGTAAAAAAAATAACAAAGAAATTGCGCAAAAGTTGAAACAGTACAGCGGAAAATTGCAAAAGCTGTAAAGCATTTCAGAAAACTTTTGAACAAAACAACGAAAATTTTGAAAAACATAAAAGCTAAATGACAACAAACAACTTTTTGGTAGAAAAATGAACAATAAACCAATCTTAGACATCCTAGAAGTATATGAATGGTTACTTTTAAAATAAAGCAGCCTGTTTTGTCAATTACATGATAAGAAAGCTCGTACTTTGAAAAGAAAATGAAACATATCTTCTCCCATCCCGTAGTTGAGTCCGGATGCAACAACATAGGTCTGAAATTTTTGCTTGTTCTGCAAATAAATTAACATGTTTTGAAAAAATTCTTTGTCGCTTGGAGGCTCCAACTTGAGCAGCTGATTCCGCGGCTGCCAAGGATAAGCGGCTTGAGAAAAGTTGGTAAGTAAATGAAAAATTCTGCAGTTTTTTTACAAAATATACCGATATGCACGCGCTGTGTAGATGCAAAACTGTAGTTTTTAATTCTAGGCAAGAGCTTAGTTCTCACCATTGCAAGAAATACTAAAATCAAGTCTTCATGAAAGCAACATAAATGATTTCTGGGTAGTCCAGGCGGTGCATTTATAACTTGAATAAAGTTAAAATAAAGCAAAATCACTACATCACAAAACCAGTAGAGCCAGTTTTGCAGTGGTCGGTTCTTCAAGTAATTAGGATCTCTTTCTATTTGAATAAAATAACCGCCTGAAGAGCTGACAACGGTGAAACAGGCTGTAGTGGATCTGTGACCTAGTGATTTTACTTTATTTTATAATGCAAGCTCTAGCTATTGAGATATCGAGAACTACGCCGGAGGAAGAGCCTTGCTTTAACTTAAATGAAGTTAATATAATACACATTTCAAAATAATTTGATTGGGTAAATTCATTTCTCCTGGTTTCCCCAAGTACAAAGAACATACCGGTAAATTATAGCAGTAAGCCTAATTCAAAGTGAAAATACAAAGTGGAAAAATGCAATTACCTGGTTATGCTTAGTGTACCGCATAACTGTTATTGTTTGCACAAACATAAATCAACAATAAACTAAGATCATCAAAACATTAACGAATCTAATTCTCACATCACCATGTTGACTACAAATTTCTGGAGGTAAGATTTAAGACATCATTCATGTTCATAAAAGAGACACAGTTTTCTGCATCACAATCGAATTTTAGATGTCATAACCACTTTTTTCATTGATGACATCAAAAAATTTGATTATGATGCAGAAAGTCCATGAGCTTTCGCCCACATGCACTGCACATGTGAACAGGGTGATTGATGCGTTTAATCTTACCGTTTTTCCAAACTTAATAACCACTTTCTCTGCGCTGATGTGTTCCTTAAAGTTGGGATGTGGTTTTCTTCTTCTGTAATCATCTTCTGTGAACGGAATTTCAGTGTCATCCTAGAAAATATGAATAATTATTGATAATGAAGTTTGATGTTTGGCAAAACTGCTTAACATAATTTTTTGAACTTTTTTAATTGGAAATCAGGTTACACTGAAACGTCACTTACTGCGGTAAATTACTCAGTTCGCAGTTAGTACAACCCTATTTCAGCCTTAAGACGCGTTTACCAATACGCAACACGCGACACGCGACAACTTTTTATCGCACCTTGTTTGTTTTATTTCACTGCTTAGCGATCATGCAAAGACCTGCGAAAACCTTCCACATTCAACGACAATGCAACTTTTGTTGCGTTGTCGTAAGTCGCCTGTCGCTTATTGGTAAACGCATCTTTAACTTGCTTTTACTGATAAACGACGAGCGATAACGCGACCCGCGGCAAGTTTATGAAATGAAATAATGGCAGTAAGATTTTGCATCGTCGGTAAATAAGAAAAAAGTGCAGAAACATTGTAGCGTGTCACACGTCCCGTCACTGCAAGTTAAGTAATTGATTCAGTCATGTGCCCATTAAAATGCCTTTCCAGTGACCAATCTTAACTTAGCAAGATCTAATTTGAATAAAAAAAAGGACCCATCAAAATTCATAAATATTTTACCAATAATACTTTCTTAATGCTCAGTTCTGTCATCGTAAATTTATGTTGCTGCTAGTAAGATTTAGAATCTGTTTATTGTGTAATTTGCAAGCATTTTGCTGCAATCTTTTGAAAGGATTAGTTGTAGCTAATTTCGTAAGGCGTTTGTTTCTCTTTGCGATTCTTTTCCATACCTTGCTAATATTAATTAGTGTATTTCTGCCTTAAACCACAACACCTTTTTCTGTGTGTACAAGCAACTATACTTTTCCCAGCTCTCAGTTCAATTAAGTTCAATGCAACGAGCGTTCATATCTGTTTTGGACCTTGCGGAATATAACACCAAACAGTTATAATCACTTAACTTTGCACATGTCCAGGCCTACATTGCTATTTCAATAACGTCATATAAATAATGAATTCACCAAGCTCAGATTCCAACTTCACTTACTGGATCTAATGGTTTCGTTTTAGCCCAGGTCATGACACTGGAGAGAAGGACAAACATTTTGGGCGCGTCGAAATGTTCGATCTCTGTGTGGAGTGATGACACCGACCACACTGCTTCATCAATGATGTCAGCATCTTCTGTGATGTTGTAAACGATGATGTCACACTCAAGAAGTTTTTCCAAGAGCTCTTCTCGAGTGTTAAACTAAAACAAAACAAACAAAACCAATCGTTATTAGAAACACTTGAATATTTTAAGAGTCTACGTTTTGATTTATACTTAAACCATTGTCAATCTTGATCGATAATTGATTGATTGATTTCTTTACCTTTATCCTCCTATCAGCTCAGATGGCCGAGTGGTATAGAGCGTCTGTCTCATGAGCTGTAGACTCGGGTTTGATTCCGAGTCGGGTCAAACCAATGACTTTAAAGTTGATATTCACAGCTTCCCTGCTTGACGCTCAGCATTAAAGGGACAGTGTGAAGAACAAGCCGGCAAGTTTACTTGTTGTGCCGTTGGGAAAGGCACTGAGCGGGATTCCCCCATCTTGGTGTGGTAGACAGATGGCTGGCAACTCTTAAGCGAGCTCGTATAGCGCATTGATTGCTTTCTCGTGATAGGAGGATAAATATGAAACTAACTAACTATCACGAGAAAAGCGGCGAAGGCGCTATGCGTAGGACGAATCCAAACTCGCTTGGGAGTTGCCTCTGCTGCTTGTCAGATTCCACCAAGCAGAGATAACCATCGTAAAGCATCTTATCCAAGGACGCATCAACGAGACCAGGTTGGGAGTTGAACCATTAACCTTGCGATCATGGTCGTCGTAAAAACGACGCTCCGAACCACTACGCCACACTGCGGCTCCGAACCACTGCGCCATCTTATTTAAATATAATGATATTAACAGAAAAGCAGGTTCGTTAGCTCAGTTGTTAAGCGCACGCTATCGGTGCGGGAGTCCATGGAATCGATTCCTGGGCCGGCCAAATCGGTGCATCGTCGCCAATGCCTCACCACAGTTACGACGTTTCTTCGGAGCTGTGTTGCCCAGGTGCTAAGCCGCGGAGATGGACCTCGCCACTCGTTACACGCATTAGCGTAATACGGGTGAGTATAATGAAGATTTGGTTGGATTTTTGATATTAATAGAATAGCATGATATTAATTCAAATAGTCAATCATTCTACTTGAATAAGATTGACAATGGTTTAAGTATAAACCGCAAAGTCTGAAAACATTCAAATGTTTCAAAATATTATCAGCTCTTATTTTTCTTATTATTTGATTTGATTTTTCTAATTATTATTAGTCAGAACTATCACAAATAAATAAACAAAAAAACTGATGATTGATTATCTAATCAAAAATATTACAATATGAATTTCATATCAACACAAAACAAAAAGCATGTGCTTCATATTTATACCAAAACGCAAAAGATAAAAATTGTCAAAAATTGCTCAATGATATTCAATGAATCCAATTGGTTTGCCTACTAATAAAAAAAATGAATAATAGCAGTCGTAACCTTTCTTTGCATGAGCAACACAAAAGTAAAATAAAATTTTGAATTAAATATATTACAAAATTAAATAAACCACAAATAACTTGTTTTCGAATTTTATCAAATTCACTCATCAAAAATACAACACATACAGTGCAAACTAAACTATTCAAAGTTTAAATTACTGAATAAAAACAAGTACAGGGTGACCCAAAAAAAACGGGCCCCGTGTATTTAGAATAATTGGAATTGGATTCCGTTTTTTTTGGGTCACCCTGTAATACATGATACAACCAAACCATAACTCACAGTTATAACTTCAGCTACATATGGAGCTGGTTTTGTAGTGGGATCTTTCAGAGTCCCAACAACTCGATATGATCCTTCTTTTCTTGAATCTGATGAATGAACGGATCCTGCATCTTCCTCTTCCTCTCCAAGTTCAGCTGAAGCTCCAACAACGCATTGTGAAATATACTGCAAGAAAATAAAATTAAGCAACAAAATTAGTAAAAACAATATAGGCTTATTGATGAGTCTCACAAAATGTAAAATATCAATAAAAATATTGAATTAAAACTCTGTTTGCTGAATTCTTGACATAGTCAATCAACAACAAAAAAACAAATTTAAAAATGAAGACTAGTGAAGAAAGACTACTACTGCCTCATGAACTTGCATTGAGAATATTTTCAGACCAAACTTGGCTTAGTCGAAAAAGACCATTAATTTTAATAACGAATATGCAATTGAGTTTAAAGTTTTGATGGAACTTTGGATGGTGTGCATGATGAAGTATAGAATTCACCAATTCATCAATTAAAAACACTGGTAATATACCAATTACAGGGCAGGTTCCTGTTTTATAAAAACATTGTAGCAGTTGTTAAGTTGCCAAGCCAAAGCACTGAAATGGTGATGACACACCACAATTTATCTGTTACTGGTATCAGTTCCAGAGCATGAAGGTAGTAAGGAATAAAAGCGAAAATTTAAAATTTTAATTGAACATTTTCCACCAGGAACTGTTGTACCAGTAATTACTGGCTCACACTCTCTAGAACAAATACTCATTCTTAATTCACTAAACTCACTTAAGCATAATATTATTAAAAAACATAATGTGTAGCAACATTAAGTCTGGACAATAGAGCACCAAATGCAGTAGCTGCTAGACTATATAACACTGGCTGAGCACAGTAGCTGCTAGCCTAGTCTACTGCAGGTTTAATCAGTCTATCTGTTCACTGTCAATTACAATAATAATAATAATAATAATAATAATTGCAATAATAATAATCAATCGCTATAATAATGTTACAAGCACAACGTGCTTTTGTACCAAAAAAACATTATAATTGCCAAACACTTTAAGTATTAATGCTAAATTACGTGAAAAATTGTTGAATGTATTACATGCAAGATTTCGAAAATACACTGTTGGTAATAAATACGTGCAATTATTGAATAGGCTACTGAGGTAAACACATCATACTATGCTACTACAACGTTAGGTAAATCAATTGACACAGTAACAATACATTTAGCAGTGTGCGCAAAAACTTACAGTGTGATAACAACCATGAGTAGAAGCAAAAAAACACTCTACTATCAAAGACAATCAGGGTCAATCCTTAATGGATTATTGCACCAAATTTTGTCTAGTTGATTTTAAAAATTATCAAGCGAAGGTGCAAAAACCACATCTTCTGGGAGAGAATTCCAACTATTGAGAGAATTCCAATCATTGAATATACAGCAATAAAAAGTAGCGTAGTAGAAGTAGTAGTACCGGTAGTAGTGTCTTTTATTTCTGCACCGTCAACACCATAAAGAATGCAATAAAATTAAGGAAACATAAATCAGCACAAGAAAAGGGAAGAGGAAAAGCCATCCAGTAACGTTATGGCATGCAGGTAGAAGATGAGAGTTAACTGGTAACAAAATACAAAAGTGAGCATGGTTGCAAAATTAAACAAGTCTTCACTTTAATTAATTTTCAAGTTATTTAGCTCAATATAATGCAGTTTAGTTATAACTAGTACATGAAAATAATGCGAACTCACCTTGGCAATGTTTTTGCCGCAATATGAATCAATATGATTGAAAAAGACCCGTTTGCTTCTTACTTTCTGCACGGGTTCCTCTACTTCTTCTTCTTCTTCAATGTCAGACATGATTCCTTGTTGGTAGAAATAGTGAAATCAAATAAATTACTAATTCAAGAAACTTAAAACAAGCAGCTGGTAGCAATTGAAATCTCGCGTTTTCAAGTTCTTGATCTCGCCGACTCTATTTCAGTTGAAGTTGCCATGACATTTCATTGTTTCCACGTGGTGTCGCTCAAACATTTTAGGAAGTACGAGATCACAGTGATGACATCTCTGTTTATGACGTATTTTCGCAAACTTAAAATAAATTTAAAAAAATTTGAGAACGGAAATTAGACGATTGCTCTGACTTAATATGTGTATGTTGATTTCGATTGGATTGTAGGGGAAATGTGGGACCTATCGGACGATTGGACCTATCGTACAGCAGCATATTTCTGTGATCACGTGATCAATTTGCGGTTTCATTTTAGTGAAGGAAGTGAAGTTTCACTAGTGGTAAAATCACATGTTTGTGTAAGGATGGAGCAAGAAGCGTGGTGGCTACAACAAAAAAACTGTTTTTCTTGGTTCAAAGTAAAAAAAATCAA
The DNA here is from genome assembly GCA_964006365.1 of Trididemnum miniatum. Taxonomy (NCBI): domain Eukaryota; kingdom Metazoa; phylum Chordata; class Ascidiacea; order Aplousobranchia; family Didemnidae; genus Trididemnum; species Trididemnum miniatum. The sequence goes on along the minus strand of OZ023251.1, from coordinate 12,913,574 downwards.
GCAGGATAATTTTGAGATTTTAGAAAGCTTGCACACAGTGTTAAAATCTCGTTTGCACTGGTAGCTAAGTGAATCTCGTGCTTGCTGAAGGTAGTGAGTACCGGTATACAGAGTTGGGCTGTACCGCGGTGCAAAAGAACCGTGGTACTGTAACGCGGTACTTTTTTACTACCGTCATCGGTACCGTCGATGCTTATAAAAAAAATGTACCGTTTTTGGTACCGTTGTTACTTTTTAGACCGTTTTAGGCTACTCGATATTTCGGTAACTTTTTTTGAGTATACTTAAGAGAGCAAAAGCGGAAAACTTTCCGGGTTTTTCCGCCAAAAGCACCTTCGAAAAGCACCACGAAACCTCGTTGTTGTAGATCAGTGGTCGGCAACCACCGGGCTGCGGCCCCGTGCGAAGTTTGTTACCGGTCCGTGTGCGTTTTTGGAATCAATACTTTGAATTCGAAACATTTTTATAACGTTGGACGCAATTTTAGTCGCCAACGAATTTTTGCGGTTTTCACGTAAAAAACACTCATTATAGCAAACTTATTTATCGAAAAAGGACATGCTGTGAGTGTGGTCACTATGGACAATGCAAAAATGTTTTCGCAGCTTACTGTACCGGTATGTCTAAAAGCAGAAGCTTGGCTAAACTAGATGAAAGGTGGCTGCAACCATTATTAGTTTGAGAAATTATAGACCAAAAGTTAGGTTTTAGGACCTTATTGCAGGGCCAAGGGGGAAGGACATGGCATCGTAGCCTACCCCTTGGTGCGCCTATGACGTCAGTTCGCCTGAAACGGCAGTTCTTTAAATTCGCTAGAGGCGCCGTTGTAGACGAATTCTACTACCAGTATGGTTAACAATTGATTTCTGAATAGAAATAAATTCAATAACTATGCGAATCAGTGTTTCGAAAAGTGCTCGATAACTGAGTTCAGTTAGAGCAAATACACAAATTCTCTCTCCACAGTTTAATAACATCTATTTAAAACCCGACAGTCTGTTTCACCCAAAAGGAATCATCATGGGTATCTTAATTAAATAGAATCTATTCTATTTGAATAAGCTAAGGTGAAACAGACTATCGGGTTTTAAATAGCTGTTTGTAAACTGTGGTGAATTTGTAGAAATAATTTCAGATTTATTAGCAACATACCTGTTTAATGATCTTTTAAAAACTTTTACATATGTGTTGCAAATAACGAAATTTTATCAAAATCATAAAAAAATTACTCAACGCCAGAGCTGGGCAAACTGCGGGCCACTTGCAGATATTTTTTTTTGCTCTTCACCGATTTTCGGTGGAGAAATAGTGGATCTGCGAACGTGTAAACTTTTTTTTATTTTTGCTCATCAATGCTTTGTGGGGGCAATTTGGACCCACATTTTCCAAAAATGGGGATAGTGTAAGAAAGGTTGAATACCACTAGTCTAGACTATACGGAAAAAAATATTTCTGTGTCATTGAATCAAAGTGAAACTATAGACCTGCAAATTTTGAGAAAAATGTAGATTTTGATTCATCTAAAAGTTCTGAGTATGCTGCTACTGATACACCAACCTCTACTGAAAGTGGAATTAAAAACGAAAGCATTTTCCTTCAACGCAATGATGAAATTCACGCAGCAAAAACCTTTGCAACATTTTTTTCGTATATGGACCATAAACTCTTTCCCGTCCTTAGTACTGTTTGAATGTAGCAACGTAGCAAGATAGGCAGGGGTGTGACAAAAGTTTCTGTTCTCCAGAGCTAGTTTCTAATGATGATACTCCTTATACCTAGCCTCGTGACTAATGAAGGAGACCAACAGATTATTATGCATGTTGCCATACATGAGAATGCTTGTTTTGGTTAGTGTGCCGCTGTCGCCTCGTTGATATAACCGACGTGTTCGCTTGCAGTATCAAGATTCGCGTGAAACTATACAACTGAGATCTTACGCTAGCACCAGATGCGACAAAAAGCTTGATAATGCTTTAATTTCGTTGCTTTGCAAGACGTAAACCAAAACAAAAATTAATTTTCAAGAAAAAAATTTTTGTTTCAAAAGTACCGAAAATTGGTACCGAGTAACGATATCGTCGTTACTTTTTTAAAAATGTACCGTAATTGGTACCGACGGTATTTTTTTAGCAAAGTATCGGTACCGATATCGTCGTTACTTTTAAAGTACCGAGTGCCCAGCTCTGCCCGTATACATCTAGATCTAGGTGACATTTCTAAACCAGAATATTTTGGGAAGGAAGTTTGAAATGGCTACCAGAGGACCTTTCGGAGCGGACCTGTCGGACATTACAAAAAGTTTGCCATCCTCAAAGTTAGAGATAATTTTAAATTCAAAATTTGCTGCTTTGTTTATAAGTTTCTTCACCGCATGTTACCTGATTGCTTGAACAACTTTTTTCAGCTTAACTCAGAAATTCATTCCCGTCAAACAAGACAATCAAACAACCTGCACCTTCCTTTATTTAAAAATAGCACTTGCAAGCAGTCAATAAAACTGGTTGGCGTTAAATTATGGAATGAAATACCTAATGAAAATAAACAATCAAAAAACCTAGCTCAATTTAAAAAACGATTAAAACAACTGCTTTTAAATTGTTATTAATTTAACACTTTCGAATTTGATATCACTTTTACTCCTCAAGCACTCTCGAGATCCTCGCATTTATCTCCTTCATAGTTAGTTTATTTATACGTTTTTTTTTATTTTTTGTTTTTGTTTTTCTCCTATTTTGATTACAGAGTCTATGAATCGATAGTTCTTTGAACAATCGATTACAAGCCATTTTCTGGGCTTCTCATAGACTCTGTGGCGTCGCTTTTTATTTCATATCATCATTTCTTCCTGATTAGTTTCGTACTTTTAGCTGTCGCCGAAATAATAAACTGACAAACAGACAAACATGTTCAATTACTCAGACGCTGTCCGAAAGGCATTGACTGATAGTGTAACAATCTTGCCAGAACCCGTCTCAGTCGCAACAACTAAGCGGGTGAGCGGAATTTTTACGTTTAAAGCCGATCTTGTTAACTAAAGTGTGTAGATTATATTGCCGTAATTATCGCTTATTATGCGTAGTTGTTTCGTGTTAATACACATTTGTTCGTTATCTAATTGTAGGAACGATCTTTACGAGACGTTTTCTATTACTTTAGGTCACATTTGCAGCTATCAGAAAGGTCCCGACTCTATGGACGAAAGGTCTACATGGGTGGGGACTGGGGACCGTTCGGATTTTTGAGTGACACTTTTCAATCGCAAATAAAAGTAATCACCCATAGCATTTCGAATCTTCCCGTTTGAGTGCGGAATATGTTTACCACAAACCAAAGTCCAACTTAAACTAAAAAGCATTTAAGATTGTCTAAACTGTTGGACAAAAAATAAAATTAAGTAAAATTTGTCCGATAGGTCCCACACTTCCCCTACTCGTTTTAATAACTGCGGAGTAGACATCTGGTTGCAAAAGTTCTCAATAACGAAGTTAGATCTTTTTTTATCTTTACTTTTTTTCTACTTTATTTGTTTTATCCACCACTAGCTTTCTTTAATTTTAAATTTGCAACCACCCAACATTTTTCGTTCCCGCGCGCCAACTCTTCTACCGCCTATGACGTAATGTTTTCATGTGACGCAACACCTTTTGCATTTCGCTGCAGCGCTTTGCTCGACTGGGCATTAGATGAGTGCAGAGCAGATACCAACAGTGCTGGGCATCGCAAGTTTTTTTTTGAAGTCCGAAGTCCACAATTCCGCAAACAGATTTTACATTTCTTAATCCAAAATCGCAATTCCGCAACTACGTTTTAAACGTTTCAATCCGCTTCCGCAAGTCCGCAATCATGATTTTGAGAGTCCTAATCGAAAACTGCAAGTCCGCAATCACAAATTCTTTTAAATGGCAACCGCAATTCGCAACATTAAAATTATTCTAATCCGCATCTTAACAACACATTTGCTCCTTAAAATACTAGTATAGGCCTACAACAAATTCGTTTAAAATCTCTCTTAACTGTCTATCAACAAGTTGGTTCATCGTGTGATTCGTGTGGCATATGCATTGATTTTTGCTGATTTCGATAAGATTTCTTTCAGATAATTAGACTACGTCCAGTGGCGTAGTCAGGGGGGGCCACTGGGGCACTGGCCCCCCCCTTTTTGCCCAAGCTTAATTTGAAGTGTAATTAAAACATTCTTATAAAATACCGTAAACTTTGTTTTTAAAGCTCCCTCATCTTTACCACTTTTTCGTTTACGACTAATTTTTGCGCGACTTGAATTTCGAACCGGCCGTTAGCTCAGTTGCTCAGCGCACTCGCTTATCATGCTATCGGCGCGGGAGGTCTGGGGTTCAAATCACGGGCCGGTCAAATCGGCACAGTGTCGCCAACGGCTCGCCACCGCTGCGACGTTCCTTCGGAGGTGTGTAGCCCAGGCGCTAAGCCGCGGAGATGGGCATCGCCACTCGTTACAAGCTTAGGCGCAATAACGCGACTATAGTCAAGATTTGATTTGATTTTGAATTTCGACATAACTTCTCAACAAAAAGCGCTTGTTAAGTATTATTGCATCATGCCAACGCAATGGGTTCAAATATTTACGTGTAAGTATAGAGAAAAAACAAGATTGTATCGCAAAAAAGCAATCGAATATGGCAAGCAAAAGGAAAGAATGTTTAATTGAAACTTATTTTAAGAAGAGTAGGGACTTTTTCGTTGTGTTTGTTGTTCTATGTGTTTCTTGTTCGTGCATACCAAAGGGTGACAAAATCGTTGGATTTTCTTAATTATATAATGCCGTGCAGAAGGCAGTTCGATTAGTATTAGGGTAGTATTAGCAAACTATTAGCAAACTTAATTACTTAAGGATTGTCTGCCTAGATCTACAGTAAATAACCAACCCCATATTCATCCGTAAACAAAATAATTACCAATAACTTGAGGCAAAAATCGAAATACGGGAAGCAGAGCAGTTGGCTTAGGGAGACCAAGTATTTGTCAAGTGGGGGGTTAAAATTAAGCATAAAAGCCGCTGTCTTCAAAAAGAGTAAGCTTGTTGATTGGGGGCTAAGCATGCCGAATGGGGAGGGGCAGGCCCCTCCGGCCCCCCTTTGGCGCCGGCCTTGAGGGGAAGACAGCGTGAGCCTAACGCCTTGGCCTGAGCAGATCATTTTTTGAAGTTCTTGGCCTATTACAATTTGCCTCCCCCCTAAATATTCCGCTGGCTACGCCCCTGGCTACGTCATGGAGAGTCTACTATGGTGGTGACTGGTGAAGGCCCGCCCAACTTAATTAGGCTCAGGCCCACACAAAGAGAACACCAAAAGGTCACTTTACACTCGTATTTAAGCATGTGATTGGTTCAAAGATAGGAAAGAATTGATAGGCTTATACGAAAAATCAAACCATCAACATACACAATATGCAAGAGCGTAGGCAGAAAACTTTCGGGAGAACAGTGGCGCCTCCACGGGGGAGCGAGAGGGGGCGACCGCCTCCCCCCCAATGATTTTTTGATCGTTTTTCCAAATCGCCTAGAACGGCAGAGTTTTTTATCCAGGGGGTAGGGGGGTGACTTCAGATCCTTTCTTTTTTTTTTATTTCAAACCACTTAATTGCAGCTTAGGATTTTTGTGGTAGTGAAGTACATGCATCATGGAGATGACCTAGTTGAGCATCGTACCCGCGAAGCCAGCTTCGGAGCCCAATGCACCAACCACTTGGCCAACTCCATGTGCACTTTCTTTTTTTTTCTTTTTTATTTTTTTATTTCAAGTTACTTAATTGCAGCTTAGGATTTTTGTGGTAGTAAAGTACATGCATCATGGAGATGACCTAGTTGAGCATCGAACCCGCGAAGCCAGCTTCTAGCACCATCTCGTGTTCTAATATTCTTCGACATTTCTAATTTCACAATTTGCAAACGCATGTGACAGAAGCAATCATTGCTTACTGTAAAAGACAATGGTTACAATTCATAGGCCAGGAGTGGCAAACCTATTGTACGCGTGCCAGATGTGGCATGCCGCAGGTTTTTTCCTGGCACGCCACTTGATACTTTAAACCTTTTTTACACAATCGGCCCCTTTCGGAAGGTGTGGGTCCAAATTGCCCTCACAAAGCCTTCACGCGTAGAGCTGCTATTTTTACCACTGAAAACAGGTGAAGCCCCCTCCCCCCCAAAAAAGGCACGTCCACAGAGCTGAGCTATTGTTTTCCTGCTGAAATCGGGTGAAGACCAAAGAAAAGGTCATCACGTCCGCTGAACCACTTTCTCCACAATTCATTCAATGTAATGGCACGGCATTAGCTTGCTCAACTTTATTTTTAATATTTTGGCACGATCGCCAAAAAGGCTTGTCACCCCTGTCATAGGCTATCAATGATCAGCTGTTGTATCATAAAATCCACCAGGAAGGGATAAGGTATCTCAATATTACGTGAAATCATAGTTGGCTTGACAATTGACATGCTGTAATTTCACGAAGCCTATTCGTAAACGGTGACTAGTGTAACGTTTTGAGAAATTTAAAGTAGCAACGGGGAAGTGAGGGCTTTTCAAAATCAGAAATCTTTTAGGTTTTAGCAAGTATTCATTATACATAGATTGATTGGCAATCCAAAGCAGAATGTAATTTAGCCGAATAGTATTAAATTATCTATTTTTCTGACGTGAGATACCAATAAGCTAGCCTCAAAATTCCGAAATGATGGCTAATTTAAACCAACCGAAAAAGATGTACCGGTATCAATAACAGTCTTGTAGCCAGTGGCGTTGAAAGGGGGAGGGGCAGGGGGGTACAAAGTACCGGTGCTCGTCATGTTTTCAGGGGCCCGGCCAATTCGGCCAGACAAAGCGCCATCGCAAGACGAAGACTTTTTTCTTTTTTTGCTCTTCACTAGATTTTTAGTGAAAAACAGGACGTCTACAGCAGTGATATAGTTAAGACCATCACCTACAAGACCAAAACCTAGTAAATTTTTCAAGAGCAAGACGGTCTTTATCAAGACCAAGACCTTTGATTTTTTTCAAGACCAAGACCATAAAAACAGGATGAGAATTAATGGTTTATCACTTATCGCTATTTTTCTATAGCAACGAAAAAACGGGCAAAACCTATATATAATACTAAAAGAAATAAGAACAACACAATCACATACACGCTGTTGGATACTTTTTCTAGCTGCGCAGAATCACTTAAATTTTTACTAGATGCTTTTTAGTTTTTTCGGTCTTAAAACCAAACTAAGTGATCAAGACCAAGACCGCAAGTGTTCAAGACCAAGACCTTTAAAAAATGGTCTCAAGTCTAAGACTAGTCTTAAGACCTTCATTACTGGCTCGAGCTAACAGGTAGCGATGGAGATTTGAGGAGTTTTGAAGGAAAAGGTTAAGGCGATCTATACGAATCGCTAAGCGTCAGTTTTTTATCTATGTTTTTTTTTTTCAGAAACTTATCATTCAAACTAAACATATTTTTTTGCTAAACTCTAGGGTAGCTACCCCTAGAGATAAAAATAATGGAATCGGCGCAGCCTTCTGAAACAGAAGATGAAGGCTTTATCGTGACTAAAAAAAGTTTAAAAAGAAAATCCCAAAAAAATTATGATTTCGATGGGTCATCTGAAAACAATTATAGCCTACTTCTGGCAAAAAAGTTGCTGTAACTGAATTGCAGCCAGTTGTGATTCAAAGTGAATCCGCAGAAAAATGACTTCATTCAACCCCATTACGATAGATTTTGGTCTTCGTAAGGCAATAGGATCTTATGCATTTTACAAACCTATGCAAAATGGTAATCTCATGGTAAAATGTACAAATGTAAGCCAAGTTCAAACTTTGCTGAACCTAACCGAGTTGTCGGATGCTTCTGGAAATTTGGTTCCCGTCATTACATCAATCGTGCCGACGCCTGGTGCAAAAGGTATAATTCGCAATGTTCCGTTAGCAATTCAAGAAAGCGAAATTTTAGAGTGTTTGAAACATCCTAAAAGGGGTAGGGGGGCAGTGTGTCATGACTAGTGTTGTAAGTCAAAAAAAACAAAAAACGACTCGTTTGTTTGACTTACAACACCAGTCATGGCACAATGCCCCTCTAAATAGCCTACGCTTTTGCCCCCATCTTGGTGTAGTAGACAGATGGCCGGCAACTCCCAAGCGATCTCGTATTGCTTTTTCGTGATGAGGATAAATATGCAACAAAATTGTGTTAACTTGGGCTTACATGGACATTAATTTTCGTCAATCTTGTATTTTCCATTTTTCTGTTGGTTGTTATTCGATATTGTGCGTTTGTTGTTTTTAAATTTCTGTGCAGATTTTCCAAATGAAAAACAACACGTGATTTGATTTCTGCTACTTATGTTTGTAGATTCGCACTGAAACGTTAGCAGCGAAGACTTGAAATAAAAATCTAGGTCGAGCTTTGTCACGTGAAAAAAAATTAAACAATTATTGCATTAGCAGGCCTACCCCTAAACACTCGAATTGCGATTTTTCATACAACGGACTCGAAAAATTTTCAGGCAGTAGAATTGGACTTGAACTCGCGTCAAAACGCAATTACCCACAGTGCAAACTTCACATTGAAAATAAGCCTAACTCTTCGACATCGGAGCCACAGGCCCACATTCACACTAATGACACAGATTATTAAAGCGATTTTACTAAAAGTGCAAATAACACAATCAGAGCCTAACGTAACACAATGACGTACTTGAAAAAATGATGACGCAATAATGACGTAAGCAGCAACAAAATCACAGTGCATGAACTCATGGTTCAACAGAATTTGATCCCAATCGTAAAAAAAGTAATCGACAGAAAATCGATACGACTCATAAAGAGGAATGACTCAGCACCAAAGTCGTATCACAGCTCAACGCTAGCACCATTATTCGTGTTTAAATGGAGCTGAATGTACGACAACGCCAGTTTAATTAGAGAATAAACTTAAAGTATTGTTGAAGATAGGAAAAAAAGGAAAACCAAGAATTTTAAATCCACGGTTCAGTTAAGGTAGGTCTCACCAACAAAGTTGAAAAAATAAAAATACCCTTCAAAACGCAGAACTAATAACTACGAGTCACATTAACGTATCTACAAAACTAAAATGAAAGAAGCACTTATGAAAATCAAAATAAACAAGCACCAGATTTGATCGCAATAAATTACCGAGATAGATGGTAGACTGAAATGAACACTACCCGAAATTTTGTAGGCAAGATCGAACAAGCAAGATAGTTTAAATTTTGTTCACAATGCGGGGTAACGAGGTGTACACAATGCAAGATTACGCCAATACACAGCAATAAGCTATTCCAACATTATTAATGCCATGAGGGAACAGCAAAACCCATTATTTAACCCGTGTGGAGAGTAAATTATAATTTTTTAAGATCCGATTAATAAACATCTCACTATTTAGCAATTGCGTAAAGCAGCGGTCACGAAGCATCAAAAGCCACATCACACAGATATCACAGCAACGAATGGCATCACAGATAGCATCATAAAAATAACTTGAAAACGTCACTTGAAATGAACCCCGGCCTTCAAAGTGCTTCATGACAGAGTTGTCTGACGAGCCGGCACAGAACCTGATTTTTATTCACTTCTTCTTCAAGGTTTGATTCGGCTCCACGCTGTCTAGCTTCGGTAACTTGGAGTGCTCGCATCAAATGGGCGTTCTCGCAATACAAATCCTTAACCAACAGTTCGGATTTCGAAAGCTTTTGATACTGAAATATTACAAAAATATTCAGTTATTCATCGATAAATGAATGAAGTCTGGCTGTAGCTAAAGTACTTGCTGTTATTTCATCAGCTACGGCCAAAAGCGCCAATACCAATCCACGCCAGCCGCGAATGGTCACCATCACGTACAATCTGTAATCCACAAACCACAGGTTGATGGTATAATGGTCGATTACTAATTGTTTAGACGCCAAGAACCGAACCTACACCTTCCGTTCCACTGCTAGGTAATCACTTCAACTTCTTGCTTTTAGTTAATTTTGTTAAAAAATATTCAACCTAGATTGAGTTCCTAACTTTTAGCTTCAAATCAATCTGCATCTTTTAAAATAAACATCCATTCCCTTTATTTAAAGTAAATATTTGATTCCAGCAAATTTCTCATCTTAAAACAATTACTTTATTCCCACGGATTTCTTATTTTGAAACAAATTCCAACGGATTTCCTACCAAATCTTTCATCCGTCTCATATTTTCGGTCAACTGCTTCTGCGTCTTTGTAAATCGTTGTCGAATCAAACTCTCGCTCTCATCTCTCGTCTGCGACGTCACAGTTTCTTGATCAAGCGTGACGTCATCACTTCCATTATTCGAACGCGGAGTGACGTCACGAGTGGTTTGGGCTGGTTTCGAACGAAGAGCAGCAATTTCCTGCAAAAAATCCAACCAACTACAGTTTTTTTTACAAGAACATGAAAACTCAACCATTTTTGTTTGTTTTTTTACCAAATCACATGGTGACTTTACACAAGACGTTTATGCAACCTGCAGAAATTACGAAAGGTTTGGAAATATCAAGGGATTCAATCAAATTCAAAGTCAATGCTGTTGTAAGGCTTCGCTTAAAAAGTATAACGGTAATTCGTAGGGTCCTTGATAAGTCTCAACGAGTAAGAACCAAGGTTAGAGTTTTGAAACCTTAATGGTCATCACTTCATTGCATCAAGTAATTGCACCTAGCACTATTCAGTATTCATCCCCAAAATTGGCCGCCGCCTAAACGACTTTCTTGTGTCTGAAATGGCAAAATTGTAGCAAGTGATTTTCGTGCAACCTACGTTTCTAGTCGCAACTCACTGCATTCAATGATTTTATTTTTTCTTCAAGTTCTTTCTTTTCTTTTTCCTTTATGAGACGTTTCTTGGGAATTGGGGTGGAGCTCTCTAGCGCTTGACACTTTGCATCAAGCCCCGCATTCTCGATGCGGGTCCGCTTACATTCTTCATCCAAGGACCGGACCTAAAAAATGAGACAAAACAAGACAGTTTAATGCATAAAACTTTCTATCAATGCTCCACTACGACATACACAAATTACAAATGCGCCAAGACAGCCCAAACCAAGAATAGAACCGGAAACTCGCACCCCACAAAAAATACCACCAGTACCATTTTTGCGTTATTATAAACTCTAGCTATTGACAGTTATAAAGCAATCTGCCAGAGGAAGTTGATTTTGTTTTAACTGACACCACGTTTGCTATGTATCAGATAGACTAAGTACAACTGAAAATAATAGCAATGGAGATATTATCCCAAAATAAATCACACAGCCAGCCCTGTGTCCACATGTCCGGTTAGTAGGCGAAAAGCCAACAGGTTTTCTACAACACAATTAAATTCGACGTCAATAACTTGATTATGATGAAAAAAGTCGGTGGGATTTTGGCCTTAACTTGAAATATGGACAATTGGACAGGGTAAGTAATAAGTATGTATCGAACTCATTATATAGAGTCTTACGGATCAACACAAACAGAAAACATGTAAAGACAGTAGAGACTAGAGTTTTTTATTTACCTTTTCACTAAGTTCGCGATTTTCTTTGTAAAGTTGCGAATTTTCGGCTGCCTTCTCATCGCAGCGAGTACGTAAGAATGACGTCTTTAATGCACTATCTTTGTTCTGATTAATGACGTCATCAAGCTGTTAAAATAACTTCAATCAAAAAACGTCATAACTACGCAATTCTAAATCACTACACTTCTATGTATCGGTAAGATAGACTGGACAATAGTTTTGGAAAATACCCCAAATCATATGACGAATATTCATTTAAGCTTATCAACAAATAAAAAAACTGCGCAGAGATTGCCATAAAAGCACAACGAAGATGTCCTTCCTTAGCCTACTGATGTCATCACGACCACATTAGTGCGGCTTACGAAGGCTTATAGCCCGAAACAGCCCTGTCCCGCTCTATGGTACCCTATTGCCATAAAAACAATTATCAAATCAAACGGTTATTGCAGTTTGTGCAAAAATTTAAAAATCTACAAAATTAGACCACTTCAAAATCAATCTTATCGTTAATTCAATTAACACCAAAAAATTTCAAAAATGCTACAATTCAAAAAATTTCCATCCAAACATTCTTCAGAGAAACGATTATTGGTAAGTTTCCTCAAAGATGAAAGTTATACCAAACCCACCTCTCTACGCAGACTACTGATATCCATTTCTTTGTCTAGTAATCTCTGTTTCGTTTCTTCTAGCCTCCTCAGCAACGAATCTTCACTTTTTCTTGTTCCATTTAGACTCTTCATCTTCTCTTCTTGCTCTTGAATTGATGACGTAGCCTCAGAAAGTAGTCGCTGAAGATCAACGTTTCGAACCTACGTAAAATTCCATCTTCAATACGCTCGTAAAAGCACGGCAATTACGTATTTTGACGAACTTTGAAAGCCAAACTCTGTCACAGCGGCAATGATAACACTATAACACCACTTAACAAAATTTAGCCGAACTAGAAATCGATCTCAGACCTCAACCTTCTAGCGCATAAAATAAAAAACATCTCAAGGTATTCCAAATTATTGAAGTGAACATTTGACCGTACTTGAGGGAGACTGCGAAGTGAGCTTGCGCACTTCTAGTCAGTAGCCACCCGGTATATACAGTACGTCAAACGCGATCGGCTACAGCGGCGAATTGAACTTGTCCCGTAAAATCAGCAACCAGCGCGGCACCTCTACATCACGTCGCTGACATAAGTTATCTTTAAATTGGCAGAGATGATAGAAATCAATGAGAAGGCCACATGATTAGTAGTCATACATTCGTTTTGCAGCAACTGACATTCTTTCAAAAGTCGAAAATCCAAATACACCTGGTGGCTACGCAATAAGTTTAACACTTCTCAACAAACACACCCGAAGACTGTTAATTTCTTCACGAAGTTCTAATAAATACGCTTCATCTTTTCGCTCCACAATTAATTGTTCCTCATTCCGTTTCCGCTCCTCCTCATTTTCTTTCCTCTTTCGTTCCAGCTCCAGTTGACCCTCTTCAGCAATACGCTGACGCAAGAGCGCTATTTCTTCACTAAAAAAAATTAACGTTTAAATTGTGGTTATGACGTAGTCAGTCGTATGACGTCGTACTTGAGTTGCTGACGTAACTTTGCTTTGTCACAATCGAGCAAACAACGCAATTCCACTGCTTCACGCTCAAATGCTTCTCTCATTTCTTGCATTCTCTCATGCATTTCCTGACGTTCCATTCCAATGCTTTCCTGCAATCGTTCCAGCTCGCTGCACATGGATCCATTTTCATAAACCTATGACAACAAAATCAAATCAAATCTTCATTACGCTCGCGGAATTAGCTGAGCTGACTGGCTGGCAATCTATGAAAATGACTGAAAAATTTTTTAATCATTCAAAAAAATTTATTTCAGTAATTGAAGGAGACTGCGAAGTGAGCTTGAGCTCTTCCAATCAGCAACCATCCGTTATGCACGCAAACTCGATCGGTTTTAACCGGGAATCGAACCCGTCACGTAGGACCTGTAACCTGCACGTTTCCAAAACGCATGTTCTAAAAATGAACGAATGTTTTAATCAAAAAGTTTAGAATGAAGCGCCGTGCATACAGCTGGGTAAGGAAAATTTAAGAACAATAACTTCCCGCAGCGGTCAAAAGTAAGGCCCTGTGATTTAACAATACTGCTTTTAAACAGCAAGAAACGACGTCACGACCAACCTGTCTTTCCGCCAATAGCGCATCAAGCTTCTCTTCCATTTCATGCTTGACAGCTTTCAACGATGCACTATGTTCTTGCTTTAATTGAACAATCTCATTTTCATGTTTTTCCTTAATCTCTTTCAATTTTTCACCGGTATTTTCGTTTTCTTTGATATTAGATGATCTATGAGAGCAAACCGTTATACTGCTAAGTCAGGAGCGTGTGTAAGAAAGGGGGGGGGGCATAGGGCCATGGCCCCCTTCTGACTTTGTCTTTTTGTAAAAGACCAAATGTGCTAAGCGATTGAAATAATCCAGACTCTTTCAATGGCTTTTCTAGCTTATGGCCCTGCCCTTTTAAAATTTCTCGCTACGCCACTGAGTGTGCTAAGTACCGAGTCTGGAAAACGACAAGCAAGTTCGATACCAGGCCCAGACAGACTTCGCCCCGAGTATTTTAGGATCGGATGTTAAAATAACGCCGCTAAAACACAAAAACAAGCGTAGAAGACAAAAATGATTATACTCGCGGCATTACGCCGAAACGCGCGAAGTGGCGGGATCCATCTTTGCGACTTAGAGCCTTGGCAGCACAGCACCAAAGAAACATCACAGCGGTGGCGAGTCGTTGACGTAACTGTGACCGATTTACAGGCCGGGGATCGATCCCAAGCCGGCGGCACCGATAGCGATGACCTTCACCACTGCACCAGCTAGCGGATAGGCATTACCGCAGGAAGCGATAAGAAAATGTGAACTTTTAACGAAAAATCAACCTTTCGAATTTGCTGATTATTTCTTGATGTGCAGAAAGCGCCTCCTTGTGTTGAGATCGTTCAAATTTCAGCTGATCTGTCAGTCTCTGATTGGTTAGTTTTTCTTCTTCTAGCTTCTGACTGATCGAGTTCAAAGATTCTGCCGCTGATTTTATCTGCGATGCAATTAAACGATTTAACAAATTAATTATTCAACAATGTTGATCCCGCAACCAACTGCTTTAAGATGGCTGCGTGGATACAGCGACAGCTTCTGGAGCTCGGGTTTAATTCCGAGTCGGGTCAAATCAATGACTGTATAATAGGACTTCACAAACTTTATGCTTGACGCTCAACAACAAAAGGACAGTGCGGAGAACTAGCCGGCAAGTTCTCTCGTTGTACCGTTAGGACAAGCACTTAGCGGGATTCCCCCATCTTGGAGTGGTATAGAAAAGTGCCCCGCAAATTCCCAAGTGAGCTCGATAAAGCTCATTGGTCGCTTTTCCCGATAAGGGATATCGTATGTTACTATTACCATCAACTGCAAACAAACCAGTTACCTGTGCGTCATGGCGTGCGATTAATTCGCTTTTCTCGTTCGCGAATTCGCGACATAAATCGGCCATTTCTTGTTGTCCAGTAGATGTTTCTCGTTCCACATTATCTTTCAGTTCTTGATATTTTATTTCCAACTAAAAATCAAACATTGCTCAGTAAATTCACATCAACATACAAAATAGTGCTCTTCAGTTTCAAAAAAATCATATCTTCGTTATACTCACGGTATTACACCAAAGCGTGTAACGAGTGGCGGGGTACATCTCCACGGATTAGCGCCTGGCAACACAACTCTAAAGAAATGTCGTAGCGGTGGCAACACTGTGTCCAATTTGACCAGCCCGGGAATCGAACCCTAGACCTCCGGCATGGATAGCGATGTACTTTACTACTACGCCAATGTAATACTTTATATTTGTCAGCGATGATGCTCCAAAGCACTGCTATTGCCTCGTTTTATACTCCACAAAAATTTGAGGTGCTAAGGACATAGAGGTTCTACCAGACGTTTCAACTGTTATCATCAGCAGTGTATGCCGGCTTGTATAATTATTGCAAGAGCAATTATTTCACCAAGAAATAAGCTTGATAAAATCGGCAGTCCTTAGCGATCGAATTGAGCGCACTATACACAATGTTGAACTGCGCACCTCGTCCTTCTCCCTAGTCAATTCTTTCAGCAGTTGTGCAGTCATTCTATGCTGTTCCTCCGCAGCTCGTACGTCATCATTATTACGATACTGCCCTTCCATCTTCAATCGAAATTCCTCCTCGATCGTTGCTCGCAATTTGGCCTGAATTATAACAACATAGTATTAAGGGTGCACGCAAAAAAGTAGTAGCAGTATCTTCTACTTCCGCACCGTGAAAACAATAAATAACACGATAAGATGAAGGGAATATAACAATGGTATAAGAAAATGGAAGAGACACAAAGCGATTAACGTCATGGCATGCAGGCTGGTGAAGAGAAGTTAATAAGAAAACAAGAGTAGGCATGATTGCAACGCCAAAATTCAGTGAAAAAAGGGAAAAGAACCATTCCACGAAAAAAACAATTTTTTTCAGTAGATGAGTAAGAACTTTAAGGTGTATCGAAAGATACCTGAAGAGGACGCTCATAGCAGCCTCCCTGTGCACGCCACCGCAACTACTATGCCCATCTCTCCAACACGGCACATTGTGCAGTCACTTTTAACCTAAGTGAGACAAATGAACGATAAACACGAGTTACAGGCATTTACTCGTCGCTCCGTGCTATTTGAAGATTCTAGTAAGACCTGGCAGCAATTTTCAACACCCTAATAGTCGTTTTTGCTGCAAATGCAAAAAGAATATTTGCGTAGAACTGCATGATTCTTAACACTATTTTTACCAACCTTTTCATAAGCGAAGTTGTCGGCCGCTTTTCTTTTATCTCTTCTCAAATCTTCGACTAATTTTTCCAATTCTACCATTCGTGCGGAAGTGAAGTTGAGAGCCAGGGGATCGTCGGGATTCGAACTCATGAAGTGTGGATGATTACGTCTTTCAATCTCGCTCAAGTCGTCAACTAAATCAAAACCTTCATCAAACTTGCTTCCATAGAAGCGCGACAATGCTCATCTACGCGAATGGGCGTTACGCAGCAGAGCTATTATTGACATAGTTTTTTCGACGAAAGTGCAAGCTTAAGAATTCGCAGCACGTTGCAACCAAATTGCATTTTTTTTCACAGGTTTTGAATATTTATATCATAAGCTTGCTACATCGCAAGGTTTATCAATCTCAGTTCCAAATAAACATGCCTACAACAAATCAAAAATTTCGTTTTGATTTTAAAGCAAACTGCAGTATTTCGACACCATTGACTTTAACGGCTGACTGGCCTACTGGTTAAAGACATCGCTATAGGTACGGGAGGTCTGGGATTTGATTCCCGGGTCGGTCAAATCGGCACAGTGTTGCTAACAGCTCGGCACTGCTGCGACGTTTCTTCGAAACTGTGTTGCCCAAGCGCTAAGTAGCGGAGATAGCCCACCACTGGCTACACGCTTTGGGGTAACACCGCGAACATCATCAAGATTTGATTTGATTTTAAGATCTAGATCTGGATTTAGTCAATCTCTTAAATTCATCTTCGAATACTTGTAGGTTCTTACCTTCTGAACTGTCTGTATCCTCCAGAGACCCACCGGATCTCTTTCTGTGCATCCGTGATGTCTTTTTTCTGCTCGGGGAAGTTTTTTGTTCTCTGCTAAACGACTGGTTGTTGTAGTAGGATCGCGATTCCTGTTGGCGGAGTTTGGATTGGATTTCACGGATTTCCATGGTCAGTTCATCATTTCGATCCGAAAGAAACTAAAACAAAGTTAATAAATTCACGCTAAATGTGTCAAAATTATAAAATTTTTATCAGTAAAAAGTGCGCAGAGTAACGAAAACGCACGCTTACGCACGATATTAAGCAGATGGGGAAAAGCATTAACGCTTGCGATGAAACACAATAAATAACTCTGTTTATTTTTATTGCATTGAACTAAATAATCAACAGCACATTGAGGGAGACTGCGAAGTGAGCTTGCGCTCTTTGAGTCAGCAGCGACCCAAAGATACGTCAAATACGAATGGCTACAGCCGCGAATCGAAATCGTAAACGAAGGATCTGCAACCGTCTTACGGTCCTAGACCAATGACCATGTTTCAATTGATAGGTAATACCTCATTGAAAATTATTGAGCAGAGTGATACCAAAAAAGTCTTGTAAAATCATTAAAAATGACGTAACAAAACTTACCCTGCATTGAGCTTCATAGTCTTTTATAATCATCGCGAACTTTTCTTCTTGTGATGTATTGATGGGGTCACAATCATCCTTGGCCTACAAAAGTACTCCAATCACACATCACACTACAATTATATCCTAAGCGAGCTCGTTACAGCGCCTTGATCGCTTTCTCGTGATACGAGGATAATCAGCACGCAGCAAAAAATAAATCAAATCTTCATTATATTCGCCGTAATACACCAAAGCATGTAACGAGTGGCGGGACCCATCTGCGCAGCTTAGAGCCTGGTCCGAAGAAACGCCGCACGGTGGCGACACTGTGACGGCTTTGACCGGCTCCGAATTGGGCATTTGACGTCTTTAACCATTACGACAACCGGGCAACAATGAAGCACCTTGGCAGCTAGAAGGCATTCCAGATCGTTACGGAGTCGGTCCGCATCCTTCTCCGCTTCATTGAGTCGTTCCAACAACCGTACAGAATTATCCAACATGGATTTATTTTCTGATGTAAAAGCGTCTACTTTACGCCGCAAAAAGCTTTCGTTGGATTTTAAAGTTTCTGAAAAAAAAGGTGCAGTTGATGTTTTCGAAAAATAATTCAGAAAACTAACGTGTATACTCCAAACAAGGATTAATAATTACCGTTATTTTCACATTCTTAAAACAGAAAAACCAGGTTCGGTTCCCAAAAGGGTGCTTGATTTAAAAAAATCAGATCAAATCTTTATTATGCTCGCAGTATTACGTCGAAGTGTGGCGGAGCTCATCTCCGCGGCTTAGCGCTTGGGAAACACAGTTCAGCAGAAACGTAGCAGCGGTAGCGAGCTGCTACTGGCGACACTGAGCCCGATGTGGCCGGATTCGGAATCCAACCCCAGACCTACCGTGCCAATAGCGGAGCCTATAACCACTAGCCCAACCGCATCAATATATTGCCCAAGTAGACAAAACCTGAAGCTGTGTAGGATTAACCTCCACAAAAAAATACTCCACAGACTAACTGTTGTAGTAGCAGAGAACAAAAATTATGGCATGTTAGTTCTTTATTAATCTATTTTATATTTACTCTCTACTCACTTGAACATTCAAACATAGAAGAAAAACTTTTAACCTACCTATCTCTTTCAGCAGTTCTTCTTTTTCACTAAGCGACTGACTGAGTATAGTCTCTCGTTCTTTTTCAAAATTTCTCTGCACGGACTGAAATTTTTTACTCCATTTCTTTTCCAAAGAATCGATCCTTTTTTCATGCTGTTGATCCTGATTCAAACATCGGTCATCTACTTCCTCCATGATCTTGGAGTTGCGCAATTCCGAGCGATTTAAATCATCTTTCATTCGGTCAACTTGAGAGCAATAGAGTTGAAGTGCGGAGCTGAAGCAGTCATAACAGCATGAATGGATAATCTATACCCTTGTCGCAATAACTTACTGTAAACTAAAACAAAAAACAGGCACCCACAATCAAATCTGCTAGAAAAAAGGAAAAAATCGTATGGCACACATCGGCAAAGCAAATCTTTGTTAGTTCGTAGTGTTTCCAAGTCTGAGAACTTGTCTATCCAAATACTAAGCTGTCAGCAGGGATGGGCGCGATACTCAATTTTTGAGTTAATCGATATCGATACACGATACTTCAAAATAGAGTTAATCGATACCGATACACGATACTTTGAGGTGTTAAATCGATACCGATATCGATACTCGTATCGCCGATACAAGTATCTCGATACAATATCAAGAAAAAAAATCAATAAAAAAATTGGTTTACAAATAAATTAAAAAAACTGCTACAAGTTTGCGCTCTGCGGACAATTGCAAAACGTAAAAATAACACGTATTTTTTTATATTTAGTTGCATATTTATACTCCTACCACGAGAAAGCGATCAATGCGCTATACGAGCTCGCTTAGGAGCTGCCAGCCATCTGTCTACCACACCAAGATGGAGGAATCCCGCCAAGTGCCTTTCCTAATGGCACAAGTGAACTTGCCGGCTTGTTCTTAACACTGTCCCTTTGATGCTGAGCGTCAAGCAGGGGAAGCTGTGAATACCAATTTTAAAGTCATTGATTTGACCCGACTCGGAATCAAAACCCAATCTACAGCTATCGAGGCGGACGCTCTTACCACTTGGCCATCTGAGCTGTTAATTGGGACATGTTATAATTTCACAATTAGACTAACGTCGTTCAATGGCGTTACGAAACAATTGCAAATATACGCTAGTGATAAGAGAAATTTGCGGACAGTACGTCGCTTTGAATCAATGAGAGAATTTAGCTTCATTTCACATTCTTCAGAAACCGTAAATGAACACGCAGTCAACACCTGGTAAGATTGATCGTGCTCAAAAACAGTATCGAGATACTTGTATCGGCGATGCACAAAAACATGCTTAATCGATACCGATACGCGATACTGTAATGAAACACTTAATCGATACCGATATTGATACAAAGGTATCGCGCGATACGTATCGCCGATACAAGTATTTCGATACTGCCCATCTCTGGCTGTCAGTTATGACGGAGCCCATGCACTGCAGCACCCGTCACACTGGTACTGCCTGCATCAACTCAGACCTATCTTTTCAAGGAGTGGTTCTTAAAGCCTGTCCCTGGAATTCCATTTGTGCAGACACTGGCTTGGGATCCCCTTGTCTGCACACTTGAAAAGGAGATGTATATTTAAAGAAACCATATAAGACTTAAAACCAGCAGGTTTTTCACTAGGGACCGCTGAGGACCTGGTTAAGACCCACTGTTTTAGAAACACGGCTGATAGTTTTAAAGTCTCATGACAATACAGTCAAAAAATGCTGGTAATGAATTCAGCAAGACATTGCTTATAAATCCATTTGTCTGCAATGCTAAAAGCAATTCAACAAGCTACAGAAATATTATTCAGGTCTTCTACGCTACGTTCTGCATGAAACTTTCGAAGAGTATGCTAAGAAGCAAAAATTGCTCCTAGATACAACTTTACAGCCAAAATAAACGACAGTTAAGACTCAATGCTTACTCTGTGTGGTTTAAGTGATGCTTATAGCTGAGTAGAAGTGCTGACGTCATTGAATGATGTAGAGGTGGCAAGGTGGGGAGTGATGACGTCACCACTTCACGTTCAAGGGCTCTTGATAATTCAAATCCATCGATCACAGTATCAACATCAAAGCACTCGATATTAAGAGCCTAAAAAAAAAATCAATACCACATCAGATATGAACTTGACGAGATAAGGTAGAAAGTATTGAAGACAATAAAAGCCAGCTAAAAAATCAAAAACGTAGTAGCATGCGATGGAGTGTCATTTTTGCAAGGCCAGTGTTTGCAAAGTTGTGGTTCGACTCATAGCGAAGTTTTATAGTGATGTTCACGATAGCCATTTAACTTTAACGAATATTAGTACCCTGTAGGTTGAAAAAAAAAAAAAACTCATCTTGCTGGCCACTTTACACGTACATAGATTCCCACTGTTGCTCGTAACAGGAAGACGGGACCAAAGATTAATAAGTTTTAGGTACAAAAAAGCAATAAGTAGTGCGTGGCAAAATTCATTTTTTAGGAATAACTGTAATAATGAAAGCGATACATAGCCAAAACATGTACTTTCAATATTTCTTGGGGGTTTGCAACGCCTCCCTGGTCCCATAGCTCCATTAAGGGTCCAGCCTCAATCAAAGGAGATCCATCCTCGCGCAACGAAGAAAATAAATCCATTCCTCCAAGTTCAGTGATGGAGACAACAGATTGGTCAGCAACGCTATCCTGTAAAACAACACAAAACGAAGTTGTGAAACAGAAGTTCAAACACTGAAAATGCAGGAAGGTAACTACTGTCATGCATCTAAACCTAGCGATTTATGTAGTAGGAGCCATTAAATTATGGTTGCTTCAAAATTTACGCAGTCAAGCGACACGGCCTAGCAGTACCACGTGCAGGTTACAGATTCTACAACATGGGCTAGATTCATGGCAGGTCGCACGTGACATATATTCGGGTGGCCGCTGACTTGAAGAGTGCAAGCTCACTTCGCAGTCTCTCTCAATCAGTTAAACCTTCAGTTCAATATTACAGTTTGAAAAAAATCAAAAAAAAAAAACTAAATCATCATTATACCTGCGGTAATATACCAAAGCGTGTAACGCGTGGCGAGCTGTTGGCAAGTGACCAATTTGTCCAGCCTTGTAATCAAACCCAAGACCTCTCGCGCCGATAACAATGTCTTCAATTACAATCATTAATTTGGAGCAGCCATAGATATATACATTTTTTTCTCAACCGACTACGCTACCTAAACCCAGTCAATGCGAACTTGAAAGCATATCTGATCCAACAAGAATATTCTTGCACTTAATTTATCTGTATTTCTGATTACACCTTGTTGCAAGTATTTATGCACTCACGATGACAGACGATGAAAGATCACGACGTAATTTATGTTCTCCATTTTTCTGATGAGAATGACTTTCTGCCGACCCTGTGGCCTCAAAGTAATCCCCTTTTTTTAGATCTTTACCGTCCATAAATGGGTCAAAATAAAACTTATCTGCTTTGACATCGTCATTGATGAATTGATCTTTGGAGTCTGTACAGTCAATCGATTGAACTCTGCAATTATGCAAGTATGGTATGATGTCAATAACCGCTAGCACAGAAAATTTCAACAATTCAAAAAGAAATTGAAAATAGTGTTCTTTCAGCCAGAGGTCTTAATCTTCTCAACTTCGGAATAGAGTAAATATGGTATCAAAATATTGTTTTGAAAAATATGTAGTTTTTACAGTTCTGTAGTGCCTTGTTTACACTGCTGATCATGACAGCTGCATCTAGGTTGTCAAAATGTCTAGTTTTAAGATTTCCTGTGGCTCAACTTTACTTCTGAGCAACTTGCCTACTACCTAACGTAGAATTTACTAGATGCAGACAAAACTGGAAAGTTTTGAAGGAAGACGCTTTTATTTATTGCATTTTTTGGGGGTCATACACAATTTTACCTTTGCATGTGATTCATTTCAATCATATCTTTATCAACATCACCATTCACAGAAACCATCTCAAGCTGATGATCGATCGGAAGAGATTTTCTTCCGTAAGCTTTTCCATGTCTCACAAAATGAGGTGAAACTAACAAGGTATAAATATAAGTTTTTTACTGCTATACGTGAAAAATTATTCCTTGTTTTCTAAAATTTCACACAAATTAAATCTATGTGCAATTGTGCACATGATGATAATTTTACCTGGAGCTTTTAGTAAAAAAATTACATTTTACCTTCAACAGGATTGTCATCCAATCTTTCTTCAGGATCTTCAGTTGCTGTATCAAACCCATCATTGTTGTCACTGATTTCTGATAATGCTGAAACAAAGCAATCACAAAACTGCTCAAAATCAATTTCATCGACATCAGATTTTTCATCACTGCCAAGATCAGGAAAAGCAAGTTGGCTAACTCGATTGGTGCTATCCTCATGAAGAGATAACCTGAAAATTTTAAGTGGTTTAAAAAACAAGAAAATAACACAGCTAAAAATCACTGCTGGCGTGATCTGCAAGTCATACGTTTCATATCATAGAATACAAGTTGCAACATTGATTCATTTACATTGAAGCAACATACCAGTATCACAATTGTGTCATAACATGTTTACTATATCGATATCGGTACTTTTGGATAATCCTCACAAGTTAATCAACTACCATTTGTTTAACATTCTCAATTAAAACTGAATGAAACAACGAGCCGAATTTTTACAAAAAGCAGTTTAATTTCATCGCTTAAAGCCAGAAAAGCAATGCTAGAACGTTAAGACTAAAAATCACTAAATAGTTACCATGCATGTCAAGAAATAAATGAGATGTTGATTAAAGATATACACAATAGCCAACTAGTAGGCATCCAATAATAGCCTAGGTGCAATAGCAAAGCATTCTCTATAAGCTAGACTGCTCACTTTTCACATAATTGCGTTAACTGAGCTCTGTTTATTGAGGAGCATTCATTTTTACAAACACTCCTGAAAATTTCTTGCAATTGCTCGATATAATAATCGTCTTTTTCCATCTGTCCATTAATGATTAAGATATTTACACTTCATATATAGGATCAAAAAATCTTAAAACGTTAGACTAGACCAACACTGTTAAACTATTGCTGCTAAGCAAAAGTTGCTATACCAACACTGCAATATCAGTTAACAGGTTAACAAATTAATAAGACATTAGTACTGGTAGTCTACCGGTATTCAACCACTGTAACAGTGTACGGTACGGTATATACCGTAACTGGTAAAGAGTACCGATAGCGTGTTTTCTTTCAATCAAAACGACGACAGGCCATTAACAATGCTACCGTATGCTACATTGCTTAGTGGTACCGCGAAAGTTACACTGTTACAGATCGCATACACCGGTACAGTATAAGTCATGGGTTCCATTCACAAGTGGAGCAGATTGCATACCAGTGTGACATACCAGCACCAGTACTATAGATTATCCTGTATCAGGTGGCTGCTGACTTCTAGAGCATTAAGCTGGCAAGCTCACTTTCTGCTTTGCAGTCTCTCTCGTAATCTTTAAATTTGCTGTTCAATATAGCCTAATTTGAATATTGCCCCACTGCTTAGTAGGCTAGTTTATTCATGCTATGGCTGTTCCATTCTACCCGATTTCACTCCCCAACCTTACGCCTGTGAAATTTGATCGTTTTGCGTCGGTTTCTCTAGTTATGGAATAGTATGGCATACTATGGAATAGTATGGAATAGTATGTCATACTATTCCATAAATAGAGAACACTCTAATTATGGAATAGTATAGAATAGTATGGCATAGTATGGAATAGTATGGAATAGTATGGCATAGTATATGGAATAGTATGGCATAGTATGGAATAGTATGGCATAGTATGGCATAGTATGGAATAGTATGGAATAGTATGGCATAGTATGGCATAGTATGGAATAGTATGGAATAGTATGGCATAGTATGGAATAGTATGGCATAGTATGGAATAGTATGGCATAGCATGGAATAGTATGGAATAGCATATAATAGTATGGAATAGTAAGTAAGGCACTGTGGTACAGTATGGCAGAACTGGGCGATAGGACGTTTGGGGCACTAGAGTAAAGGGGCCCATATAAAGAGTTAAATTTCGGGTGAATGGCCCTCAGGGTAAATGTGCCTCAGGCCTAATTTAGAGCAAAAGGACCTCAGGACAGGACGGTTGAAGCAATAAATAGGCCCTAGGAATAGGATGTTAATATAGGGCACTGGGGCATATTCTATGCATAAATGGGGCTCTAGAACCAATGGGCCTAATTAAGGGCATTTGGGGTAGTAGGAGGTCTGGGTCTCAACATGTTTTGGTCCCTGGGACAAACGGGCCTTAGGATGGTTGGGACGAAAGGGCCGTTTGAAGCTCTGGGGCATATGGCCTATGGAATTTAGCACATTTGGAGTGCTATGCACATTTACTATGCCATACTATTCCATACTATGCCATACTATTCCATACTATGCCATACTATGCCATACTATTCCATACTATGCCATACTATGCCATACTATTCCATACTATGCCATACTATTCCATAAATAGAGACACCCCAGTCGCGACTGTGACGCAATAAGCAAACCTGCCAGCCAATCAGCGCATTCTTTTTTTTTTTTTTTTAATTTCAAGCCACATAATTGCAGCTTAGGGATTTTGTGGTAGTGAAGTACATGCATCAGGGGCGGCTCGCCTAAGGGGACTGTGGGACTGCAGCCCCCCAAATATTCCAGCTGTAACTTACTTTTGTACAAGAATAATAATTGTTATTGATCACAAAAGTTTTGAACTGAATTCGAAGCAATGGGGCAACACTGCAAACGCAGCGAGTGCAAAGTCCGCAAACTTAACACTTCGAGCGGGACTGCCAGCTCGCTGTCTTCAACCCAAGCAGTCTATGTTCACACGATACAATAATATTTTTATGACATCACACGTGAGAATAGAAAAAAGGTAGATTTTCGCTTCACTTACTTTGTTTTTTTTTTTTCAAGAGCAAAACGTCATCTAGGCCGAAATTTCTGCAGTCCCTCGCGCGAAACTCGGTTACATGTGCGAGGTTTTATACCGGTACGAAGAAGCCAGTCGCATTGCGCTAATCTGTGAGTAGACTTAATGTTTAATGTACCATGTCCATTTCCTATTCTGTAAAGCGTCTTCAGGATATAAAATTCTGTACCGGTACTCTAACTTCACAAAGAAAAATATACATCAAGCTAGCGGGAAGTTCTATTATAAATTTGAAAATTACCCAAACTGCCAAAAGTCTAGGTAAGACGAATACCAGGCAGTTTAAACGCTAATAGTTATCAACGGTGTGAGTGGATATGTGAATGCGAATACACAAATGGGGTGTTTTGTTTTCCGTGCCTTTTGTTTGGATTTGATAATGGCGACACTGCCTGGACCAAAATAGGGCATAGGCTACTAATAAAAGACTTCCAGAAAAAATTAGAAAGCACGACTGCACGAGGAATCTTCTTGGCACGTTAACTGTGCCATCAATTTGTCTCATCTTGGGCAGGCCATTATTGCAGTAGCTTTGGACACTGGGCATGCCTTATCTGTAGTACGTCACAATGAGAGTGCTACGAAAAACCGTGCCGTTTTATCGAAAATTATCAATTGTTTAAAATTTTGTGGTAACTCTGAACTGCCGTTAAGGGGACATGACGAGCGTAAAGATTCACTGAACCTCGGGGTTTTTCGAGGATTGCTAGGCTTCACGTCAAATTTGGATACAAGCTTAAAATCGCATTTGGTATCAGGGGCAGTTTCTAAAGGTTCGTCCACAATGGTACGGAACGAACTTTTGCAATGAACTTTGGAAATTGGTAAACAAGAAATTACAGATGAAATAAGTAAATCGAAATGCCTTGCAGTTTTGTGTGATGAAACAACTGATGTTTTTAACAAAAGCCAAATGGTAGTTGTATTTGGGTACGAAAAAAGTGGTGAGCCGGTTAAAAGGCTTTTGGGCTTTTTTCAGCCCACTCGTCTCACAGTACAATCATCGGCCAGTATCTTATTGGAAAAACTTTAGGGTTTGGTTGGGCATGATCCAGATAAGCTTATTGCTCAGACGTATGATGGCGCTGCCGCATTGAGCGGTATTCGAAATGGTGTATGAACAGGCGTTAAGCACATGGAGTTGGCCGAGTGGTTGGTGCATTGGGCTCCGAAGCTGACTTCGCGGGTTCGATGCTCAACTAGGTCGTCTCCATGATGCATGTACTTCACTACCACAAAAAAATCCTAAGCTGCAATTAAGTGGCTTGAAACAACAAAAAAAAATGAACAGGCGTTAAGCAAAGCTTTGCATCCAAAAGCTCATTTTATTCATTGCGATGCTCATCAATTAAATTAAATTCTCCAAAAAGCTACATCTGCAAATTCCAAAGTGAAAATATTTTTCTATAGTTTGGCCGGTATTCCTCCATTTTTTTCTAAATCTCTGCAAAAAATGGCTGCTTTGGAGCAAATTGCAAGACGTAGGATACATCATACCGTCATCGCCCAGCATACTTGGTGGAATTTTCAAAGTCGTACTGTAAAATTGCGTAATACATTTTTCTTTATAAGCATTCATTTCACTCCTGTGACTCTTACCATAACATGATTTGGCTGCAAAAAAGATGGTCGTTTTTTTAGTTTAAGTATTAATACGTTTAAGCTAATACCATGCCACTTCTGATACCTTCAATCCATAATAAATCGCAAAAGTGTTGTAACTATAGGTTGTCAAGAAAAATAATAGTAGGCTACTATTCTACAGAAAAATTGCAGCCCCCTCATTAAAAATGTGCACGAGCCGCCACTGACATGCATCATGGAGATGACTTAGTTGAGCATCGAACCTGCGAAGCATGCTTCGGAGCCCTATGCACCAACCACTCGGCCAACTCCATTTGCCAATCAACACATTCTGGAAATAGTGTTTGGAGTTGCAGTTTAGACCCCACCCTAGTGGTAAGCCTACAATCATAACGGTGTATGCCACACAGATCAATTTCAAGAAAATCAAATTTCATCATAAGTACATCAAATTCTTGGTCAAAACATCAAGCGCAAGTAAGACAACAATTTGTCCAAAAAGGATCGAAAAAAATACAAAAATTACCGTTTTCATTCACATCGTTCGTCGTAAAAATTTACAATTATTACTTTCCAAATTGTCTAATCACGACTCCACAAATTACTGTTAGCTGCTAATATGCAATAAGTATGCAATTGCGTAGCCTAATGCAGTGGTTTTCATCCTTTTTCAAGTCGCGGACCCCTAAGTTAAGCAATTAGTTGTTGCAGAATGCGGCTCCACACAAATGAACGCAAATAAATACGATTTCAATTTTCCGCCCAAAATCAAACGAAACGCAAAAAAAAGGTTATCACGTCTGGTCTGCAGCAGAGACGTACACAAACCGAAGTTCCGGAGTCGACTCCGACAGGAGTTTCAATGTTTCAGCCGGAGCCGGAGCAGGATCCGGAGTCATAAGTTTCCAATTGTTGCAGGAGCAGGAGTAGGATCCGGAGTGAAAAATTACCGCATTCTTGTGGTAGTAGTTCAAAATTTACCAGAATTTGGTTCTGATAATTTGCTTGTTTTGTGCAGTTTTATTCTACCAACATATCGGTATTGATAGATAATTACAGCCCATATTTTGCATCTTGCAGAGCTGCAGCCATTGTATAGCCTACCTAAAAACAAAACAAGGTTAGTAAAACAAGTTCTTCTGATGTTAGCAGCATACCGGTAATGCAATCACTTGGCAAATAAACTGATAAACTGAATTAAAAATTTAGATGCGGGTAGTACCAGACGATAGACCACTCGCGGCAGGTCTAATCTAACCGACTAATTATGACTGTGTATGGTTTGGGTGAGGGGTACCAGTGGTAATCAGCTAAGCGATGTGGAATTATTTGTGTACCGCAGTTTAGTGTTTTAATGCAGACTACAAACAGACAAAGCAGTCTTGCAGTAAGCCTTTGTGGATTGCAAATAGGCTAACTTAGTGCAGCAGCTTATACTGAACCAGCATTTCTTCACTGTACATAGGCCAAAAGTTCTAAATTCAAGTTTTGCACAACTCACAAGTTTGCCAAAAATTTTGAAAGTTACTGGGTAATTGTAGCCTATAAAATTTTTTGTTGCTGCTAGAGTTACGGTAAATTGCTTTGCTTGTAGCCTATAGCCAATAGTTTTTGAAATGACCATGTTTTGCTAATGATTGGAAAAGTATTTGCCAGTATTTTGTTAGTTTGATTTTTATGTACTGAACCATCATCAAGTGACATGGCTGAGCGGAATGGGCGTTGGGCTTTGAAACCAAACATCACGGGCTCAAATCACGATTTGGCCGACCACATTTCACACATGATTGCGTGGCTGTTGACTTGAAGAAGGCAAGCTCATATGATACTTAGTCTTCCTCGTTGATCTATTCTTTCAAGTTCAGTTTTTTATTATAACTCCTTAGTTAGTATTATTTTTATGATATACCTCACTATTTTGAAGTAATTAGGTTAGTGCAAAATTTTGACCCTTCCTAAATAGACACTTTTGCGTAAAAACAGGAGTCGAACAGGAGCTGGAGTATAAAAAGTAGTCATTGACCAGGAGCAGGATCAGGAGTCTGGTTGGTCAAAACAGGAGCAGGAGTACAAAAAAGGCGACTCCGTACACCTCTGGTCTGCAGACATCCAATTTTCCGCCCAAAATCAAGCGAAGAGCAAAAAAAGAAAAGGACTTCACGTCTTCAGATGTCCTGTTTTCCACTGAAAACATTGGTGAGGAGCTAAAAAAAAAGGTCTATCCTTTATATCATTCACAAAAAGATTATTTTTTAAAATACATTATTAATTAATAAACACCGGTACTGCGAACCCCTTGCGGACCCTCTAGCCCTTGTAGTCAAGTCAAGTTTACTTTTTCCAAACGCTTGTATAAGACATGCGCTGGAAGGAACAGCGAAAGACCATTCCGTCATCTTTGAGTCGGCTGTCCCCTAAGCCCCTTTAAAATCATTCACTGACCACTTGGGGGTCCGCGAACCCTAGGTTGAAAACCACTGGTTGAATGCATCACACTGCAGTACGGCACCGGTATATTTTTATCTGCTCTTGAAACTATAACAGCCTTGTAAATGCATTACAGCATATGTAGTAAAACAGGGTAATGTGCAGATGTTTTTCGGAAAGTTTGACTTTGCGGTTGCTCGGTAGCAGATACACTATTCTTTTTTTGTAAAAAGTAAGTAGGCTTACATGGCATCACATACTGTCAACGCGATAATGAGGTCAATCTAGTGCATAGGGCCTACTCTTGCCACGCGACATTTAATCGCATGTTTTGCGCTTTTGCATAAAATTGGCTGATAGCGACGCACGCATTTAAACGCGCAAGTGTGCTTTTGAAAGCGCATAGTTTTATTTATTAAGTACATAAGAGATTGATTGTAGCGTCTTTCGTATCCAACGAATCCTCACTAAAAGTGTTGTAGGGACTTCGGAGGCATTATCATAATAATTATACGCACTCATCTCATACAAGCTTTTTAAGGGACGGTTCTACCGGAAGTAATTAAACTAACTATTTTAATCTCGAAGTTTGAACATCAAAAATTGGAATAACGCCAAATTAACCGCTTCTTGGAAAGTAACTATTTCACACTTGACATTAATTTTTGCAGTTACGGAATCGGATTTCCGGTAATTTTTGGCTTACAGCCTTGCTTTACCGGAAAAAATCAAACTAGAACCATTTTAATCTCGGAAGTTTGAACATCTAAGTTGGAATTATGTCAAACTAACCGCCTCTTGGAAAGTAGGCTAATTATTTCACACTAGACATTAATTTTTGAAGTTATGGAATCGGATTTTCGGTAATTTTTGGCTCACAGTCTTGTTTTAACCAGAAATACAATACCCTAGAATTTGCCTATATCGACAGTTTGTCTATATCGACACTTTTTTGTTGGTCCTGGCGAAATTCCTATCTTTTCGTGCATTCAAGTTTGCTTATATCGACTGCGGCTATATCGTCAGTTCGCCTATATCGACACTCTTTTTTATCCCCCAGAGCATGTTGTTCGTTTATAGTGACAGCTGTAGCCCTTCTTTTCACTGGGGAACGTAATTCCACTCACAATTTAGTGCAGTACAAGAAGGTCGTTTTTTTTTTCCATAAGAACTTAGTGACATCATAGACCAAAACACAATCTGCTTAGTGACATCAGTGAGATTTAGAGGCATAGCCAGGGGGGGCACCGGGGCACTGCCCCCCCCCCCCATCCCCTTCCCCTTTTTGACGAAGCTTAATCTGAAGTGTAATTGAAACATTCTTATAAAATACCGTAAATTTTGTTTCAAAAGCTCCCTCATCTTTACCACTTTTTCATTTACGACTGAGCATCGGGAAGAGTCGACCCGCTTCTTCCTCGGGAGCAAGCTGGGTTCCGACATGGGAGGTCCGCAGTAGACCAAACTGTTCTACTTACCCAACACATCGAGGACTCATTTGAGACCAAGAAGAAGGCCGGTGCTGTTTTTGTCGATCTGACAGCTGCTTATGACACTGTCTGGCATCGTGGCCTCACCTGTAAGCTGCTGAGACTCCTTCCTGATAAAACACATGGTCCAAATGATTATGGAACTTATCCGGAATAGAAGTTTCACCCTTTCCATCGGTGACAGCAAGCGAAGCAGGTTACGACGTTTGCGAAATGGTCTCCCACAGGGATCAGTCTTGGCTCCCCTCCTTTTTAACATCTACACATACGATCTGCCTTCCACAATTTCCCAGAAGTATGCGTATGCCGACGACCTGGCATTGATGCATACCTCGAAAGACTGGAAGACTTTGGAGGGCACTCTAAGCCAAGACATGACAACACTTTCAGCGTATCTCCAGACTTGGAGGCTGAAGCTCAGCCACACTAAGACGGTGACGACGGCCTTTCATTTAAACAACCGAGAAGCGAAACGTGAACTCAAAATCTTCAACAACGGCAAACTATTGCCATACTGTCCAACTCCAACCTACCTTGGTGTAAAGCTGGACAGGTCGCTCACTTTTCGTCATCACGTAGAGGCATTGCGCAAGAAACTTTCCACTCGCGTCACACTGTTGAGGCGACTTGCAGGCTCGGGATGGGGTGCAGGAGCCAAAACATTGCGAACAGCCGCCTTGTCCCTGGTTTATTCCACAGCTGAGCACTGCGCACCAGTTTGGTGTCGTAGTGCTCACACTCGGCTAATCGACAGTGTTTTAAATGACGCCTTGCGCATTGTCACTGGATGTCTGCGACCCACTCCAACGGACTACTTGCCAATCCTCGCAGGCATCCAGCCAGCTGAGCTTCGCCGTCGAGGAGCGACACTCTCCCTGGCTAATCGCGCCACCCTTAACCCTGATCATAACCGCGCCACGCTTAACCCTGATCATATTCTACATGAGCAGCTGGTCGGGAAACAAAATGCGCACCAGGGAAGGCTCAAATCAAGACGCCCGTTTGTACCCCCTGCACAGAAACTACTGGATAGTCTGACCGAATCAGACATTCGTGCAGCGCAATGGATAGATTATGTATGGAACATGGAGTACTTGAAAAGTGCATCAAGGCTTCATGCTTTTATTCCCAGGGCCAGTCCTAAGCTTCTTGGAATGGGTTTGCCCAGAACATCTTGGGTAAAACTGAATCGTCTGCGGACTGGCGTAGGGCGATTCCATTCATCCATGTACAAATAACGGGGTGTTGCTCCTTCACCGAATTGTGAGTGTGGTGCCTCTGAGCAAACTGCAGACCACATCATTTCTACATACCCCCTACATCGTGCACCAAAAGGAATACAAGCTCTGTTGGTCCTGGATGATGACACCCGACGCTGGCTTAAAATCAACGCCGTCAACATCTAAACCGTCGGAAGAGGATGCCCAACCACACGACGACGATTTACGACTAATTTTTGCGCCATTTAAATTTCGACGTAACTTCTCTACAAAAAGCGCTTCTTAAGCATTATTGCATCATAACAGCGCTATGGGATCAAATATTTAAGTGTAAAAGTAGGCTGCAGAGAAAATGCAAGACTGTATCGCAAAAACGCAATCGAATATGGAAGCAAAAGGAAAGAATGTTCAATTGAAACTTATTTTAACAAGAATAGAGACTTTTTCGTTGTGTTTGTTGCTCTATGTGTGTCTAGTTCGTGCCTACCATGCGGTGACAAAATCATTGGATTTTCTTATATAATGCCGTGCAGAAGGCAATTTGATTAGTATTAGGGTAGCGATTAGCGAACAAGGATTGCCTGCCTAAGTCTACACTAAATAATTAACTCCATAATCATCCGTAAACAGTGGCGTCGTGCCATTGGCAAAAGGGGTCCCGCGCCCCCCCAAGTTTTCTGAGATGTGTCGCTTTTCATAATTTAAAAAGCTGAAAATTAAAATATGAAAAATTTAACCAGTGCCATTTCGTTTTCATCCTTTCTCCGCCCCCAGACCCCCCTTGCCTATAGCGGCTGGGGCTTCGCACCCAACTCCCCCAGAAATATCTTCCCCTTTGTTACATCGTGGGGCTACACTGATTGCGCATAATGTCCATAATTAAGGAACGGTTTGAGGTATGAAAATAAATTTTGATTTGTAATCCAAAAATTAGGGCATCACGACATATTTTGGTATCTTTTCCTAACTTTCTGTCTTCGTGATGATTCCGGTACTCAATGCTAAATGCAGTTTTTACTAAGTTTGTGAACTTGTGATCAGTGTCTGTTTAAGTTGTTACACGGGCCCCTACGAATTTTTTGGCGGCACGACGCCTCTGTCCCTAAACAAAATATATACGAATAACTTGAGGCAAAAATCGAAATACGGGAAGACAGCGTGAGCCTAACGCCTTGGCCTGAACAGGACATGTTTTTGAAGTTCTTGACCTATTGTAATTTGGTCCCCCCCTAAATATTCCGCTGGCCAGTGGCTACGCCCCTGGTGAGATCAGAGACCAAAGTGACATCAGTGAGAGTGAGATCATCATAGTGACATCATAGACCAGAGCCCAAAAATTCAGCAACACGTGTTGAATGAAGCTGTTACAAAAAGAAAGCAAAATATTTAGCGATTATCTTGCGTGAAAGTAAATACCTTCCTATACTTTTGCTCACAGTGTAAAAACGTCAATTTTGTTGCGAGAAAGTACTGTAAATACCTATACCTTACAGTCTTACAGTACTATACCTTACAGTGTAAAAACGCCGTATTGCTTTGCATCAGTACCGTATGCGTGTGTATTGCGTGTAAACACAGTACAACTGCCACTATTTTTCACGATCTTGTTTGCGTTAATCTTAGCCAAGTGTTTGGGAAAACACCATATTACGCGGCAATGTTGATTAGAATTTAAGAGTGCACAGTTAAACCTTACCAAGCCCTTAAATTTAACTAAAACCAGAATTTAGGAACAAATTAGTAGACTTCGGCTATATCGACACTTTTTCTTTGTCCAGTTGAGGTGTCGAAATAGGCGAATTCAGCGTAGCCGGTTTCCTTGCTTTGCTATTCTCACGTAATGCCATGACGTAATGCTATTCTCGCAGTAGGGGAACCGAAAGCACTGTCAGGGTAGTTTGATAATGGTGTACCGCAGCGCTCAAAAGTACGAACGACGTTCTGTGGTCGAAGTACTTCTGGCACTTCCCGGAACGCTTGTGACTGTGCAACCCAATAATTTTTGAATTATTTCTCACTTGTGGTACCAACTGCGTGCTTGTTGACCATTGAACGTTGTGATTGCGTGGTAGTCACGGCTGGGTAAGCGCGTGTGCTATACAATGAAAGTGGGGGAATCGAAAGCACGGTTGCGGTAGTTTGATAATGGAAGTAGGGGAACCGTTGAGCAGCTGCTGGTTCGGAGTTAGTGTTGTCGGGAGGTTGGGGTCGGAGAGATTAGAGTCGGGGGGTTGGGGGAATCAGAGGGGGTGAAGTCGAAGCAGTTGGGGTCGTGGTAGTTGGGGTCAGTTACCGAAAGGAACCGTTTATTAGGATGTTGCACGTACAGATTTCAAGTTACCGAAAAAACGGTTCCGTTAATGCGAAACTCAAACTACGGTAACCGTAAGTTATGCCCAAATATGGCAAAATTTCCGGTTACCGTAGTTTGAAAATCGTAGTTGCGTAACCGTTTTTTGGTGAAATAGAAGCTTCCATAATTAAACTACAACTGTTTAATCTCAGAAGTTTGAAAATCGAAATTCCGAGCCCCCTGGCGCCGGCCTTGCACTAGTCCTACTCTTATTCCAATGCATTGATTACCGGTACTTTATTATTGCACTCAAGTAGCTCTCTTCCCCTTGCAATTTCTATCCTACCTGTAATACGTTGGAAAGACGTCTTCACGTATTTCCGTCATAACTCGATCTTGCGGTGCAAAGCGCGAAGCGGCAATTTTGTCCAATCTGAATCGCGTATTTTTTTTCTTTTTCTTGTTATCACGTAAATGATGTGATCATTAGTGCTAAATGCTAGATATCGATAAAAAATCTAAATTGATAGCTGTTGCCGTTTTGGTACAAGAAAAAAGTTTCAAAATTAAAATGCAAACTTTTATTTGGTGGAAATCGGGTGCTCTGAAAAAAGACTCTCTGGAATGCAGTCAAGAAACGCAATTGAAAACAGTTTTACGTGATTTTGTTGAGGAAAGAAAAGGGATTCCATACGTAGTTCGAAAGAAAGAAAAAAAAAAAAGAATTTGAGTTGCTAAAAGCATAGATGGGCAAATTAATGCAAAACGTTAGCTTCGTTAACCACTACTTCGTTAACACAGTTACGTACCTCCGTTAACGTTAATTCGTTAAATTCAGCTCCGATTAACGGAAGTTAATTAACTTCGTTAAATCGCTAATTTTGACGTAAAAAGGCATTTCTTTTTTAACAAAGCTTAAGATTTTTTAATATGTATGTTTGCGTAAGCATTTAAGCAATTTTTCTGCCCACAAGCAATATGTTCTGTTGTTTTTATCTCGTTTTTTGATCTCCAGTGGTCGTATTTTGCTACTTTATCAATGTCAAACTTAACCAGCAATAAGAGAAATAAGCATTCACAAAAATTTAACGAAAGTTATCTAGCACTAACGAAAGATAATTTTGTCCGTTAATTTCAAAGGGAAGGTTAACGAATTAACTTGTTAGTGAAAAAATTAGCTTCGTTATTAACGATTAACGAAATTGTGCCCACCTCTGGCTAAAAGGCATTATTGCTATTGCGCTTTTCACGTTTTTTTCGTACTTCGCGCTTTACCCTATTTTACTATGCAGTATGTAAGCTACTGTAAAATGCAGATTACCAGATTTTCATCCTGCGTTAAAAAAGACTGCATGTTAAGCAGTCTTAGTCTCAGAAACTGCGTCCCTTTAATTGACTTTTTTGCTGCAATACCATTCGGCTTATGCTTTTTTGTTTGCTTGTGACGCAAAGACCATCTTTTGGGGGGCACTAAATGTTATATCACAGCACCTACATAAGGATTTTTTATAGAGAAGTATCTGCATCATTGCAGGAGGAATGCATTACTGCATCAGGTAGCCTACCAGTATTGTACTAATGTGCCATGACTATCACATTATGCACTTTCATCACGCACGCTTACTTGGCCGTCTACGTTACTACGCTGTTCACTGACCTCACTCTCCAAGAGTCAAAGACACCCCAGAGTGACAAAAAAGAAAAATCCCAACTGAGGTATTGCGAAAATGCTACAAAATTTAGCCGATTGCAAAAAATTATTCTTTTTTAACTAGGCCTGCAGTAGTTTTACTGAGCGTGAACCGTTAGCTACTAGTAGTTTGTAGCAAGGAGCCACACTGCTTAACATCAGATTCATCAGCAAAATCATCAAACGATGGGTCGAAAACATCAAATTTGATGATTGGCAGATTGATTTGATTAATTTTTTTTTGATCCTCCTGTCACGAGAAAGCGACGGAGGCGCTATGCATAGGACGAATCCAGACTCGCTTAGGAGTTGCACTTGTTTCTGAGTTTTCTGCTTGAATTTTGCTTCTGACTTCCTAAATCATTTGCTGGCTAGATTCCACCAAGCAGAAATAATTTTCGTGAAGCATCTAAGCCAAGGACGCAACAACGAGACTTGGGTGGGAGTTGTACCATCAGTGCCGAAGCAGCTCAACTTTGGCCCCCCCCCCAAAATCCTTTCAAGGGCCCCTTTATTGAGCTTTCGATATACTTGTTTTAGGTTTTTTGAGGGGTAACAGCTCAGTGTCTCACCACAATGCGAATACTGTAGTAAAACATGCGCGTTGCCGCTGTGAAAAAACAAAAGGTGTAATTTTGGGACAAGTTTGTTACACCCATTTATCCATTGCCATTAAAATCGTCTACCTAAAGCGCACTTTTTCGTTCGCAGATGCTCTTATAACAGCATATAGTTTGGAGAACGGGCGCATTAACTTTAGATTGACAACAAGGCCTGTGAAGAACCAATCGAATGACCGAGTGGATAGTGTGTCAGCTACTGGATCGGTCGACTCCGGGTTTGATTCCCAGTCGAGTCATACTAATGACTGAAAAATTGGTATTTACAGCTTCCCCAATAGACATTTAGCATTAAAGGGATAACGTTGATCAAGCCGTCAAGATCACTTGTTGCGCCGTTGGTAAAAACACTTAACGGGATTCCCCCATCTTAATTGTGGTAGACAGTTGGTGGGCAACTCCTAAGCGAGCTCCTGCTGCGCCCCCATTGCTTTCTGTGACAGGTGGATAAAAATGCCAACAAATGAAAAGTAAAAATATACTTTGCTGTTTGCCACATTAGATCTATTAAACGTTTCAATAAGTTTCAGTTTTCTGAAGCTTTGTTACTGTTATCAGCGCTGCTGGTAACAGTAACAACGCCTTTTGTAAATTTGAGGAGCAAGGCTGGCGAGCACTTATTACTATTGAATTAAAAGTTCAAAGGTATTGAAGATAGTCTGCCAAACGAACTTGTGCCGTGCTAATCAGCAACCATCCGGTATATACATCAAATACAATAGTCTCCAGGCGTGAATCGAACCCGTTCCAAAGGATCTGAACCTGCGTGCGGTACTGCCAGATCATATTGCTGACTATGGCTGTTCATGCATGAAGCTGCTGGGTGTAAAGAGCAGTGAAAAGACAGAAGCGACATCACGTGTCATCTAAACTTTCTAGTATCGACATAATAGCCTGGTCCACCAGTTGTTTAGAAAAGTTTGCTTTGAATCTTTCCTCAGAAGCTACATGTTTAACATTTGCATCGTAATTCATAAGCAAACATTTCCTTTTTCTATTTTCATTCTCTTTTTCTTTTTACTGCACTTCTTCGAAAGCAGACGTTGTCGAACTGGCGAAACCTCTTTTAATGGACTTGGGTATTCGCTGTCAGATTAAGGTTATTGACACAGAACTAGGGTAGGATTGAATTTAATTTACCGATCGGATGGCCGAGTGGATAGAGCGTCTACTTCTGGATTGGTAGATACCGGGGTTCGATTCCGAGTCCGGTCAAACCTATGACTTGAAAATTGGTATTCACACCTTTTTTGCTTGACGTTCAGCATAAAAAGGATAGTGTGAAGCAAGCCGTCAAGTTCACTTGTTGTGCCGTTGAAAATACACTAAACAGGATTCCCCTATATAAGTGTGGTAGACAAGATGGTCGGCAACTCCTAAACGAGCTAGTGTGGCGTCCCGTCGCTTTGTCGTGATAGGAGGATAAAAATGCGAATAAATAAATAAATAGAATTTTAAACCCGCTCACAAGGTGCTGATGAATTTGAATTTAACTTTTTCTAAAGTAATGACTTTGACTTTAAAAATTAAAAAATATTTGGACCCAAGTCCAACGCGCACTCTTACACACGGTATATTCTTTATGACACCATTATTATGACGCTATTTAAAAGAAAACGACTGCTAAAAATTTCAAAATTGAAATATAGAATCTGAGCGAGAAAAATCCCATTCAACGCAATTCGCAAAGCAAAATTTTGTTTTTGAATTGATGCAACTTTGTGTCCTTTAAGACAATTGGGGCCCCTTTTGGCAGTGTGGGCCCCCCCAATTGAGAGGTTTGGGGGGCGGCTGCTACGCCTCTGTGTACCATCAACCTTGCGATCGTCGTAAAAACGACGCTCCAAACCATTCGGCTACGCTGCCGGCGTGATGTAATAACCATGATGTAAACTTTGCATTAAGAGTGGCCTCACGCACACTTGAACAACTAGATAATTCTAGTTGTCTAATCTAATTAGACTAAATTAGAGCGAAGTGCCGGTAAGCTAATTCTAATCACATTAGTGAAATGTGTCTATGCTCTAATTTTAATTCTAATCCAATTTCCGGTTTTCCCGAAAATGCTACTTAGTCCAACGGTGTTTTTGTCACCAAGCTCTGAACAAATTTAACGGTGGAAAGGCCTGTTTATATCGTCATATGACGTAACAATAGAAGTCCCAAACCCAAAGATCATTGTAAGCATGGAGCTTTTGCGTCGCTCTCACCATGAGATCACAGTGGAATCCATGAGAAAGCCGCTGTTTGTGCTGTTATTTGTCGGTCAGTCTCAGTAGCAAGGCATTTGTATAACTTGGCAAGGTGTTGAAGGGAGTGCATGTAGAAAAGTGTAAGCAGACAGAAAAGAAACTTCTTATTTCGTTATCACTGTTTGTTTCTAACATGTGCATTGTGCGGGCTATTTGGCAAGCACAAGAGATTAAGCTGGTTGCCCTGTGATGTAAACGTCAAGCGTTGTCATAGGCATGGCTGCAACATCAGCTCCGTCGGAAAGAGTTTCCAGCCATGAAGGCGAACTGCATAGTGCGAAACGAGCCAATCTTGGTGTACTGACACTCTGATTTGATGATTTGATATGAACTAAACTTGATTTTTTTCGTATTTCTTTCTAATTCGGAATTTAAATGAATTTCTTAGTTTTTGTGAATTCAGTCATTCTAATTCTAATCTGATTTTGAAAAAGCTGTAGCTATAATTCTAATTCTAATCTAATTTGGAAAAGCTGAAAATTTTTTAGTTGTCCAACTCGGGTCACACGAGGCAAGTTCTCCCGCGAGAAGAATTTCTTCGTTTGGCCACCTACCTACTCGCAACAAAAAATCTCTCGCGCGAGTAGAGTTGGGAGTGGCGTACGCAGGATTTTTCAATGGGGGGGTTAACGACGTCAAATCGTGATGACGTAAAGATACTACAATCACTGTAGTTCAAAGGCATCAAAGTGCATCGGATTGTAATGTTTCTGGTCTAAATTATTACGCAATTGCACTTAACCATGATTAAGCTATAAATGCCACAACCAAAGAAACAACCAAGATATTTCATTCACACATGCGCTTGATTCGTTGTGCTTCATTTAAGGAGAGAAAAGGTTTCACAGAAACTAAAGCTGTCAATCCGTGGTTTAAGTAGACTAGCTTTTGCAACTCAAGCTGTCAAAGTAGGCTTGCTTTCGCAGCTTCACAACCAGAATGTAGCTAGGGAGGTAAAACAAGCTATTGCTTCCCCCCAAAAAAATCTTTTTTCAAGAACCAACATTGATAAAAACAACGCATTAAAGCTTTGATATAAACATAAATGCACTCACTATGAAAGGGCAGTTTCACCCAAAACTGTCTTGAAAAGTGAAGATAGTTGAGCATGATAAAAAACTGCCCTCCCTACCGAAACATTTTTAAACTAAGATAAAGTACGCTCGCGAGGAATCCTAATCATGCAATTAAGGTCAAAACGCGCCGATATTATCTAATCATTTTTCACCCAAATCAAAGCGTCGATATCATCAGATACTTTCAAACACAATAATCGGGGTGTCTGGGAAACGGAGCACTTCAACTCGTGAGACAGTTACGGTACGCAACCACAATTTTGCTCCCCTCCCCCCTGTTCCGCCCCTGGGCTTCTTTAAAGCTTGCGTTGGTCTGGTCATCCTTGGCAGTATTTTTATCTTTTAACACTTAGGGCAGAGTCAATTTAGATTTTTACTTATTTTAATAATTTTTCAACAAACCGGTCGGTTATAGCGCAATGTTAAAGATGTCGCTATCGATGCGGAAGTTTTGGGGTTCAATTCCCAGGCCGGTCAAATCGGACACAGTGTAGCCAAAGGCTTGCCACCGCTGCGACGTTTCTTCGGAGCTGCGTTGCCCAGACACTAAGCCGCAAGGTTGGTTCCGCCGCTCGCTACCACGCTTTTGTACCACAGCAAATTCAATGAAACAAATATAATAGAGATTTGATTTGATTTTTTTAAAAAATTTTGGGTGCAGCCTTAGTTACTGCAGATACACCGCATTTAAAGAACCTCCTGCTTATTAATTGCTTCACAGCAGCATCAATGAGAAAAGTGAAGTTCAAGCAATTCACATCAGAAAAATTGGACTACCAGTGTTGTTGCATATCGCATCGTAATGAAAGTTTCTGGAAATTAAATTAGAAAGTTGGACAAAACAG
This sequence comes from Trididemnum miniatum, assembly GCA_964006365.1. Lineage (NCBI taxonomy): Eukaryota > Metazoa > Chordata > Ascidiacea > Aplousobranchia > Didemnidae > Trididemnum > Trididemnum miniatum. The sequence goes on along the minus strand of OZ023251.1, from coordinate 12,872,199 downwards.
AAAAAACATGATAGCAATTTTGGCAAGCTCCGTACAAAGAAAAGCCGGTTCGTTTCAAAAAAGAAAGGTTAATTTTTTCAGCAGTCGTCAAGAGGGTGTGTTGACTCCGCTGCGGTGGCGAGCCGTTGGCGACATTGTGCCAATTTGACCAGCCCGGGAATCAACCCCAGACCTTCCCCACCGATAACCTTTACGCTTAACAACCGAGCTAACGGCCGGTACCAGCCCAGAAATCGAACCCAAAACCTCCCGCGCCGATCATAGCGATGTCTTTACCACTACGCCAACTGACCGGTTTGGTCAACTCAAAATTACGACATCGCAAGCGGAACATCTGTCTGCGTCGCAACCATTCTCTTCCAAGAATGCCTTCTGCGCTGAAACGTTGTCATGTCCAGCTTAGCCGTTGAGAACCTCTTTATGACATCACAACACGACTCCTGCTTTAACAGCGCCCATTGACTTTGTCCTGGTTTGCATTTTAGGTTAGTCATTGGTTCAAGCGTAACGCACCAGAAATGTTTGGCTACCGGCATTATTGCATCACTATGAAACTTTTTCGAGATTGTGCAAGCGAGTTGGACAGCGCAGCAAAACATGACAGCATGTTCGGCAATCACTTTGTGAAAAAAGGCGGATCGTTCCAAAAAGAAAGGTTTTCATTTCTTTTCCAATCGTCAGTGGGGGGGATGAGTTTGACCCTTGATCAACTTTACTCACGCGAGTGGCAAGAGAAATCCCCGTTCGCTACCAAAATTTATTATGACGTAACAGTTGCAATTGTTCGAAAACGAAAAAACCTAATATGGAAAACTAAATTAGGAGCTTGCAGTGTTGGCAAGGACTCGTTATGAAGTGATTGAATTCTGAAATTGTGATTTTCTTGGATATTTTTCGTAATTTTGAGGGCTTGAGGAACACGAGCCATCACAGAATCACTGCAGTTAAAATGCCAAGGAAGCGAAATGATGTTGGTCTCGTGTTAGATGAGGTACTTGAAACAAAATTAAAAACATGAAAGAAAGTTAGTTATAGGGGAAGTCAATAAAATTAGAAAATCTATGAAAAGCGGCATGAGCGCAGATGAAATCTACCCACCCAAGCTAACGTTACGAACTCGCGCAAGTAACTCGCCTCGTGTGACCAGAGCTTGTTAGAAACTTGCTTTCACTAAACTCGTTACAACTCTCGAATTTCGATGCGTGCACCATATTTACTTCTAAATTAAATCAGGATGGTTCAATGTTTTGTTCCCGACTGCAACCACCGAAGTGAGTCCTCGGATTGCAAAATTTTATGGGTTTCCAAAACTGTAACTGTGTCTCCAATCGGGAACATTGAACCATCGTAATTTTAAAAATATATGCCCGCACGTCAAAATGCGGACATATATTACAATAATCATGTGCAATGCAATAAATACAGGGGTTCATGTATAATGCAAGAAATAGGCCTTACATGACAGACCATGTGGGTTTTCGATTTTCTCACATTTTTAATACAACCTACTAAATCAACCTCACGAAAAATGATGGAGTAAGTTAGTCATGGTTTGGAAAGCTAAGGTATGTTCTGAGTATCTTTTCTTATACTCTCTAAAATAGTAATATATAGCACCGGTAAATTTGTCGCGCACGAGCAATGCGTAAATGCAAGAGATTTTATGTGCAATCTGCAGAAAATTGATGGGATATTTGTATCAAGCTTTATGAAAAAAAAGACACTGCTTGACTTGAAATAATAGGCCTTACCTTAAGTGAGTTAATTAAACTGAAACTCACCGACGAAAAATTGACGAAAAATATAATAAATACATGACGCTTAATTAAAATCTATTTAAATCTGGGTTAGGCTACATAACATGACTAAACTTTATGGACTGAACGCATGAATTATAAATTGGCTTGGTTAATCAAAAGAAGTTTAGTTTAGCTCACCGTTGTGTACCTGTTCAACAAATCACACAAATACAACGCAAAAAGCTTCTGTATAAAGTATGCTCCTGTATAATGTATAAAGTATGCAAATAGGCATGATAAACACGCAGGGGTATAAAGTATGTGGCTCTTAACGGATAAAATAAATGTTAAGACTGCAACGATTACTACTGTTTTCAGTGTTTCACACCTTGGAAATAATTTCAGTTCTGTTAGCGGAAACTACTCCACTTTCGCTTTCAGCTGATTCATTCTCTTCCAACCAAACATGAAGCAATTTTGTTTTCCAATCACGAAATGAAATAATTACCGATAGCAGGGTGATCATTATGTCAAAATCAATGAGGACACTCCCCAACAAATAATATTTTGATACTCCAGGTACCAAAGAAAGTAATCCCATTGTTACAGTCGATACCCATGCTACAACAGCGGCCCATCTTGAGCGCTTAATAGTCTGTAATTTTTCCATGTTTCCCCTGAGAAAAGATTTGCCCAGTTGTAAAAGAGGATAATTAAACAACCCCACTAAAAATGTCTGAGCCAAGACGACAACAACATAATAACACACTTCAAAAAATATTTGTGGAAAATTCGTCCATACCAATACACAACCGATTTCTGAGCTTGTATAAGTTCTCACTGTCCCATGCAAAATAGGGACAGTTACACCACCAATCAAACCAATGAAGATTGATCCCGCGCTACAAAATCTTACCAGCTTGTTGCTCAGGTGGTGCAGAGCAGGATTTCTGTATAATTCCCATTGTCTTAACCAAAGTACCGAATAAGAGCCACCACATGCAGCGCATAGAAAAACCACTTTAATGTGCCGGATCCAAACACAGATACTTGATGAGAACTCTCCTGTGAAGATTTCCACTATCTCGAAAATTATGTTCAAAAATGCAAAAACTGCTGCCATCAGGCAAAGAATATCGCACCATTCTTTTATTGAAGTCTTTGTTAGCGAAAAAAATTTTAGCCGTACCCAGTATTGGAAATACGACAGACTCACTAGTAAATAAGTGGAGCAAACTAACAGAAACACACTCAAAACAATCGCTGTGGTTCGTTCATTGGTGATGTCAATGGATGACGTCTTGTTCGCAGCGATAGTATTAGCATCATGATATTTCAATGTGACGTCAGAGCTGGTTAAAGAATCAATAATTGTTGTACCCATGATTCAAATAAAATCGAAACAAAATTATGCATACACAAAACGTAATTACAATTTTAGAAATACTGGCATTCTATATCAAAAGCAGAAGAGTACTATGATTTGTTGCAAGGTTTTGTTCCATGACGTTTATTTCTACTTTTCGCGCTGGAGTAATCAAAATAAACTCGTGTGCATCATTTTATTTTCCATCCGCGGATATTTCGTATACTAAACTAACTCAAAAAGCATTGACAAGATCTTGAACTAAGAGCGCTTTTAATCAATTGTACACAAAACGATTGGGAATACCTCAGGTTTCATTCAAAGGTGATTATTCTACATAACACTAATCTCATTTTAAGCGCTCAATCTTGCCAACGTAGATTGTTCAACGCCAGTCTTGGTCAAGAGCGTGGCCTTGCGGCTCTGCGTGTTGCTTACAGATTCTTGTAACGGGTACGATTCATGGCTGGAGTCGATCGCATTTGGTACATGCTTTGGGTGGCTGCTGACTCGAACGGGTGTAAACTCAGTCCACAGTCTCCCTCGTTGCAGGGTTGAATTTACAATTTAATAATTTGAAAATGACCTCGTTTATGATTCACCGGTACTATTATTTTCTTTACTGAGCGATCAAATTGAAAAAGTAGATCAAAAGTATCGTATGGTCTGCGGTTTAACGTTTATAACCTATTCAATATGTGCAGGTAAAAAACGTCACGATCCTATCTATCACACATTAGTACAGTACACTTCCTCGATTATCCGTAACTCGTTTATCGGGCATTCGATTACCCGTCCATTGGGTCAGATAATACTTTATGACCTAATAATGAAGTGTTACTTTCACAAAATTTTGCTCAAGCCCTGTCAATTGCTATTGTAACCTAACAAAGCTCCTTCGTCTGGTACAGAATTACCATCGGAATGAGACGGCTGGGATGATCATTTACAAGTTATTACACTGTAATCGACAATGTCGTCGTCAAAAAAACCTTGATTCTAGATTTTGAGATGGCTCAACGCAAAAGAGTTGTTTGTCGATTAAAGAAAAACTGAAAGTGTGTGAGGTGTATCGAAACAAAATTTCTAATACTGACATCATGTGAAAGTACACTTCGACTTCAACGTTGGTACGACTTCGCGAGATGGCTACCGAAAAACATGAATCTTCGCGAAGACAGCCTAAAATTGATTCATTTTTCAGGACTGTTGTTGCAAGGGACGCTGATGATGATAGTTTGGAATTAAATTAATGTACCAACTTAGCAATTTCCAGTTATTGCAAGCAGTGCCGTAGCAGCTCAACTTTGCCCCCCTCCCCCGAAATCCTTTCAAGGGCTCTTATACTAAGCTTTCGACATAAATTGCTTCAAGTTTTTCCAGGGGTAACAGTCAGTGTCACTCCACAATGCAAATATTGTAGTAAAACATACGCTTTGTCTCTGTGAAAAAATACTAGGTGTAATTGTAAGGCAAGTTTGTTACGCCTATTTTATTCATGACCATTAAAATCAGCTAGAGCAGGGGTGGGCAATACTGTTCACACGAAGGGCCGTATTTGACAAAGTTTTGAAAAATCATGAAGCCGAGGGCCGCACGTCCGCAGATGTCCCATTTCCACCGCTAAAAATCGTTAAAGAGCAAAAAAAGATCTTCACCTCCGCAGGTGTCCTTTTTTCACAGTCATTCTGCGCCGAGCTAAAATAAAAAGTCTTGGGCTTGATTCACGATAGGCCTAGGTGCTTAGATGTTTAGATTTTTGCAAGTGCCCACGGGCCGCATAACATGGTCTCGACTTTGTCCACCCTTGGTCTAGAGCGCACTTTTTCGTTTGCAGGTGCTCTTTTGACTGCATCATTTTCTGGAGATCGGGCGCATTAACTTTCAATTGACAACATGGCCAGTGAAGAACCGATCGGATGGCCAAGTGAATATGAGCGTCTGCTTCTGGTTCTGGATCGGTAGACTGAGGGTTTGATTCCGAGTCGAGCCAAACTAATGACTCAAAATTTGGTATTCATGGCTTGCCTACTACACATTCAGCATTAAAGGGATGGTGTTAGGCAAGCCGTCAAGTTTGGTTGTTGCGCCATTGGGAAAGACACTTAAAGGGATTTTCCCACCTAAGGGTGCTGGTAGACAGATGACCGACAACTCCTAAGCGAGCTTGTGTAGCGACCCGTCGCTTTCTGTGATAGGTGGATAAAAATGCCAATAAATAAAAAGTAAAAAGATAGTCTGCTGTCTGCCATATTAGATCTATTAAACGTTTCGATAAGTCTCAGTTTTCTGAAGCTTTGTTCAGCACTGGTAACAGTAACAATGCATTTTGTAAATTCGAGAAGCAAGGCTAGCGAGTACTTATTACTATTGAATTAAAAGTTCAACGGTATTGAAGGGAGACTTCCGAATGAGCTTGTGTCGTTCTAATCAGAAACCACCTGGTATATATATCAAATGCAGTAGGCTCCAGCGTGAATCGAACCCGTCGCAAAGGATCTGAACCTGCGTGCGGTATCGCCAGAATTTGTCGCTGACAATGGCTGTTCATGCACAAAGCTGCTGGGTGTAAACAGCAATGAAAAGACAGAAGCGACATCACATTTCAGCTTAAACCGAACTTTCTAGTATCAACATAACAGCCTGGTCCACCAGTTGTTTAGAAAAGTTTGCTTTGAATCTTTCTTCAGAAGCTACATGTTTAACATTTGCATCGTAGGCCTAATTACATATTCTCTTTTTCTTTTTACTTCTTGATTGAGGAAGACAAGATCAATGTCCAAGTCCTGCACTATTTCAAAAGCAGACGTTGTCGAACTAGCAAAACCTCTTTTGATGGACTTTTGTATTCGGTGTTAGATTATGGTTACTAACACAGGACTGGGGTAGGATTGAATTTGGTTAGGCTACCGATCGGATGCTTCTGAATTGGTAAACTCCGGGGTTTGATTCTGAGTCCGGTCAAACCAGTGACGTAAAAATTGGTATTCACAGCTTCTCTGCTTGACGTTCAGAATTATAGCGATAGTGTGAAACAAGCCGGCAAGTTCGCTTGGTGTGCGGTTGGAAAAGGCACCAAATGGGATTCCTCCATCTAATTGTGGTAGACAGACGGCCGGCAACTCCTAAGCGAGCTCGTATTGCGCCCCGTCGCTTTCTCGTGATAGAAGGATAAAAATGCGAACAAATAAAAATAAGTAAGTAAAATGTTAAATCCAATCACAAGGTGTTAATGAATTTGAATTTAATTTTTTTCAAAGTTAATGCATTTGAATTAAAAATCAAAAAATGATTGAATACAACTCCGCACTGGCCTCCTTTTTCAAGTCCTACGCGCTCTCTTACACACAGCATATTCTTTATGACATCATTACGCAGTTTATGACGCTATTTAAAAGAAAACGATAGTAAAGAATTTCGAAACTAACAGTAGAATCTGAGCGCAAAAAATCCCATTCAACGCGATTCGCGAAGCAAAATTTCGTTCTTGATGTTACGCTGTCACAAAGTGTAATGTGAGCTTCTACCAGAGAATCGATACCCAGTACCGTTATCTGCGTCGCTAGAACCGGTACCTAATTGTAACGCCGCGATTTGAGATGATCTTTCTTTTAACTCACTAAGCTGTTTGATTACGCGCCGAATATGTGATTTTTTGCTTGATGTCAACGAACACTGCTGTGTTTAACACAGAACTAGCTGCTTGCACGATAAGAGTGCAGTTTGAAACTAAGAAACGGAACTAGCTGCTTGCACGTTGAGAGTGCAGTTTGATCAGAAAATTTGATAACTTTACCTGAGCCCTTATTGCTCCTGAGCTGCTGCTCATATCCTCAGTATGTTGAAGTAAATTATATCTATATCTTGGATTTACTTCCCAAGCGGGGCCATAGCCACGGAGGGCTACTGGGGGCTAAGCCTCCCCAGAATTTATTTTAGCACCCCCAAAAAAATTTATGTTGTCGTGATGATGGTATATAAACCCAAGGTTTATAAGGTTTTTTTTTTTTTTTGAGATAGCCGTTTCAATCGATGTTGGTTTAAATCTAGGGACTAATTTCTGATTCGCGTCTTAATACTAAAAGCAGAAACGGTTTCGGTTTCAGCTTTCACGGTTAAGCAGACTGATGTCTGAGTGTTGTGCAGTTGTGCATAAACGCTGCGACGCAGTTAACGAAATTTGCATTATGAACAGGGCCGTCGAGAGAAAATCCGGGCCCCGGGGCAGAGATATGATGTGGGCCCCCTCGGTACCAAAATTTGACTCTCTAAAAAAGAAAAGGTCTTGACATCGCGCAGACGTAGGCAGTGTGCAAAGTAGAAAATTTTTACTGGGGGAGATGTTTTTGTCCACAGTTTTACCTGAATTCTGAACCCAAATAACAAGACTAATGTTGCGAAAATGGTATTTATTGTTCATGGGATGACGCAGGGGCGTAGCAAGAAATCTTAAAAGGAGGGGGGAGCATAATTTCACGATTTTTTTTTAAACGTAGTTTTTTTTAGCAGCGCTAATTGAAGCAGATTGAAAAACAAAAACTTTGGGGGGTCGGGGGTATGCTACCCCGGGAAATTTTTGAAATATTACCTGTTGTAATGGCTATTTTCGTGCTTTTTCAACATTTTTCAGGTAAGCTTTGTTTAAATTTTTTAAACCTAAATCTGAGTACTTCACCAAATATGGTGCATTTTGTTCGCACATTTTCAATTGTGCGTGTCTAAGGCGTAAGGCTTATTGTAATCGAAGAGGTTTGAAATTATGCAAAATTTGTATTTATCAAAAACGTAGTTTAGGTGAATGCATACCCCTCATTTCACCCATCCCTCTAGATCGGCCCCAAGCCGTAAGCTACAAACGCCATCAAAAGGGTCTTGTGTATTTCAGTCACTCGACACACCTTGTTCTTTTTTGTTAAAAGGCAAAGTCAAAAGGGGAGGGGCCATGGCAAATGCCCCCCTAAATAAGCTTCTGGGGCGATGTCATTGGTCAATGACCAAATTAAAATAGTGGTGGAGGGCATACTGAGTGTTTGCATACTACCAGCATGATGAACAAAACTTATCAACGGTAGAATTTCGAAAACTTTATAAGCTTGGTTTTAGGCAGGTTTTTGTTTTATAAATGAAGCAAGGGGTTAGGGGGGAGAGCAGTAAGCTACCCCAGCGGGGTACGGGGCGGAGCCCCAGAAGGTATAGCATTTTCTCAATTTATACTCCCAACCTCAAATATGATATGAAAAAAGTTGGGGAACCGCTGCTTTAACATAGTCTTAGTGCTTTCACTAACGCTTATAAAAAACTGCTGATGTGTTGCAATGTTGATGAAAAATAAATTGTTCTGTAATAGGCGCACTAAAAAGGTTGTTCTTGATTAGGTTGCGAAGGAAACCATAATGGCTAGAAGATATGCTGAGAAGTATCGCCGCAGTCCGTACCCACAAGCAACACGTATAAAAAACATTTGACTTCTTGCGGTATTTACCACTGGGGGGGACGTTTTAGCATCCCCTCCCCAGGACAAATTGCCCCCCCACAAGAGGCATGGCCCCCCCATCCCCCCTACTTCGCACACTGGACGTAGGTTCTAACATAGCGAAGGCGCAATTTTTCCAGCATTTCTTCCCGTGTGTCCCTAAAGAAAAATTTTATAAGAGTGGGGCCCCTCGACGGGCCCCTCAAAACATGACGGGCCGGCCCCGGTGCTTTGTACCCCCCAGCCCCCCCTCTTACCAGCCCTGATTATGAAAACACAACCACACTGACCACTGGTTATAATCAACCGCAATTGAATACTATACGCTGTTTACAGAGATGGGAATTATCGAGATAATTTATCGGCGATAGTTATCGGCGATAATTCATTACCGATTATCGTTATCGCTCAAAATAGTTTTGATTTATCGATTACCGATATCGCTTTTGTAATATATTTTGTTATCGCCGATAAATTATCGCGATAAGCGATTGTTTACGCACACATGTGTGTAAACTTCAAAGTTAGTGAGTTGGCGCTATGGTAAAAATACGCGGTGAATCTTGTTGCAATTTTAAAACATCTCTCTTTGGTTTGTTAAATGCCATGGCAGAGTCCGTGAACTGCTCTCTCTTCTTGAAAAATCTGCAAAAACATTTTTGCAATATGATTTACAAAAAAAACTTAATCGAACACATCGAAAATTTACCGCAACATTTATCGGAAAAATTTATCGGCGATTGTTAATCGATTACCGACACCGCTTTCAGAAATTAAGATTTATCGATTATCGGTATTGCCCAGGGTTTTTTGAAATTATCGATTATCGTTATCGCGTTTGTACAAAAAAGTTTGTCGTGCACATCTCTAGCCGTTTAACTTGCTGTAAGACACGTTAAGTTTTTTCTTTTTTGTTGTTGTTTTCTGCCCTTATTTGATTAACACATTTTATTACCGCTTAGTGTTGTAGTAAGTTTTGACACCAGTGCATCGGCGCAAATTTATTACTTGCGTTTCCGCGTACAAGTTCTTTCTTTTTGCATAACGTTTTACTGGACTGAAATTGTTCTGTTCAGGCTTGGGAAACAATAAAATAAGATTTAAGAAAAAATTAAGTTGATTTTTTAGCCCCGCCAAAAATATATTTAGCCCCCCCAAAATGTGAAGGCTGGTTACGGCCCCATTCCCGAGTCTTTATTGCTCAAATTTGAACCCGTATACTATCTCTTGTCGTGAAGTGTCTTCGTCTTGAATCGCCCCCACTGCTGAGAAATTCTCTGGTGAGTTGTATGATTGAATAACTGCTGCATCGGCATGGCCTATTTAATGTAAATGTGGCTGTTAAATTCAGTTACCGTACGCTTACTATCACCTGCACCCCTGCCTTAGTTGTTTTAGTGTGTATCTAGCTTATTTGAATGTTTTTCTTTTGTTTCTGTCATGTATTTACTGTGTTTATAAATGATAACAGAAACCGTGAAAAGATCACTCACGAGTCCTGTGACGATCGAGAGTTTCGAGAGGTAGTTGGGATTGGCGCTTCGAAAGATCGTAACACTGGAATTGATGCAACTTTGGGTTCTTTAGGCAATTTGGGGCCCCTTTGGGCAGTGTGGGCCCCCCAATTGGGGGGGTTGGGAGACGGCTGCTACGGCTCTGATTGTGAGGGTAATAGATAAAGTCTACTGCAGTGGCGACTCTAGCTTTTAATGGCTACTCGGGCTCGACATAAACAGTTTAAAAAAAACGGTAAAAAAAGCAATAAAATAGCAACTTACACAACAGTTAAATTGTTGCAAAATACTTTCATTCATACATAAAGTTTAATCTTCTTAATTTGATGGCAAACTCATACTGAGTTTGTTGTGTAGCTCTTTGTTATCAGCTATCCATTGTGAGCCACAGAGGAACAGACATTTATGACCAAACAAAAAGCCTGCATTTACCACATGGCAGCATGATGGCAGGCGTCTTACGAAATCTTTTTTCTATTCCTCTCTCCAATTGTAGCTCGGGCTATTTCTCGAGGGCCCGAGTTCCACAAACAAGTTAAGGAAAGAATTGTGTGAAACAACGTAACAAACGTTTGCATTGTCTGACTCAGGCAAATGCGATCGAGCCCGAGTAAGATGTAATAAGGAAAAAGGCTTTTGTCTGGTTTGTTTGTCTCTTTCTTTTCTCCGCAATGCGGCTCGGGCTATTTTCCTCTAGCCAGAGCTTATGGCTAGACAAATCGTTGAGCGAAAAACGCAACTGCCACCGCGCACTTCGTTGTTTTTTACGATGACTGTTTCTTTCAACGAACTTGATACGAATTAAGTTAAAAAAAGCTTTAAGCTTACTTTTTAAAATTTAAATAATAACAAGCCTTCCATCATTTCGTAACTTAGGCTCAGCCCGAGTAGCCCGAGTGCGGGAGTCGCCTCTGCATCATTTTGTAACTCCGGCTCAGCCCGAGTAGCCCGAGTGCCGGAATCGCCACTGGTCTACTGTAATTTTAGCTGTCACGGGTACTTACATTATTTTCAATAAGAAAAGCAGTAATCCTCCAATGCTGTATGTAGAAAGTACAGTAATTGATGTTAACCCTCGTATGAAGTTTTGGTGCTGGTGCATTACAATCTGCTTCTTGCTGCGTTGTTTTGGTTTAAATAGAGGAATTCAATTACCCGTTTTTTTCGTTTATGCATTCAGGTTTTTAAAAAATGCTGTCCCGACTAGACCAAATAGTCGAGGAAGTAGCCTACTGTAAATTCTAATCTAGCTAGTTCTGTCAAACTAGAGCTTCTAAAGTCTTGCCATGACTAAACAAACAACGATGACCATACAATGTTTCTGCAACTGAACGTTAATGTAGAAGAACTAAGTTTATTTTTACAAGTAAAACTAAAATATCATTAAAAAGTGCCACCGAATAGCGATATATTTTGGTAACACAATCGTAAAAACTGGAAAAGATGCTGCATACACAAAAATGTAACAATCATTCGGAAATTTCTTACCACGACAAGAAAAACACAGTAGCAAAAAAAAGTTCACTGTATGCAAAATAGCGTCAGGGTTTACGAATAAATTGAAAATGCGCAATGACATAAATTAACTTTACGGAACATGATGAGGTATCAGTGGCATAGGCAAAAATTTTCAATGGGGGGGGGTGGGGGGTTGAAACACTAAGCCGGATTTTAACTCCATTTTAACTTCAATGTTGTCACTTAAGACGCGGTTGCGCAAGGCAGAGATTCATACTCTCGTAAGTAAAGAGCGGAAGCGATATTACAATTACAATATTATAGTATGTCGCCTACACCACAATACAAAAACTCATCGCTAACTATGCAGCCTAAGTCTATCTCACAAAAACTCACCGCTAACTATAGTATGCGTGGCCTAGCGGTACCGTGCACAGGTGACAGATCCAACTTGGCGGGTTCGATTCACAGCTGGAGCCAATCGCATTTGACATATATATACCGGGTTGGCTGCTGACTCAAAGAGCGCAAGCTCCCTTCGCAGTCTCCCTCGGTTACTGTTGACTTTTCTGTTCTCAATAATGTGAAAATAACCTAAGTTATTTATTTTATCTACTACAGTAGCTGTTGTTCTCACCTTACCAACAGCAATGAACACCGGCCAAGGGCCAACGCTTTTCGTAACTGCGATTGTGGAAGAGCGGTATACAATAGGCTATTGTGACGCAACAATCATATCTTCGCAATTGAGCAACGTTAGGACAGTGAACTTGCGTTGTGATGTTACAACAATCGCAGATAAAGCAAGGACCAAAGTTATCTTTTTTTACGACAGATCAACGAATATCGGTTATAAAGCACAAACGTTGACGAACCAACTGGGGGGAGGGGGGGTTTGAACCTCCGAAACCCCCCTTTGCCTACGCCTTTGTGAGGTATAGTTGTCGTGAAAAACCTAAGAAATAAGTGCTTGTATCCACTACTCAAACACACTATGAAATACGAAAATTACACTGCTTTTATACGTGATCAGCTAGAAATTGATCGGATATTTGTATTGAGCTTGATCAAAAAAAAAAACCTGGGTAGTTGAGCTCACCAAAGACATATTGAAGAAAAACGTAAATGTTTGCCGCTTAATGGAAATCTGTTTTAATCTGGGTCACATGACTAAACTTTTTAAAGCTGATAAACAGCTTAGTCTGAAACTAAACAAAAAAGTTGAACTTTAGACTAAAATCAAAATGATATCAGTTAAACAGTAGCCTACCACTCCGTGGCCTGCTGGTGATTCCGTAAATCTGAATTGTCTTGTCTACGTCTACTTGATGAGCTCCAAAAAGAGCGAAACGCATCGTAGGCTAACATAAAGTGAAAATTAATGAGGCTGACTGTTCTGAGCACAGTTTTTCGATTTGTTAGTGTTGTCTGTCACTGATGGTGATTTTATCCTTTCTTTCATGTCATGGAATTTTACATTTTATGTTTTTTTCCCCGCAAGTATCCTACAATTTGTGAGGATCTTATAGTGGATATAGCTTCTTTGGAATTTGAAGAATTTTTGATTTTTTTCCATTATTTGAAGTTATGTTAGTCATTTCTGGTTGTTAACAGTGGCGTTGGAAGTACTTTTAAGTAGGGGGGGCTGAAATTTGTGTTACCATACCAATGTCTGGGCCCCTGGGGGGCGAAGCCCCCCAGACCCCCTTCTTGTTATCGCAACATACGTCATGCGGATCATGCACTTTACTTCAGCAAAAGTTACTTGGAGACAGCTTGATGAACTCGAGCTTTCTTCTAGCTAGCATAACATACAGCAGCCACATCGACGTTTCTAAACGTGTTAACCTCCTTTAAATGAACTTATTATCCGTGCACAAGCTCTTAGTCTCAGGCTCCTAGGCAGGAGCATATTTAAGGAGGGGGTCATTGTGCCATGCCCCCCCTTTTTCGACTCTGCCTTTTAGTAAAAATAAATAAAACCAATGGTGCCGAGTGACTGAAATATGCCAGACTCTTTTGATAGTTTCTGTAGCTTATGGCCAGTGGCGGATCCATGGGGATAGGATGAGGGGTATGCATAGCCTCCCACGAGCCATTTTCAAAAATGTTCTGGATGTACGCAATTTTTTTATAGTTTCGAGCCTCTTAGATAGCGACAAGCCTTACGCTTTAAGCACTCATAATCGAAAAGGTGCAAACAGAATGAATCATATTTGGCGAAGCACTCACAATTAGGGTCAAAAAATTAAAAAAAAAATTTGCCTGAAAATTATTCAAAAAGCACTAAAATTGCCATTACAGCAAGTAAAATTTCAAACATTTTCCGGGGTGGCATACCCCAGGACCCCCCTGGAGCTTTTCTTGTTTCTCAATCAGCTTCAAATTAGCTCTGCCGAAAAAAAAATGCGTTTGAAAAACAAGGAAATTATGCTCCCCTCCTTTTAAAAGTTTTTCCTACGTCACTGCTCCTAGGATAAACTGCCTGTAATTCTAATTTGATATTTCGTTGTTTCTTTTTTTTTACGCTTTGTAGCTCTAAGAGCTCTAAGAGCTTTGTACGCGAAGTTACCAGGAAATCTAATAGTTTTTGCGATTTTGTTCTCTTTTGTCACAAAGTTGCAAAAGTTAGTTCGTTGGTTTGAAGGTATCAATGAAGAAACGAAACGAATAACAAGTGACGCCATAGGCCATCGCTGAAGTGCAATAGGATGTACTGTAGTCATAAATTTTTGAAAAGGGGGACTGAATGGGGGCTCAAAATTTCTATGGGGGGGGGGCTGAAAAAATATAGTGGGGCTTCAGCCCCCACCTTCCAACGCCCTTGGTTGTTGAACTCGTAGGCTTAGCCTACAAATTTAAACAGCTTCTAACGTTGTTAAGAACTCGACACTAAGTCAGTACTTTGAACTTATTTCTCACTTCTTCCGGACCCAGCGCCGGTTCCTTTGTTGTCCCAGGGGAAGCTTCTGGGTCTTCACTCAACTGGTCTTATATAAAGAAAACCAATCCAAAAGAATCAAATAAATGTATTGAGCAAATAAAAAGATACAAGCTGAGCAAAAATTATTCGGAGTTTCATAGCGAATATTTTCGCCAGCGAACCAACTTGTAAAACCAAATAAAACTTCAAGAGTCACTAAAATGCTGCTTGCCGTCAAATGCTACAAGCTTGTATGACTGAATCAACTCAAAAAGCCAACGAGCAGCCGCTGCAAACAAGGCGTAAAAAAGATGCAAGAAAATCGCGTGTGACTAAGTGCCTTAAACTAAAAGCGTGCAAGGATTGCGAAACAAGATTATCAGAGGTTGCAAATGGCCAACTTGGAAACTATACATGACAAGCCTCGTGAAGACAGCGAGTGAAGGATCGAATCTCCGACTTGCCGACAAACAAAAGATCGTGAGATAACAACAAATGTCTTACACTAATCCGTTTAAATTATCAAGATCACTGCGACGTCATTCTGCGAATTGCAATCGATTAGAAAAATGCCGTGTAAACTGGCTCAGTTACAGAATGTATCCCATGCACACAATCACATTTTAGTTGTGTGAAAAAGCTTAAATAGTTTAGAAGCACGATAAATCAGCAACTTGGATAGCTAGCGACGCAATTTTTATTCATACAAAGTAGCAAAAAAGCAAGTAGCCTACATGTTTCAAAACCTGTAAGAATGTAATTACGTTTGCTGTTTCTCGCAAACAAAAAGCACGTCGTTGATACGCAACAAAAAGTTTCTTCAATATGTGAAAAATAAATGTTATAATTCCACAAAAACTTTTCCATTAGGCACCGTCGCTGCGTCGTAACCTTATTTCTTGTGCCGTTACACGCACTTCGCGCAGCACAGCACGACTCCACCAGATTTTTCACAGCTGCGGAACAGACCATTCAGATAGAATGGCAGAGATTCTACAGTACATGTAGCCTAACTATAAAGTTGTTGGTTGCAAAAAAAGTGATCTGACTGTCAACATGATATGGTGATTAACTTGATTAACAAAGTGTGCCGAGTTTCGTGTAGTGGACGTAAGGTGCATAGTTAATACAAAGAAATGGGATCTTTCGCTCAACTTAGGCCGCGTTCACACATGGAGGTTTTCGCTACCAGGCAGAGGTGTACGGAGTCGCCTTTTTTGGACTCCAGCTCCTGCTCCTGTTTTGACCAACCAGACTCCTGATCCTGCTCCTGCTTGTGGTCAATGTCTACTTTTTATACTCCTGCTCCTGTTCAACTCCTGTTTTTTCGCAAAAGCGTCTGTTTAGGAAGGGAAATGGACAAACAATTCAGAAGGTTATTTTACCGCAGCGCTGCAACTGCTCAATGGTTTGTAACATTTTTAAGTACTTAAGAAGAAGCAGAAAAAGATCAATTGCTAATGCTCATACTGCTAAAAGTCAGGCACTTCAGAGATACTCAAGTTGTATTTTTATATAAACACACTGCTGAATATCAAGACTTAAATTTTCATTTTGGACATGTGAAACTGTTCAAATGAATTCAATTCAACTTTGATGCGTACCAATAGGTACATGAAAGTTGAAAAGCAATTTAAAAATGCAATGTACCGGTAGTTATTTGAAAGAACCAAATACTGCAGTTCAAAACGAAACAGCTTTTGTACATTGATCCTAAGCTCTGTCTGTAGAAGTGCCCACTGCCTAATTGTTATATATAACTAACAAGCTTAACTTCTAGCACTGCAAAAGTGGGATTACAAACATTTTAAATTCAAACTTTAGTAATTAAATTAAATAATTTAAATTAAAAACTCAGAGCTATTTTAAACATTCTACAGGTAGATAACAAGTAAAGCAAATTTAAAGATCTATGCAAAAAAAACTAACTAAGTGAGCACTTAGTAGTGCAAATCTGAATGAGCCACTGATTTCAGGACCAATGCCTTATATATGTATAATGTGCTGTCTTCAACAGTCATGTTTCAATATTGCTTCTTTAATGACATGCTTGGCTTCGGGTTGCTACCCTTAAATTAACCTTCAAACCTAACTAAACACTAAACTCAAAATTCTGCGCTAACCCAATTACTTCAAAATAGTGAGGTATATAATAAAAATATTACCAGTAATAACTAAGGAGTTGTAGCCTAATAAAAAACTCAAGTTGAAAGAACAAATCGACGAGGAAGACTAGGTTGAACTTGCGCTCTTTAAGCCAACAGCCACACAATCATGTGTGAAATGTGGTCGGCCAAGTCGTGACTTGAACCCGTGATGTTTGGTTTCAAAGCCCAACGCCCATTCCGCTCAGCCATGTCACTTGATGATGGTTCAGTACATAAAAATCAAACTAACAAAATACTGGCAAATACTTTTCCAATCATTAGCAAAACATGGTCATTTGACTCATTTTTAAAACTATTGGCTATACAAACAAAGCAATCTATCGTAACCCTAGCAGCAATAAAAATTTTATACAATTACCCAGTAACTTTCAAATTTTCTGGCAAACTTGTGGGTTGTGCAAAACTTGAATTTAGAACTTTTGGCCGACGTAAAGTGAAGAAATGTTGGTTCAGTAGCTGCTGGGCTAAGTCAGCCTATCTGCAATCTACAAAGGCTTACTGCAAGAATGCTTTGTCTGTTTGTAGTCTGCATTAAAACACTAAACTGCGGTACACAAATAATTCCATATCACTTAGCTGACTACCCCTAGTACTAGTACCCTTACCCAAACCATACACAGTCATAATTAGTCGGTTAGATTAGGCCTGCCGCGTGTGGTCTATCGTCTGGTACTACTTGCATCTAAATTTTTAATTCAGTTTATCAGTTTATTTGCCAAGTGATTGCATCATGCTGCTAACATCAGAAGAACTTGTTTTACTTAACTTGTCTTTTTTTTTGGGTATACTAAGGCTGCTATCTATCAATACCGATATGTTGGTAGAATTAAACCGCACAAAACAAGCAAATTATCAGAACCAAATTATGGTAAATTTTGAACAAATATCACAAGAATGCGGTAATTTTTCACTCCGGATCCTGCTCCTGCTCCTGCAACAATTGGAAACTTATGGCTCCGGATCCGGCTCCGGCTGAAACATTGACACCCCTGCCGGAGTCGACTCCGGTTTGTGCACACCTCTGCTACCAGGCACAAAACTTCATTTTGTTATTGCAGACGCTATTTTAATTCTTTTCGAACTTGTTTCAGCGATTCAAAAACTGAAACGGTTACCTATTCGAATTGCTGAAATAGCTTTTAAAATCTTGAAAAATGCGTTCACCATATCAAAATGAAATTTTGTGCCTATTTGCGAAAACCACTATGTGTGAACGCGTCCTAAGTCTTGCTTATTCCGTAGCAATTCATTTGATCAGCGTCAATGCCTTGAGCAGCCGAGTCACTTATCAATCTCATTCGAGTCTGAAGATTTATGGAACGAGACAATGCATCGAGTGTTATAGTCACTTTCCACACTTTTGCTTGCCATTAATTTGCCCGCTTCTGATACTCAGTTGGATGTAGGTTCGATTCCTGGCAAATATTTTACGTCATGGTGCAAAAATCCTTTTCAGTTGAGCATAAAATAAGATCAAGATGTCCACTGCAAACCCTTTGTGCTAGCCCTGGTCATTTAAAGACTCCAAGACATCAATTAGTAATACAAAGTATACCTGCTTTACAAATGAAACAAACGCATAAAACAGTAAAATGCGTCTGCTGTTAATTAGACTTGGGTTTCTTAACCAATACAATTATGAGAATCTGTTTTGTAATCGTCTCGAAGGATCTGTTCTGCAACCTGCACGCACTATCGACGCTTAGTATATCAGTTAAAAGCGTCTGCTCGATAGCCGGAGGAATAGATTCCTATCTCAGGAATACATTCCTGACTCCTAAGTTTGGATTCAATACTCGGTCCAGTCATATCAAAGACTCAAAAAAAGGAATCCGTATCTACCCGGTTTATAGCTCAGAAGCTACCGCCAAAAAAAGCAAACTAATATTTCAATAAGGCGACAGTCCTTGCTTGGCTTAGTGCAGTGATCCCCAATTCACCGAGACTCACGACGCACTTAACTCGCAAAAAAAATCAAGCGACTCACAGCTTCACAAAAGCTTGACTCATCGATAACTATTTTTACTTAATGTCATACATTGGCTCTTTCGCTTTGGCATAGCACCTGAAACCACGTTGTAACGTTTGAAACCACCACACGCATTTCTCTTTTAACATCCAACTTCGAGCGATATATAAAAAAAAAACGTTGAGAAACATTCTGCCGGCCAAGAAGAACGACGTTTGTTTTATTGTTGTACCTTGGCCGCATGGGGGAGTTTGACTGGAGTGGTATTCTAACTTGTTAGGTACTACAAAGGTCAAATTATTTTGGGGTATACAAATCCGGAAGGGTATTTAGCTGATCAAGGTCAAGCATTCTGAAGGATGAGTGTACCTTTTACCTGAGTGCGGCTGATGAGGGCTAATAGCCCGAAACAGCGCTGTCCCGCTCGATCGTTCCAGCGATGTTTTGCTAGTATAACTGCACAAGCCCACAGCAGAAAAACCAGCTTCGCACATGTAAAAAGTAGCAAAAGGACTCATAACTCGGAGAGCTACTATCGGTATAGGAGGATAGTCTGTGCAAGCTTCAATACAAAAATCTGTACAAAATTGATTCATTTTACGCGCTTCAGGGTAGTGTTGCAAGACGTCACATGGACACTCGTAACAATGCCGGTGCTTTCAGAGCTCTGCCGTGCAAAGTAAAAAACCCCGTATCGGCAAAATACTGTTTTCCGAAAAAACGCAAAAAACTATTCGACTTTTGAAGGCCCAATTATGATAATGCGAAGCTGTCATAAACGTCAAGTATATGACTCCTTCGCATTATCATAATTGGGCCCTCAAAACTCGAATAGTTTTGAAGGTACTTACTACAACACTAATACTTATGTGCTCTTCTTAGCATACAAGTTCATGCAGTATGCACTGCCGATTCATTTAGTTTTGCTTTTCTTGCAAAAAATTGTTGAACGTAAGATGAAGCTTGCGCATAACCGCTCATATACAAGTTGTTATGGTTGTGGCAGTAGGCTATATATGAAATCTAGGAACATAACTAACCGAAATTCAGCAGTATGGTTACTAGAATTTGATAATTAAACGGAAACAAACAAACAGTCAAGTATTTTATATTTCTTTCAAAAACATTATTAAAAATCAGGTAGATGTTTTATTTTAACATGACGATTTTGGTTGGTTTTTGAGGTCCACCGGTCCACATAAATTATTTCGAAATTTTACCGGTCCGCAAACTAAAAAGGTAGAGAGCCACTGACCTACTGTGGGCTGGTACTCTCAGCTCGTGTACTTTCAATTGACAGCATTGGAATGTTGCACCTGTCGTTGGTCACAGAGTTTCTAAAAAATGTTTTCATCAATTTCATTTTTGAAAAACTTTTTTCACATGAAGCCCTGGTGACAGGGACTGTTACAGCTGTCAAAAGTAGCTTGTACAAACACTCAAATGCAGCGTTGTATGGTAATAATAATGACAAGAGTTGCACCAATGTCTTAGGTTGTTGTTGCGGCTCTTTCTTGAGAAGCTTTTTGACTAATGGTATCTCGTGCTTTAAATCATTTGGATTTATTGAATAGGCAATTGCAAATTGGGTTAAATCTTCATCACACAAGAATGATTGTTGACCAGGGCAAAGAACTACAATGTCGTTGAATGTTTCACACGATTTTCGGGAAAATCGAGGATCTAGTTCACTGATTAAACAATCTAAAATTTCGTAGAAGATGCCAATGAGGTGCACACAACTTTGTTCTAAATCTTCCAGTAATCTCTGACCGGTTGTTTCTGATGCGATAAAATCGTCAAGCCGTCAATTAGGTTTTCTGGCATAGGTTAAATAAGATCGTTTGAACTGGGGTGGGAGGACCAACTGGGGGCCAAGCAGAAATCTGAGGGGGCCTCTGCCCCCCCTCTCTCTCTAGAATTGCCTCTGGTCATAATCAGGATTGGCCTCGGAGTTCAATTTATCTTGAGAAGTCTTGGTAAGTTTCAATTCTTGAAAATCTTTTAAGGCGATTTCAAAAATGCCTATTTTTTTGCATGAAAAAAAGTTTTCGACAATATGCGTGCATTGTTTGTCTGAATTTCTTTCGACTACGGGTAGTGATGGGCACGATAAACCTTTCTCTACTACAGCGATAACGATAATCGATAATTTTCAAAGAACTCTGGGCGATACCGATAAATCTCAATTTCTTAAAGCGATATCGGTAATCGACAAATTATCGCCGATTAATTTTTCTGATAAATGTTGAGGTAATTTTTTAATGGGTTTGACGAAGTTTTTTTTCTGTAAGTCAAATTATTGCAAAAATGTTTTAGCAGATTTTTCCAGAAAACAGAGTAGTTTGCGGACTCTGCCGTGGCATTAAACAAAACAAAGAGAGATTTTTTTAAAATTGCGACAAGACTAATGGGGACCGTGTATTTTTTCCGTAGCACCAACTCATCAATTTTGAAGTTTGAACACTGTAGGCATAAAGAATCGTTTATCGCGATTATTTATCGGCGATGACAAAATATATTACAAAAGCGATATCGGTAATCGATAAATCAAAACTATTTTGAGTGATATTTGAACCAATCAGATGGCCGAGTGGTATAGGGCGTCTGCATCTGGATCGGTAGACTAGAGGTTCGATTCCGAGTCGGGTCAAACCAATGACTTTAAAAATGGTATTCACAGCTTCCCTGCTTGACGCTCAGCATTTAAGGGACAGCGTGGAGAAAGCCGGCAAGTTTACTTGTTGTGCCGTTGGGAAAGGCACTTAACGGGATTCCCCCATTTTGGTGTGGTAGACAGATGGCCGTCAACTCCTAAGCGAGCTCGTACAGCGCTTCGTCGCTTTCTCGTGATAGTAGGATAAATATGCCAATAATAACGATAATCGGTGATAAATCATCGCGATAAATGCCCATCTCTGACTACAGGTACAAGTAATTATAATCTTTCTTCTTTTGATAAATGCCCAAAAAGATAATTTTGGTAGGAAGTTTGTATTTTTTAGTTTCAAGAGAAGAGTTTACGAAAAAATACCGGTGTGCCAATAAAGCAAGTAAGGTTTACAGCGGAGATGAGCATTATCGCGATTGGGCCTATACTAGCTCCGAAACTAAAGCAATGCGCATTATCAGACCACAAGCTTAAGGTAGGCACTAAAAGAAGTAATTAATACCACAACGTGTATTAAAAAAAAGTAAAATAAGAACAACGCAATGAAAAATAACGAAAATCAAAAACTATCCATAGGCTTGACAAATTCCAACCGAATACCGTACGTCATATAAGATGTCTTGCCGATTCTTTGAGGTTGAAAACACTTGCCGCCGTCTGTTTTTGTGATTCTATTATGAAATCGCTGCATAGGAATCTAACCAAGATCAAAGCCATTGGGTAAAATACTGTATTGCACCACAGTGACAGATAATAATTAGACTGCAAAATGGTTTATTTTGGTTGACCGTTAGAAGTCGCTCGCGATTTCTTGGTGCGTTTCCATTTCATTCTACGGTTCTGAAACCAAATTTTAACCTAAAAAATAAATGAAGTGTGGTTGATTTTGTGTAGAACATTGCTGGATTCTCTTTGCTCGTAGCGGCTAGGGAAAAAAAATCCTTATTCGGAGTTGCCAAAGCGCTCAAATCTCTACATCTTTCTCGTTTCCAACAACTCAGATGGCCGAGTGGTATGAGCGTCCGCCTATGGAGCTGTAGACTTGGGTTTGATTCCGAGTCGGGTCAAACCAATGTCTTTAACTTTGGTATCCACAGCTTCCTGCTTGACGCTCAGCATTAAAGGGATAGTGTGGAGAACAAGCTGGCAAGGTTACTAGTTGTATCGTTGAGATTGGCACTTGGCGGGATTTTCCCATCTTGGTGTGGTAGACAGATGGCCGGCAACTCCTAAGCGAGCTCGCATAGCGCTTTGATCGCTTTCTCGTGATAGGAGGATAAATATGCCACTAAATGCAATACAAATAGTTCCCTCCTTGTTTTATACTGCCTGGCAATGCTGATAAAGCTGAATTTACGGTGTCAAAACTTCTATTTTTAAAAATTATGGAGATTTTATTTTTCGGCTTTGAAGCTTTGTGTCATTTAACCAACGACCCCGCTCGCCCGAATAACATCGCTTTCTACAACCACGTGATTAGAGGTACCTGTGTTTCAGTCAGTCGAAGATTTCTGGCAACTTCGTATCGTTTCGGTCGAGATAAATACTTGTTATCTTTAAATTGTTTCTCAAGCTCCACCAGCTGTTCCGATGAAAAAGCGGTCCGAGGACGTCTAGATTTGTTCAAAAGACCAGGATGTGCAACACCTAAAAAGATATTTAAAAAGCTTTGAAAACAAGAAAAAAATGCATGTTGCTCTCGAAGTTAGGCTACAAAGAATATAACTTGGTGAAAGGGTAATGAATAAATAATTTAGGTTATTTTCAAATTATATAAAACAGAAAATTCAACATGTTGAGAGAGACTGCGAAGTGAGCTTGCGGTTTTCAAGCCAGCAGCACCCTTTATTTATGTCAAATGCCATCCGCTGTAGCGGTGAACTGAACCCATCAAGCAGGATCCGTATCCTGCTCGAGGTACCGCTTTGCCATGTCGGACAAAACGTGTATTGCAACAGTCGCGTCTGCGTTTCGAACCAGGTTAGCGTGATCGAAAACCTTCATGTGTTTGGCTCGTTTACTGGTATAATTATGTTATGACACGTACAAAAATAGTTCGGATAAATCCAGCAAAATGCCAGTATGCGCAATTACACAAACTGTTTAATAAAAACATCAGAATTACGCCACAAATAACAAAAAAATGCATAGACTGTAAATAAATTGAAATTAATGCATCAGATTTTGTGGTTGCTGTACCTTGCGACTTCGTGGTACAAAAAATTGATCTCTTTACCGAAATTATAAATAACAAAAAATATTTCAGAGACCACAGTCTGTGAATTTTGCCAATTAAATGCAAGTGACATTCTCCATTGTTATTGTGATAGTTTTGTTGTTTATTTTAATAAACAATTTTAGTGTTTCAATCAGATCAGAATAGAAACTCTATGACGTCATAGTTAAATGGCGTCATAAGTGGCCAATCAAAAAGCAAATAATAAAACAAAATGGCATATGTTCGCCGCGTATTCTGACAAAAAATGATATTCAACAATTAATTCAACAAATTAAATTTTTTACGCAAGATTATTTCTTATCTAAATGTTCAATGATATGAAAAGATTTAACAGAAACAGATAGCATTTAGAATACAAAAAACATGTTTTTTTTTTGCTGTAAAATTATTGAATTGATAACAAATTAAGCAGAAAGAATGGAGATAGGAATTTAGAAGACAATAAGCCTACATGATAATCCGGGTATTGAAATATTTACACAAAATAAAACTACTAGCTGGTTTTGAACACAATATTTCCGCCACATTTAGTTTCAAATTTTTTTGCGGTATTAAGCCGAAGCGTGTAACGAGTGGCGGGGACCATCTCCGCAGTTTAGCATCTGGGCAATACAGCTCCGAAGAAACATCGCAGCAGCGGCGAGCTGTTGGCAACTCTGTGCCGATTTGACCATACCGGGAATCGAACCCTAGACCTACCGCACCGATAGCGTGTGCTTAACAACTGGGCTAACCGGCTGGAAACTCGCCAAAATTTGGTGTGAAAAAAAGG
Source organism: Trididemnum miniatum (assembly GCA_964006365.1). NCBI lineage: Eukaryota > Metazoa > Chordata > Ascidiacea > Aplousobranchia > Didemnidae > Trididemnum > Trididemnum miniatum. The sequence goes on along the minus strand of OZ023251.1, from coordinate 12,847,907 downwards.
TTGATAGATGTTTCAACAGCATGTTTTTCCATCATCGGCAATTTTCGTTCATGAGGCAAATTCAAAGTTTGTTTTCTCAAGATTTTAAGTGCTTGATTGCGCAAAACAACATCTTCACACAAAAGTGTATAAATCGCATACAAAGTTTGCTTTTGCGCTTTGGGTGGCCAAAATTTAAGCAATTAGTGGCTAGTTATCATGGGGTACCGGGACGTGTTGGCCCGAATTTGCGGTTTTAATACAAAAAACAAATAACATTTTCAAGAATTTTAATCTTCGCACTTTAATGCGAAAGACTCCCACGAAAACTAATTTTTCTCATAAATTTGAAAACTGATTCCAACCGTTAACCAGTGCTGCATCCCACGGCAGAAACGGCCATTTAAGAAAACGCAACCGTACTTCTTAAAGAAGCTGTAGTACAAAAAACACTAAAGTTTTATTAAACACATGTTTTCCCAAAAAAATTATTGATGCTTTTTTCCAAAACATATGATTGTACTCGCGGAACTACGCCGAAGTGGCGGCCGAAGTGCAACGACTGGCGGAGCCCATTTCCGTTGCATAGTGCCTTGGCAAAACAACCATTTCGCAGCTTTTTTCAATGCATTGCTGAATTTTCTATCCTGAAATGGAAACTACAAGCGTGAAATTGTGCTTCAAAAATGCAAAAGGAGAATGTTGTTCACATCTTAGCTTACGATATGCCAAATTCAATAAGTTTTACGAAAAATGACATCACTGTCGAATTAACAAATAATGACGTCATCTCAACGTCATCAGTTACCTGCGAGATCCGTGAGATTCCGAAGAAACGTTTCATTTTGAAGCCACGGAAAAGATAAAGTTGCGGGATTAAACTGAGATCTGAAGGGATGGAGGCCAAAGGGGGCTGTAGAAAATCTGGGCATCATAGAGGGAAAATTAAAGGGGGTTCTAGAGCTGTGTATAGACATTTGGGGGGTGGGCTGCAAGGAAGGGAAGCCTGGAAATTGCCCTGCGGTTAAACCAGTCGGTAACTCGGGTAACTGGGGCAAGATAGGTTTAAGGGGCTCTTTTACTGAATCCAGTTCTTTGGGGGAACTTGGGGAATGTGATGCGGCCGCGTTTGGATGAGGAAAGTTTCTGGATTGCTGATTGTGGGGATTAATTGCACTTCCATTTAACGCGTGTAAAGATTGCTGGATTTGGAAAAAATCGGCTAGCCGAGCGGAAGCAACCTCAGCTTTTTCCGGTTGTGACGTAGAAACGCATTGCTTTACGAATGCTTCTCGTAGTTGAGAACGATGCGGATTTTTTGACGGATCAGTTGATCGAGAAAAATCGGCATTATCCCCGGGGTATAGAGAATCCGCATTTAAATGATTAGAGGACAAAAGTGATTGGATTGAAAAATCCGCTTTTTTACCGGAAAAATCATTGTCAATTTGGGTTTGACGCATGATCTGATTTTTCCACGTGTTCAACGCGTCATAATCTTCCACTGACGTCACCTTTGAAAACTGGGGCTTATCTTGAAACGTCATGGATTTTTGTGACGTCGACGAATCGGAGCTGACATCACAATCAGAATCAAGTTCATTTGCATTTTCTTCATTTATTTCATTTTGTTTATTTACGTCACTATGACGCAATTGCTTGCTCATTAATTCAGGCAAGGTGGTCTTGGAAGTAGTTAACATACTGAAACGTTATTACCTGTACAAAAATCAAAAACCTTCATTATACTCGCTGTATTAAGTTGAAGCGTGCGATGAGCGGCGGGGCTTATCTTCGCAACTTAGCGCCTGGACAACATAGCTCCGAGGAAACATCGCAACAGTGGCGACCAGTGGTGTAAAAAGTATTTTGAAACTGTATTTAAGTAACAGTATCGTTATTGACAGCAAAACTACTCGAAGTAAAGTAGAAAGTATTGACTAAAAAAGCATTTAAGTAAAAGTAAAAAAGTAGTCATTTAAAAACTACTGAGGTAGAAGTACAGTGTAGCGTTCTCAATTGTTAAAGTGTCAACTGCACACTTGCCGATGATGACATGCTTTGAAGGTACCAAAATGGTAAACGGAAAGAAATTATTTCCGCCCAGATGGCCAAGTAGATAGAGCTGTGCTTCTGAAACGGTAGACTCGGGATTTGATTCAGAGTAGGGTTAAACCAGCAATGAGTTAAAAATTGGTATTTATAGCTTCCTGCTTGACGCTTAGCATCAAAGACGACAGCGTGAAGAACAAGCCGGCAAGTTCATTTGTTGTCCCGTTCGGAACCACGCACGCTTAGCGAGATTTCCCCATCTCGGAGTGGCAGACAGGTTGCTCAAAACTCCTAAGCGAGCTCGTTATAGCGTCTCTATCGCAAAGAAGGATAAGCATATTGCCAAGAATAAATAAGCATTGACTCAGAAGCGGAAACCTTCTTATTTTTGTTAACACTTCAATTTTAGCTTTGCAATTTGCTTTTTTTCATAATTAAGGTTGAAAGAGAAATAGCCTACGATAGTTTTACTGCTCGGCCTACCAGTTTATGGAAAGAATGAACAGGCTACATTATTGTGAACATATTAAGCATTTTTTGTAACTTGCGGTCATGCGGTTACAGTCATGCAGTAATTACAGACAACAGTGACACTGCATGCGACGATTTGCAACGATTTTAGGTGCAACCAGGGGTTTCAAGTGAGACTAGTACGTAACTTAAGGACTACTTTGTACTTTTCTAAAATAAAAACTACCCAAGCGGAGTTACTTTACACTACAAGTAGGCCCACTTCAGTAAACGTAAAAGTAGCCAAAAATAACTGCTCAAAAAAGTACTCGTTAACGAAAAAAAATACTCAAGTAATCTGCTCAAGCAAAAGTGTTTCGTTACTTTACACCACTGATGGCGACACTGCGTCCGGTTCGACAAGACCGGGAATCGAACCCTGATCTCCGAATCCAATAGCAATCTCATTCGTCTCTCCGCCAACCAGGCCGGTACTTTATTACCAGAGAAACATTTGACAAAAAATATTAATACGTTAATAAAATCAAAGCAATCTCGATTTCAGATTGACCTCTCAGCAAAGGTTATCCTGATTATATAATCCACGATTCAGCCGATCAAAAATTGGTAATCCGGGAATAAATTAATAGTGAACATTTGCAATTATTGCAAAACGATCAAAATTAAACTTTCTCGGTCGAAATTTATTTGAGTTTTAATGATCCTTTGCCAGTTTACCTCAAACTTATGGTTTAACTATGACGTCCTAAATGGAGCTAGGTAAGGCTGAGACTCCGTTAAGACCTTGCTTTAACGCCTCATTGATCTTGCGCTACGGGTTCGATTCGCATCTGAAGCCAATTGCTCTTGATACATTTATACAGGACGACTGCCAACTGAAAAAGCAGCGATTATCTTACAGCTTCCTTCATTTCATAATTTTGATTATTAACTTCATAATAAATTCTCGCACACGCCAAGTGCTTTCGAGATACACCTCAACGGGGTTTTCACTGTCACAATTTAAATTAATTCTTTCAAAAACTTCATCTAGTTTATTAACGCTAATACGCTTTTTTGTATCTAATATTTCTGAAATTCTTTAGCCACTTAAATCAGTTTGTTTTGACTTTTGGTATAGACCTTTCAAAAAAGCACAATTTTGGAGGGAAACATGCAATTCTGCATCATAGGTCAACATTTTGATGATTTTATTACTATTTCCAAGCCATCTCAACGATTCTGCCGTACCATCCCAAAAATTCTCAAAACTGGACCTTTCGACAGCATAGATTCAGCTGTCACCATCAGCAGTGTAAGCAAGGTAGTACAAAATTTGCTTAAACTGCTGATGATGACAGTTTAATCTATGTTGTCGAAAGGTCCACTTCTAAGAATTACTGAGTCGTTATTTTTCCTTCTTGAGCGATTTTCGTGCTATTGTTGTTGCACCTCTAAGATATTTAGAACAGGAAAAACATAACTCTTAAAAAAAACTTGGCTCCAATGTTACTTGTCTTTAAATTTTGTTACCGATAAGACTGCTCTTTACTGCATTGCTTTTCCACTGACCACATACTGCTCGTTGGTCTGAAATCAATCCCAATAGCGCCAATTGTCGCGCGGTTTTAAGTCTTGACACAGTTTTCTTGCTTTTTTCGCAGCCATCAGGTATTTGTTTGTTTTCTAACAAGCCGAAGTGTAAATTTTAAGTTTCGCGTTCGCCTCATTAATGACGTAATTATGCGTAACATTGCATCGTAAACGTCACAATCTTGCTTACATTATGAAGCCGTCAGTTAAATGGCAATGAAGCTTCTATAATAACGATGTAAAAAACATTGCAATAAATTTTATTCGAGGTAGTTTAACTTTACTGAAAATTGAAAGTAATTTCAAAGTAATAAACTGAAAAGTGAAAGTTTAAGCTCATAATTGCGAAAGTAATTAATTTCTGTTGCAAACCAACGATCAAAAACAGGTTGATTGTAGGTTGATTGTAATTCATAGCGTTTCTATTTCGCATGATTTGAATCAGTTTCGTTTAAAATCCTGTCACACTCACTAAGTATATAATTCAGGGGCGTGGCCACCGAAAAATCTAGGTGGGGCAGAGCTGGATTAAGCCGATGAAGGGCCCTGTTTTTATCGCCCTGTAGTGATCAATTTCAAAAATAAGGGAACCAGTTCCTTGGTGCCCCCTGGCTTCGACGCTGAGTGTTACCATCGGAAAATTTACGGAAAGGGGGAAACAGGGCCGGCGCCAAGGGGAAAGCAGGGGGGCCTGGTCCCCCTAATCGACATGCTTGGCCCCCCCAATCAACAAGCTTACTCTTTTGAAGACAGTGGCTTTTGCACTTAATTCAAAATTTCGCCCCCCCCCCCCCTGATAAACGCTTGGCCGCCCTAAGTCGACTGCTTTGCCGCCGGCTGTGGGGGCGAATTACCACAAGTCAAAGGCTACGGAGATTGTTGTACATGTATTCAGTAGAATTGCTTTTTCGCCTGAGCTTCGCAAAAAAAGAGGGCAATACCCCAATGGGTTTCTCCCTCGTTTCGCCACTAGATCGCACTCCCTTTCTGCAACCTCCATTGCAGAAGCGAAGCGAGAAATTTTAATGGGGGGACATAAAATACAAACACTATCAGAAGAGTCAAGCATATTTCAGTAGCTTAGCAACATTGTTCTTTTTTGACTAAAAGGCGAAATCACAAGGGGAAGCCCTGGCACAATGCTCTCCTCCCCCTTTCAATACACTACTCCTTCTTTGATTTTCCCGGCTTTGGCCCGCTCTGCAGACGTTAGGAGCAACTGGCAATTGTGATGCAGCAAGAAGACGATTGTTATTAATTTGGTGCTAATTTCTTTGATGATTTTTCTGAGCTAATCAAATTAATTCTAAATTGAAATAAAAGCTGACAACAACAGATGGGCACGGAACAAAGTCACCGCCGGCTATTCTACGTCCCCCACCGAGCTGTCAGGCGTTGATTGTAATGCAAAAACATCACCGATTGTCACAAACTGTTTGTCACCATCTTGTATTAATAGTATAAATCGAAATTTTACCGTATTTTTAAACTACTTGACCTTTGAACTTTGTTTAGTTTTTGAAATTAACTTTTTCGAACAGATTTTTGCATTCATTTAAGTTGCCAAAGCAACATGACGTAATTATTCCACTGTTCAGTGAGAGAAAACGAGAGTCAAAAATTTTCTAGTCAACTGTTTACGCTAATTCTTAATTAAACATTTGGAACACAGAGTCAGCAGGTTCAATCTTTAGACAATTGAGGGAGACTGCTAAGTGAGCTTGTGCTCTTCAAGTCAGCGGCCTCCGGTATAAGACCAAATGCGATTGGCTCCAGCCGTGAATCGAACCAGTCAAACAAGATCAGTAACCTGCGCGCGGTACTGCTGTGCCTTTTCGCTGCATTCGCAGACCTTGATTCTTAGCAGTGCAGAAACTGCAACAATCTCATTAAAACAATCCGACTTGCATGACGTAACAAAAGAACCGGAAGCAGAGGCAGGTACCGTTATAAAACGAGGAAAAATAAATATTTTTAGAACAACAAATGAATTTAATTAGAAATTGTTCTCATTTTTGTTGATTTTCTCAGCGAGCGCCCTAATTGTAGCATAAAAACACTTGGCTGCTAATTTTATTTTTAATAGATTTTAAATAAAAAAAGGAAATCTTTTGAATTCAATCCGGAAAATGAAATGAGATTATGTTAACATTAACAAGAACAGACTTTAATCTTGTTTGTTTAATTACTAACAAATTTAAAAGTGAAACAACAAATTTTTGATGTGATTTACTCTAGAAATTATAATCATTATATTTCATTATTATAAAAAATGGCCTGTGTCTAAAGCACTAGCAGGCTTTTTTTTGAAATTGCTTTTTCTACTCACCTACCCCTAACATCCCTAAGTTACATTAACTTTAGGTCTCTAACCCTATCCCCAATCTCCCAACCCCTAACTGTTCTCTACTCCTAATTTTTACGCTTCAAGTTACTGCTGATGACGTCTTAGCAGCGTAATGCCAACGTAATGCAAAAAAACAAATAAGCAGTCCGGTGCAACAGTGTTTTGATAATGGAAACTGGTCCGGTGCTCTAGAGTTTACTCTAGACGCTATCTTGTAAATATAAGCTAATGAACCAGCAAAAATTCAGTTATTCGAGAGTCACGAAAATAATGCTTACTTTGTTATGATGATGATTTTAAGCTATGAACGTTTTACTAAAGTCTATCTAGTCCATGCGACGAAGAGCTGTAGGTCTCCCGTAAAGATTCCTTGCAACCGTCGGACTGGTAACACATCACTAGTCGGAGTGGACGTGGGTTTGAATCCCACTTGTAATTAGATTTTTCGGAGTACGTTTAACTAGCCTTAGATCTAATGGGCTAGATTCAAGCTTAATTCATTGATTGAAATTCTTTAATGATGGTTTCATTGCGTGATGCTGAAAATCAAATCTTCATTATACTACCTAGCGGTATAACGCCGAAGCGTGTTACCAGAAGCGGAGTCCATCTCTGCGGCTTAGCGCTTGGGCAACACAGGTCCGAAGAAACGTCGCAGCGGTGGCGAGTCATTGGCGAGACTGTGTCCGATTTGACCGGCCCGGGAATCGAACCCCAGACCTCCCGCACCGATTGTGACGGGCTTAACAACTGACCTAACCGGCCAGTGTGGCTCCAGTTTAATCTTTTGCAAACAGAAAATTACCCAAGGCCGAAAGATTACTCTTTTGATTAGAAAGCGAGCAATATTTTGAATTTTTTCTTTTGAATGCTTTGCGATCAATCTTGGGCTGTTTTACGCGGCCTTGCGTTTTACTGCTTCAACACATGCATTATGACCTCGATGCCAAGCTGTTAGTTGTTGGTATTAAAAAACTCAATGCATTCTTGTCACTTTCCTAATTAAGACAATCAAGTGAAAATGGAATTGATTTCAGAATTAGCTCTTGACTGATAGCGACCATTGCAAAGCGGATATCGGGAGGTTTATCATGAGTTGCCCGGAATTAGGATAATTATTTACGGCCAGACTATTCCCAAATGACTCGTTCCTAAGCCGACAAGGCACTCTCGTAAACCGTTGATTGCTTTATGTTATAAACAATTAAAAAAGTCAATATATTAATTCTTTTAAAAGAAAAGCTAATCAGCTTCCCTAATTATTTTAACTGCTGAAAATGGCTTGTGATAACTAAAAAATTAATTTTTTACGGAATTTGACTTTAAAATACAAAAGCATTAGTTTAGCAAAAACAAAAAATTGACTGCATAAATAGAAACAGCATACCGGTACTAAAAAAATGCTGGCACTTCAAACCAAAAAGATTGAAACAAACTTAACAAAATGTAGAGGAATAGCAACTGTTTGTCTACAAAATGCTAGTAAAATTGAAGAAGGGATGTACTATAGCTGCTAATGGCTTGTAACTGAAGCTTAAACAACACTATCGCCATCATCATTTCCGAAACGTTGTGGTTAAAGACATCGCTATGGCTGCGAGGGGTCTGGGGTTCGAATCCCGATCCGTTCAAATCGAACGCAGTGTAACCAACGACTCGCCACCGATGCGATGTTCCCTCGGAACTGCGCTGCCCAGACGTTATATAAGCTGCGGAGGCGGGTCCCGCGACTCGTTGTACGCTTCGACGTAATAGTCTTCCTTGAGTGTAATGACGATTTGATTTTGGAGGCAAAAAAGTTTGTGAAGCATCGCCGCTGCGAAACCACATTTTTCACAGGCTTGTCTCCTCGCCATTTCCATTGTAGTATGTTAATAGATAGACACCACATAAAACGCAAAGCCGTAGAAATTGTGTTTGATACCTTTTTTTTTTTGCTGAAACTTAACTAAGAATTAAACCCAATATTTGAAATGCAAAACTTTAGTACAGTGGTTCGTAACAAAGTCCCTAGAGACCCTCAGGCGTGCCGGATGAAAAATTTAGGGGTCTCCAGCAGGGTTGGCCTTTTGGAGTCGTGGGAGTCGAGGTTTTTCTTGGAAGTCGGAGTCAGAGTCGGAGTCGAAAAATTATGCTTACCAGAGTCGAGAGTCGGAGTCGAAAAAATATGCTCAACTCTGACTCCCAATCTTTCGCAGGAATGGAAGGCTTTTTATGCCATGAACAAATTACCAAAGTATACTATTGGCCTAAGTAAAAGTAGGCCCGCTAGTGTTTTACAAATCAGTTGAGGTGAGCTAGCTTTTCTAACCAGCAAATGTAGTAAACAGTCGTCTTCTTTTTAGCCAAGGTTGGTGAGTCGGATTCGGTAGTCGAAGTCGTGGGAGTCGAGTTTTTTTGGAGTCCGAGTCAGAGTCGGAAAATTATGCTCGCCAGAGTCGAGAGTCGGAGTCGAACAGAAAAAAAAAACGGAGTCGGGGTTGGAGTTGGAGTCGAACTAAAAAATACCTGAGAGTCAGAGTCGTATCGATGTTATTACGTCTCGCCAACCCTGGTCTCCAGTCTTATATTGTTTGTTCTTTTAATATACACCCCCCCTAACAAGTTGCACAGTCAAGGGGCCCCAAGCCAATATCTTTAGGAATAGGGGCCCCAAGTACTGGAAAGTTTAAGAACCGCTACTCTAGTAATTGTAAGGTCAAGCAATCAGCTGCCGAGCGAAAGACAATCATTCTGTTATTGATTTCAACCTTTTTACTAATTAACCCTGTTTGAATCGCCAACACCTTTTCATGGCAAATTAATATAAGATTTTTCTCGCAACTGTCAGCAAGTCCTTACATCAAAGTTCCGGCTTGGACGTCATTTGGATCTGTCAACAGAAATCTTTCTTTCATTTGGGAAGCCAAAAGTTGTTAGATGTAGGTTGCCGTCAGAGCCGGACCAAGGGAGGTACAGCCCACGGTCAAACGGACTCCTCGGTCAGAGAATACCACACAAAAAGGTTGTGAAATCTCGCCCTGCAAAAGAAGGGCTCGCTGCTAACGTCAAAATCAGATCTGCAAAAAGCTCAGACCCCCTCCGAAAAATTAATCCCCGGGCTCTCCAAAGTCTTGAACGGCCCTGGTTACCGATGACCGAACTACGCTCTTCGCAAAAATTCGGTTCCAGATTCTACGTGATGGGTTCGATTCACGGCTGGGGCCGATCACATGTGACATATGTACTGCGTGGCTGTTTTGATAGCTCTTTTGATAGACAATAAAAGACGCTGAAAATTTCCGTACGACTTCTGTAGGCTTCAAACCCATTTGTAAAATTGAGCTAATCATTTTAGTTAGATGGCCACCATTGCAACAAAAGTGCCGGTAATGGAAAGTACAACAAGAAGCACAAAAAACTAAGTTAAAGTTTTGGTAAAATCGTATTTCTTTTCCTTTTTTAGACACAATTTTATAAATTTTTTGTTTGGGCTTCAACTGCTTGAGTTGATTTTTTTGAACCCAATTTTTTGTAATTTACTGATAAAGCTAAAATGACTTATAGCCTTATACCAGTTTTTTTACTCCTATTAGAAATTTATACTGTTTTGTTCATAAATTTTTTAATTTTCGATTTATTTTTGTCAATTTTATTATTACAGTATTTGCTATTGAAGTAAATGGGTGGAACGTCTATTTCGGCTTGAAAAAATCATTTTGAACTCTTGCTTTAATCAGTTCAAATAACTTTTTCATAGTATGCTTAACTGTTTATGCGAATATTTATTTATTAATTCAAGTATCGTTTATTTGATTATTATTATTCAGCAGCCACCTTATCATTAATATTGACGATATTAAAAATCGAAACGGTAGGAGCTTGTTTTCAGGAAGCCAGATATAACACAAGTGGCTTCCATACGTGCTTATAGGCGTTTCCAGTTTTTTCCACCTGTCCCTGTGCACCTGCTCGATTGCGGGGGCTTGAGCAGATGACGAATTAATGATAAAAAATGAGAATAAAATTGCTACTTTCTATCGTTGTTATGGCAACAGCAGGCTTCAAGTTTGCAAAGCAAATAAATTAAAAATACCAATTAATGACGCAACGTTAGCTGAAATTTTTTTTATTTAGTTACATAATTGTTTATCCTCCCATCACGAGAAAGCGATCAAAGCGCTATAACGAGCTCACCTAGGAGTTGCCGGCCAACTGTCTACCACACCAAAATGGGGAAATCCTGCTAAGTGCCTTTCCCAATGGTACAACAAGAAAACTTAACTTGCTCGTCTGTTCTCCACACAGTCCCTTTAATATTGAACGTCAAGCAGGAAGCTGTGAATACCAATTTTACCGTCATTGGTTTGACCCGACTCGGAATCAAACTTGAGTCTACAACTCCAGAGGCAGACGCTCTTACTATTCGGCGATCTGAGTTGAATTTGATTTTTGTCAAAACAATAGAGTGTAATGTCAAGACTTCGCAACTAAGTCTAGCCTGAAGTTGCAGGGAAGGTGGTGGTGGTGGGAGGAGGTGCTGCTGCCGACAAGATTTTACACTGAAATGACAGGGGGGCTGCTGGTGCAAGATGGTCGTGTTTCTAAAAAATTCCGACTTGCAAATCGATTAGGAGGAATAAAATTGGCAAAAGAAGTGCTTCCGACTCAGTTTATTGCGAATAGGGCCTAAGCTGACCGACAAGCGAAAATGCCGAACTTTTTCTCTGCAAGTAAGCGTTTTGTTGGATGCGTGGTAGTGTGATTTTCAAGTGTAAAAATGAGAAGCTACTCCATGCCAAACTAAAAGAATCCGCAATTGCACTTTTGAAACAATCAAAAAGCTCTGCTTTCCCCATTAAAAACTAAACTCACAGGTTATGAGTTGATAAAAAAGTTCATTAGACCAGAAGTTGTGAAGCAAAACTAGAAAACATGTAGTTCATGATGCAAATTATTTGACTGTAAAGACTAATTGCATTCCAATTAGTTATTAAAAATTATAGCGGTGCTCAGCTGCTGTGTCAGTGTTGTTTTACTTGGCCAGGTATTTGGTCGGTAATGAGATTAATTAAGAATTTCAACAAACAAGAAGCGGGCATACGGCTCGCTATAAACGCTTGTAAGTCACGGACTACTGTGGACATTTACGAAGACCAGCGTTTATTAATTGCCTCGGACCAACAATACTTGAGCAATTAGCTGTTTGCATTTGTATGTCAAAGTTTCAGTTGAAATTATTTAAAGAGAAAGAGCTAGTTGAGCCGCGAGAACAAGTTTACTCAGGTGTTATTTTTGATAAGTTAGTTTAACAACTTGGAAAGTAATTTCCACTAATGAAATTTTAACATCGGCTCTGCCCAGATACGACTTGCCGCTTTTGACACCACTATAAAATTACAACGATTAATTAATGCTTCTGTTTCGTGAAAAACATGTCCCGCCTTTGTCAAGTAGAATCTGTTTAATTACACTTCAATTTAACAAGTTAGTTCGAAAAAATCACGTTGAGCATACGGTCAAATTGTGACGTTTAGCTAAAACTGTTGTGTGCTAATTCCTTCAAGAATCCAGGAACCAACTTAAAGTATTCCTTCGAAATATATGATACTTAGCAGAAAGTAAAGTAACACTGTTGTCTTTTGCTAAGCAGCGTTATTGCGCCTTGACCTAAACAAGACTTGAGTTGTTTAACAACTATAATAGTCTGTAGATTAACCATGCTCCAGCAATGCAAAAACAGAGCCGATACCATCGGTTTTTTCAATTTGTACTGTAGATACAAAAAATTGCTGTTGAATTTAGACCAACAATAAAGCAATTTCTTCACTGCTCGTTGTAGATGGAACTGCATCTTCAAGCGCAAGCATTCATTAAGCTTTTCAGCTGATGTAAAAATTTAAATACTTGCTCAGCAAAACTAATCAAATCTCACTCAAGGAATCATATGCTACATTTTATTGCTTGGAGTTCGAGTCCAAAGGACGTTTTTTTGCCAAAACCACGTAAGACGTTTTTTTACCAAACTCGAGCGTATCATTATCTACAAATGGATGGCGCTAAAAAGTTGTCCTGCAAGACACTTTTCAAGTGCAATAGGGGCACAATGAAGTGTAGTTTAATTTGCCACTATATTATCATGCGGTTTAACACAAGGCTGTAATGCAGCAAGGCATCATTTCTTATGTTTCGATACAGCTGTTATATACTTCATGCGTCGTCTGAGGTGATCAAACACAGGACTTTAAAATATGTTGCTGCACTGCTTCATTTTATTCACCTTCACCGGTCGTTTAGGACAATGTTAGAGAACCGAAAGGTTGTTTACTTGTCAGAGCCATGCGCAACTGAGACTTTTAATGAAAGTTTCTTTGTATACCAACCTGTTAGAGCTTAGTCCCCACTTCACGAGATTTTTTTGAGAATAAAGATAGCTGAACGAACAGAACAGCTTAATTCTTCCTGGGGATGGAATAAAACTAGATTTTATGGAATGACGTCATGCCTTCACCGTAGAACACGAACAACACCATAAAAATCACGGTACCAAACCAGTCTATTGTTTATTACTAAAAACAACAGCATATAAATCAACTATTGAAAAAGAAGCAAATCTTTCAGCTTCTATAATAACTGTTATCTTCCAAGCCCAAGAAATATCAGCAATTACAGTAAACAAAACAAATAAAATATTCAATCAAAGTTTACCAAACGATATTCAAACCATGTAGAAAAAAAATATTATCTTTTAACCGGTAACTACTAAAAAAGCAATGAGTATTTCTAAACCAATCCAGACGAATTTCAAAATAAGATCGGCTAAAAAAATTCGAGTTACCTAAGCCATAGTTTGCGATCTGTATCAATGAAAAATACGTCATGTAACTGTTATGTATGCAGCCAGAGCTACACTGGAAACAATGAATATGAAAACAAAAATACTTAACACAAAAAATCTGAGCCTATAGATCAACAAACTATTATTTTGAGAGCAAGGTTTTATGGCACAAAAATTAAAAAGCCCCATCACCCCATTGCGCACTGAGGGGCAAAGTTTTAAGACAGATACTTACTGTCTACTGAGCCCCAAAGTAAAATATAGGACAGAACAAACGCACAGAAAATAAATACTGACACGCGTTAGTCTAACATAAATTATGCTTTGATGATAAGTATTCTGGAGAACCGAAACGTTTGCTGGTTTGGAAAAGTTATGCTGTGAAATAACTGAAATATATAACACCAAAATAGAAAAACAAGCTTTTACGGGCCTCGCCTGATAATTCCACGGTAGCTAACAACTAGCTTTGACGCTTCATACGTTATTTTTTTGCTACTTTTTGTTTTTGTGGAATAAAATTCGGTACAATTCATACGAAATTCGTAAAGGCTTCTTTATAGCCTACTCGGACTCAATAATGCCAAACATCAACACTAACCTTCATAAGAAAGCTTACTTTTGCAATTGCGAAAAACAAAAACGCAAAACACATGGAAATTTGTGTTAACTAAAGCGTTATTTTACCGTATGTGAATAAAGCCTCTATCATACCGATGATATAATCAAAAAACTTGCGATGCATTTTTCAAACTATCTTCCATTAAAAGCCTATGAAGTATCCCAAAGCACAAAGGGGGTGTGAAATAATAGATGTGTATATTTTACGCGAATGGCACCGTCTGTGATACCACGGAGATACAAAGTGATAACTACAGACAACGCCACCATGCGATCGTCAAGAACAAGCCTGAGACAACACAAGGAAACGCTAGGAAGTTTCCGCAGCGTGTTTCCCAACCGTAAAATAGTAAGAAAAATAATTTCTATATAATACCGCGACCATGAATAAGCGTGCTAGCAAGGATATACAGCGAAGCGATCACACCTTTTAACGCCGCAAAATTTGTTGCCAATCAACCTACATAAATATATACGCATATTTACAAAAAGAACTTGACTATTACACCGACGGCAGACATGTAGAAAAACCAATGCAGGCCAGATTAGTGTGTAATGTGCACAACGAAAGTGCGAGTATGTGCAAGGTGCACACACTAGTGCCTCAAGTGAGCAGTCAATGCTAACCACATATCTGCTGAAGCGCGCAACGTTCGCATTGGTTTAAATGTCTTTGGCGCGCTTTCTATTGTCTATGACGTCATACTCACATGATCGTGCAACAGTCACGGTGCTTGACTTTTCTGATGATGGTTTGTTTTGTATGGGGGCCACTTGATAGCGCACTTCTACCCCCGTTTGAGGCGTTTTTGAAATTGTTCAGTTTGATCAAAATACCAGAAGTCTTTGGTTTCAAACTATTACTTGACCCAAGTGGGGCATCAGAAAAAAAAGCAACGTCATCACAGGGGCGTGGGGACTGCTTAGGAGTGGATTCTGGAAGAGGGGGAAGACACGGTGAGGGGGGTAGTTCATTAACGGGGTCAACCACAAATTTGCTCCCACTGCAAGTGGACGAGGCAAGGCTTAAATTGCTCCTTTTAGCAATGGCCACGGACTCATGAGAAAGAGATTTAACGTTCTGACCTTCCGAGCCCTCACCAGGGTAAGCTATAGGGGTGAAAAAATAGTTCTGGTTATCGGGGGAGGGGTGACTGGGGGCTATTCCTTTGCGGCTTCTTTTTGTTCTACGATGGCGCCGAGGCAAAGAATTCGAGTTTCGGGGGGGATTACCAAGGTCATTAACTACAACGTAATCCAAACTCGAAGACCCCTTAAGTGGGGGTTCCGGGGGCAAGAGTGATGTAAACGATAGAGACCCTTCCAGAAACTTTGAATTGTTCAATTTTCGTTTTAAATCAGACACGTGACGTCTAAAGACCAATCCCGTGTCAGAACGTGTAGAGCTACTATTCCTCATAACTCGCCGGGTCCCTCTTGTGGTGAGGGGGCGCAAACGAAAATGGGTGCTTAAGCTGCTGCAGCTGCTACGTGCACTACTGCAACTTCGACTTGATGTGACAGCGGAGTAAGATGAAGAGGATCTGGATTCGGCACTCCGACTACGGATTCCAAGAACATTAATGATCCGGTGGTCCGTTCCGTTCAGATTAACAAGTTTCTTGAAAGTTCGCAATTCGCTGGCATTGTTCAGAGAAAACTGGTCGGCGGGAGCTTGTGTTCCCTCTTCCCCCATCCCGTCCCCCCCACAGTGCTTGTCGTCTTCATGGGTGGCCACCGCATCCTGCTCCACAACGTCATCTAGGGGTGTGCTCCCTTCCATGGGCCCAAAACCCCGCCAATCTCGACCTCCAAACCCCCTATCGTCGTC
Organism: Trididemnum miniatum; assembly: GCA_964006365.1. NCBI lineage: Eukaryota > Metazoa > Chordata > Ascidiacea > Aplousobranchia > Didemnidae > Trididemnum > Trididemnum miniatum. The sequence goes on along the minus strand of OZ023251.1, from coordinate 12,832,217 downwards.
ATCACTCGAATCGCGACGACGATAGAGCAAGACCCCAACGACCCCACTCAGGTTTGTGGAACTTTCTCTCCTGCTCTCACTTTCATCTTCACTCGCTTCGGAGCTACTGGATCGGTGTGAAGATTTTCTCCGATGAGTGCGACCTGTAAGATCACACAATAAATAACCTAGTCATTTTCAAATTATATTGCACTGAAAATTCAACACATTGAGGAAGATTGCAAAGTGAGTTTGCGCTTTTTGAATCAACAACCACCCGGTGTACACGTTAAATCAGCTCCAGTGAATCGAACCCGTCACATACGATCTGTAACCAGCGCGGTACCGCTAGACCATGTCGCAGCAATTACAGCCATGTTAACATTTCGAGAACATACTGGTCACTGGTCAGATAACGGGGCGGGTAGTAGTCCCACTCCAAGCATAAGCTTAATTCAACTTAGTTAAAATATTTCAGTCAAGGTATCACTATTCTCTAGAGCTGAATCAATTACGTAATTTGGAAAATCTCTACAGGTGAGCAAAAATCGAAATCTCCAACTCTGCAAAAGGAATACCCTGCCTAAACCCGAACGAGTGGTTTTCGGACAATTGGGTCCCGGACAGGACAAATGGGCACCAGGATAAATGGGTTCCGGACAAATGGGCACCAGAACAAATGGGTCCCGGACAAATGGGTTACGATTAGGTCAGGGAAATAATTGTTCGGGACCCATTTGTCCCAGAATCGAACGAGTTGGCTGAAAAAGGTCAAAAACAACTCAATTTAACCATTTTGAAAAAGACACTACAGCATTGTCAAGCGAATACCGATAAAGCAGCAGCATCTGTGGCGTGTTGAACTTGCCAAGTTATTGTGGGCCCAAACCACGAGAAGAAATAGAATAAAACATAGCAACTAACCTACAAGTATAACTTCCATGATTGCTTCACAATTCGCTTACTCATAAACACGAATATTTGGGACAACCAATAAAATGATTACACAAAATAACAGCATTCTAAAACCTGCGAGCTTGCATAGTGTTGAAAGACACCGCCGTCAGCGCGGAAGTCTTGGCTTCCTACCCGGGCAGGCCAAATCGGACACAGTATCGCCAACGGCTCGCCACCGCTGCGACGTTTCTAGGGAGCTGTGTTGTTCAGGCGACAAACCGCGGAGATGGGTCCCGCCCACTCGTTACACGCTTTGGGTAATATAGCGAATATGATGAAATCTTTGAGTTTGAAATTTACTACATTTTAGTACAACAAATATCTTACCTGTTCTTGCGAGGAAAGTAGGGGATTTACTTTTAGGTGGATCCCCGGGGTCACCCTTGGGTCCACTGTGAGAGGGGTGGCGCATGGGGTGAGTTGTGGGGGAGGAGGTAGATATAGAGTGTCTTCCAGATGGATGAAAATTGGCCTGATAAAATGATGGCTCCTGGGCATTTTCTTCCAGCTCTCGCTCCTCACAAATTTCGTTGAGGACTGGAGCACTTTTTCGCTTTTTCATCCGCTTTAAATCCGTAATTCGTTGGATTGATGTCCGCTGTAAACTGTAAAAGCAGTAACCACGATTTCATTGAGGTTAGTTCAAGTGACTTATTGCTATCACTATGTCCGTGAAAGTTTTAAGCGGTAACCTAACGGCGAATAGAATCTTGCCTCCCGAATAAAACACTGCAGTTATGTTTGGACTTCTAGGCAAGACAGTTTGCGAGCTTCTTAGTTTGGAGAAGATCTCCACTCTGTCAACTGATTACGGGAGCCGAGGGCTGCGAGCTTGCAGTGGTTATTATGCTTCGAATATCGTGACGTAACAAAAAAGGAAAGAACGAGCTCTTCACAGCAGCAACTGTCTTGCATCAAAATTCTATCGACATAAGTTTTCAAATCAAAATTAAGATCATCATCAGAGATACTATGGTAGGTCGTAAAAAGATTTGCCGAATAAATGTTGTGCAAACCAAAACTACGACTAGTCTCGGACTACCGCGAAACTAAGTCGCAGAGTTGGTTTTGCAGCTTTTACATAGTAAGTCTGCCTAGACCTACCATATTTCTTTATATGCTATAACAGACTAATATCGGTCCTACATTTTTCAATTAACACTATCATGATTATCTTGCTCGGAAAGTTATTTCTCTGCTTGGCTATTAACCGCACGTCTTTAAAACGTAAAATATGAAGAATTAACTTACCAAGATGCCAGGGCGTTTGGGTTGAGGTCGCCTATGTCTTCCACAATTTCCGCCTCATCATCGGTGGTGGTTTGTGATTTACTTCGTTCTTCCTCTTCGATCAATGTGTTAATACCTCCGTGGGCAACACTGAATCCATGACGTGGAGTTATAGTGAGATGTTCACGGATAAACGACGGATTTTTGGTGTGAGTCGATGAACATGACTCCTCCGAGCTGGAACTGAAAGTCCGCCTTCTTGCTGGATCCAAGGAGGTAGGAGGAGAGAGCAGATTAGCCTGGCGACATGGAGGAGAAACGGAATATATGGTATGGAGCTTGGATGCGACTGGGATGTCGGTGTCTGATCTGGCTCTGACCCGTGCAGGAATCGGCTGAGACGGAGTAAAGCGGATTTCTGGCTCGTCTTCTTCTTCCATGGCAGTCTGAGAACACTGAGCAGCCATCTCTTGCTGAACTAAAGCTCGCTCAGCGAGAAGGAAATACGTGGAAGTGATATGGTCATAACGATCTTCGTCTAAAGCTCGCTCTATCTCCTCCTGCCCGGCAAATTCAGCTGAAAAAAGTAAAAATCATTTAACGGTACACTCTTAAATTTTCTAAAAAACAAATATAATAACTTAATTACAAATACCACAGCCAATAAACAGCTAAAACACTTGGGCGGCGTTTCGACTCATTTCTGGTGCCATTGTCAACGTTATAAGCCTACGCTACGTGTTTTTAGCTGTTTCTTGGCTGTGATATTTGTACTTAAGTCGTTAATTAACTCCCAATTGTGCCGTTAGATTCTAATAATATCTTTTGTAACATCTAAAAGCTGAAACAATTTCATCCACACCACCTATTTCCAAATAGCCAAGAGCCTCAAAGTGGTGCAGTTTCTTCTGCCGAAAATGGTTTATAAAGAAAGCCTTTCAAGGGACTAATTTCCAAAACGCTAATCGTGCCATCTGAAACAAGAAGCTGGGAGCTATTGGCATCAGTGCTACAATCTGAGAAACTTATATAATTGCTGCATGAATTTGCAAAAACAGACTAACAAGGTAATTCTCAGAAATAAGTACTAACAAAACACTTAAACTTTTGCAAATGCTAAAAATAAAAAAGCACTTGAATTGAACAGAGTGATTATCAGTTGATAATACCATGATGTTTGGCATTATGCCTAAACAAGCTTATGCAAAGTGCCAGAATCTTAAACTTGTCACCTACAATACATGACCAGATGCATGAAAACTAGTGGCCCCAAGTGAAGGGTCCGATTTTCGACTGCAGCACATCGTATTTGACGCACTTTCGGGCGGCTAAGGCTCAAACAGCGCAAACTCACTTCTCTTCAATGCTTGAATATGTTTTTCGATTATCGCTATCTAAATAGGAAACGTTCAAAATTAGAAAATGACCAATCGGCCACGTCCATTAGAACGGCGTCAAGTACGTTTCTAACCTTCAATCATAGTGTCAATGACGCTTTGATGAAGAGCTTCCGATATATTCTTCCTGCATAACACAGGTGGAGAACTTGTTTCAACACCAGATAACCAAGGATGAGCCATAATTTCGCGTAGTTCAATTCGATCGCTTGGTTCCCTGTAAAAGATCAATTCAACGTGAGTCGCAGCGCATAACACAGTTAATGGCAGTAAAAGCCATTCCACAAAAGAAACCTAAAGTTAAAAAATGACTAAAATAACTTTTATAAAAGCCCTTCAAAGCTCACAGCCCATGGTCCTTGCACTAGCACATCAGGTAATCCAAGCACTTGATTGTAATCGTGCGAGTAAACCTTAAAACTACATAATTTTGGACACAAGTCATCCTTGCCTTTATTAATTTCAAATTAAGTAAATATGATACATGCACGTTTGATACGCTGAAGCGTGCCACCAGCTTGCGAGACCATCTCCACGACTTAGCAGCCAAGCCGTACAGCAACGAGCAAAAAAAATTGATGCAGCAATGGCGGTAATTTGCAGTATCGTGAATGCTGTTTGTGTAGTCTTGCTGCGGCTTTAATGAATGTAAAACCCCGGTCTCTTAATTACAAAACAAGGGCTCTTAATCATTTGCACGCAGTCATTGATTAATGACATGGTACCGGCGAGCTTTTCAGAAAATGGCAAAAATATGTCAAAAAAAGTCAAATTGATTTAATTTCAGCGAGCATGACATGTATAAACAACATCGATTGCGTAAAGACCAGAAGCTGGGCCACAACGCCGTCGATTAACCTTTTCTCTTCCAATTATCGGATTTGGACAAAACAAACAGCGAACTCCGTCGATCGATTGCTGCATTATGATAAAATAATCGATCAGCGGTAAAAAGAAATGCCAAACCACAAGAGCATTAACACAACCAAAAACTGCACATAAAAACCCAGATCATAACTATCACAAGCAAGCATACATCAATTAATTAATATGCTTGGGGTCAAATAAGCAAAACTATAGGTACTTAAACAATAATTACAAAACATTGAATATTATATTCTTTTTTTAACGTCAATGCTTATTAAGTCGCCCTTGCATCAAAAACTAAAACTAGCTGCCGTTGAGGCAGAGATCTAGAACATGATTGAGGCAAAGGTTTAGCATCTGGCTCAAGTTCTGCAACGGTAGACTCAAGCGAAAGGCGCGAGCAAGACCATATGTTTGCAAAACAACTTCATGGCGGGGACCCAAGATAGAAATAAGAAATCTATCTTTTCTAAAACTGGTTTTGGATATATTTTGCTTATGCCATTTCGAAAGCGTGCAATGCGACCATATCAGAAGTTGCATTAAGTCATTAGCATAATATGGGGAAATCGTTGCGTATCTAAAGCATCAACTATTTCAACAGACTATACCATCAACGTAATGCAAAAGTTAGTATTAAAGCACTAACTCTCTTTAGACATATTTTTTAAAGGTTTGTGAAGTTTTCAAAGGACATCTTCAGCTTCTACACGAAATACAGTTTATAAATAACACGGGCCAGAGTTCATTAAAGTTTAGAAAGCACAACACTTAATCTCATAAAATTTCAGTTTACCCAACCCTCAGTAACATTTCAAAACATCCCAGTTGCTAAAGCATTGCTATTGGTGCGGGAGGTCTGCGGTTCGAATCCCGGGTCGGTCAATTCGGAAGCAATGTCGCCAATAGCTCGCCACTACTGTGATCGTTTCTTCGGAGCAGCATGTTGCCCCCAAAGTCGCGAAAATGGCCCCACCACTCGTTACACGCTTCGGCGTAACAACGCGAGTACATTGCGCGAGTGATTTTGATTTGAAAAATAAACTACGAATCAATCGTCCGTTTAGGATTTACATAGAAATTAAAATATCATCCAGCCGTCACTATTTCATGAGCTTGTGTTAACATCGATACAAAAGTAGGTAGGGTCTTGTAAGCCTCGATTCTATCGTGTAACACAGGTGTTTTCAACCGGGGTTTCGCGGGACTCTTAAGAGTTTTGCCAGTAAATCCAAGCGTTCTGCAAGATTACAATTTAGAGCGCTGTTCAAACAAATTAAAGTTGAATTAAAGCACAGGGGTTCGACGCGTCTTTGAAATGTTTCATTGGGGTTCCGCTCCACCTGAACGGTTGAAAATCACTGTGTAACAGCAAGAATTCGCATTGAAGTTGTTTACTTGACAAGTTTAAGTTTTCCACAAACAACGCTGCTTTTCAAACCAGATTTGTATCAAAACTGCAGAAGTACATCTTGTCACGCAACAAAACTTTCTATTTTTGTCCATTTTGTGATTAATATTGCATAAACCTCGGCTACAAGCAGGCTTGGCTGTACTAAGGACGGAAACAGAGATAAATTTAGAGAAGCATGCTCACAATATGTGACATTTTACAGAGGAAATAAAACGATTGCAGCAACATAGCCTAGATTTCTCCATTCAAATAAGGTTGCTCGATTATTTTTTCGCAACAGCATTGAAAAAAATCATGGTACATTGATAAATGATTCCATTCAATAAAAACAATGAAAAAACTTTAAAAAACAGTAATTTTTTGTTCCTAATGCCCCTCTAGTTAAAACGCAGCTAGAGTTAGTAGGGACAAGCTCCTATCGTTCGCTGTCTCACATCACAAAACTTCAAAATCAAATCTTCACTATACTCGCGGTATCACATCGAAGCGTGTAACGAGTGGAGGGCCTATCTCCGCGGCTTAGCGCCTGGGCAACACAGCTCCTCAGAAACGTCGCAGAGGTGCCGGGCCGTTGGCAACACAGTATCCGATTTTACAGGCCCAGAAATTAATTCTCAGACCTGCAGGGTCGATAGCAAAGTGTTGAACAACCACCGGTATAACAAACAGCGGTTAGATGAACAAACCACAATGCCAGCAATTCAATAACTGAACAAAATGTGAAATTGTAACCGTGATTCATGAGTTAGTATAGAACCAGTTAACGTAGTACAATTAGTTCCGCATAAGTCAAACATAGCCAGAAAAAACCGAGCCATTGTTCGTTGCGAAGCAGCAATAAAAATCTAAATAAAAAAGCAAACTTATGACCCAGTTTATCGCTAAAAACTGTTACAAATTGGTACAATTTAATATTTGCCAATAGGACATCATGAAAACGCTCAAGATTTCAGCTTGACTGCGTCACAATAGCACAATTGGAAGTATGCAACGTAACAAAGGATTGCTCTGCATTCAAAAACCTCACTGCAAAGCAAACAAATTAGGAAAAATGTCGATATACTTGACCGTGAACAGATAACACAAACCTCTACCTAAACCAACTCGTGACAAGGATAAATACAAACTATGTTGTCTACGCAAGGGTATGTGAAATGACCCAAAGTAATATCCGTTGAGGTGGTGGGAATATTAATTAGTGGAGCTTAGGGTTGGGCATTCTAGAACTTCGAATCTTTCCAATTCTAATCCTGAAAGATTCAAATCCAAAAACTCAATTTATTTCGAATAGTTGGAACCGAAATGATAATTCTAATCAACTAAATTTTGCAAACGAAGCAGCCTAATCTCTTTCTCTCTAGTGTTTTTGTATGTAGATGTAAAAGTTGCTCTTTTTTTGACTCGCACATGCAGTGCTTTTATTCTTTTTATGTTTTTTATAGTGATAGATTTATGCTAACCGGCCGTTAGCTCAGTTGCTAAGCGCACGCTATCGGTGCGGGAGGTCTGGGCTTCGATTCCCGGGCCGGTCAAATCTACACAATGTCGCCAACGACTCGCCACCGTTGCGACGTTTCTTCGGAGCTGTGTAGCCCAGGCGCTAAGCCGCGGAGATGGGCCCCGCAACTTGTTACACGCTACAGCGTAATGCGGCGAGTATAGCGAAGATTTGATTTTTTAGATTTATGCTTCCAAAATTTTAAAAAAATTTTCTAGAATAGGATTCGAAATTCTAGATTCGGTTTAATTAGGCCTATTCTAGAATACCGAATTATTCTGAAATTCCCATCCCTAGTGGAGCTACAGCATGCTACATCAGATTTCTACAACAAGGTCTGTTAAGCATTCGTAAAATGTAATAGACACACAGCTCCTGCAAATTAAAACATTATTTTGAATTATAAGTTGGAATAACAGTACTTGATCTTCGTTTAAAAACGAACAATTACGAAGTCACAAGCTTTCAACATTTAAAAAAGTTGAAACTCACCTCAGCAAAATAATGTTAGAAAAATAAACGATACAATTTTAACCAGCGAAATGAAGCGCTTCGTCATCTCTTGTATAATCACTTTCTACCAGTAGTTATTTTATCGAAATGAAAAGATTATAATTTAATAATTATTATTTTTAGACGAACTTTTGAACATTACGAACTAGACCTACCTATAACTAAGCACAATTAGTTGCGATCAAAATTCAGCAGGAAAAAACTTGAAAGCATTTTTCGCTTACAAGATTCGCTTGATTAAAAAAGTGATACGAAGTAACAGAGCTTACGTCGCTATTGCAGCCGCTGCTTGGAATCAATTATCCTTGTAAACAGCTGGTAATTATGTAGGATTCTACTGACGATACATACTAGCCACACTCAGTGTTTTTTTAAGGTTTGGCTTAAAAATCCATTCAGCAAATTTTAAAAAGGCAGATTTATTCTCACTATTATAGAAGCAGATTTTGAGAGATAGCTGGTTAATTTTGAGAGACCATTTCCGTTCCTCAAAACGCCCTAAAAAAACACTGGTCACATTACCAATTCAACTAACCGAATCAGCATTTTCTTGATCAGGTCTTGGCACTGAGCACTGACATGGTCAAGTACTTTGTATCGGCAATCCATAATGTTCGTAAGTGTTTCCGAATCATTGGCTTCGTTAAAAGGAGCGACTCCACACACCAGCATGTATAAAATCACCCCTGAACATAAAAAGGAATTAATATCGGTCTATTTGTAGCTGTCTAATGGAGAGCGAGACTATTCGGGGTGGGCTGGCCTTAACCCGAACACTAACCCCAGTTCTAAACCTAACCCGAGACTTACCGCATAGTGGGTCATGCTGAAAAGTACTGTTTCGGTCTGATGATGTCCTTGCACAAAGCGGGTTTATACGCACAACCAAAGCGAAGATAAGCTTAGCTTATTCTTTTATATACGGCGTTGAGACCAACAGCTCAGATGGCCGAATGGTAAGAGCGTTCGCCTCGGAAGCTGTCGACTTGGGTTTGATTCCAAGTCGGGTCAAACCAATGACTTTAAAGTTGGTATTCACAGCTTCCCTGCTTGACGCTCAGCATTAAAGGGACAGTGTGAAGAACAAGCCGGCAAGTTTACTTGTTGTGCCGTTGGGAAAGGCACTAATGCGGGCGTCGCAGACAGATGGCAGGCAACTCCTAAGCGAGCTCGTATAGCGCATTGATCGCTTTCTCGTGATAGGAGGATAAATATGCAACTAAACTAGCTGACTAAACTAATGTCTTGTACATTGGCTCGACTGCACACAACTTGCCAAGCCAAACTGCATGTCATGTCATTATACAATAACTACGGCAGCAAATCTCAGCCCAAATTCACTTTGGTTATTCAAGTAACTTAACGCATATCGAAAAGCGAAAAGCAGACGCCATAACCTATATAATCATTAACCACCTACCAAGTTAAAAGAGTACAAAAATACAGACTAAATTGTGATGTTATTATCAGTGTAATTCTAGATGCATCCTGATAATTTTCGAAGTGCGTACAGATTAAGCGCTTGAACTGAGCCGCCTAATGTGAAAATGACGAAGGAAGAAATAGAAAGAATTTTACATTTTAGAATTTTCTTGTTATTATGCTCTAAATCGAAATCATTGTACAAAGCTTATGATCAATAAATAAATAGTCACAAATTATGCACCAAAACAACTAGTGTGAGCAACAGCGCAACACCGAACAGTAGCTAGAATCGCAAATGCATTAAATACACATTTGAGCATTCCGTATGGACAAAATGATTTGTAGCAAAATTTATGGCTTTATGTACATTATGACGCAACAGTAATGCAAATACATTAAAGCAATTTCAATACGAGCTCCGCCCGTCCAAGCAGTCACTACATGTGTGCGTGCTTTGACAAGACAGGCTGGCGATAATTCGAGCGTAGTGACGCAGCAACTTGAAAACGACGCAAAAACGCTTTAAACGTCGCCCGAAATGTCGTCTATTGTTACAAGTACATACAAGAAGTTGATCCTAAGCTTAATTAAGTAGACTCTTGACATAAAAAAGTGTAGCGCATTTGCTACGGTGATGAAACCGTGGTAGTGCGCAATCTTCGCTTCAAGCTACAGCTAAAAGCATACAAATACGACGTGTTACTAGTTTCGCTTAAACAATCGACTTCTACGGAACGCCGGAACACTAGCCAGAAAATCACTTAACAGGGCTTGTCAATTTTTAGCTTGTCGCAGCGTTTACAACATGTGGACGAGGAGTCGGAAGCAAGCTCATTACTTCATATCGTAGAAGTATTGCATGCTGATGCTCATCGCAAAGAACAATACAATGGGAGAGGGTACTGAAACAGGCCAACACGGCGTTAGCGCAGGGTTTTTCGGCTCAGTTTAGGGCTAGGGTCGAGTTAGATTAGAGCCAAGAGTTAAGATACCTAAGTCTAACGCTAACCCGAATATTAACTTCTGGCTATTACATACATTAATATAATACATAACAATAACATAACAATTTACGTTCGAGAGCGCGACTATTCCACATAGTCGAGCACTCAATGGTAGAATCTTCATAACATGCGAAATGCTCACCTAGACTCCATACATCTACTGCAGGAGCGTCGTACTCTTCCCCAAGCAAAATTTCTGGAGCAGAATAAGCCAAAGATCCGCAAGATGTTGATAACTTCTCTCCAGGTTGATAGCGGTTACTGAATGGTTGATAGCGGTTACTGAATCCAAAATCAGTCAACTTTACAAGACCTTGAGTTTCAAAAAACACAACATTTTCCGGTTTTAAGTCACGATGAACTACGTGAAGCTGATGGCAATACGCAATGGCACTAAGAATCTAAAAACAAAAAAAAAAAAAAATGTAGCTGAGTGTCTAATTCCAAGCAAAGTTGGCGCATACCACAGTTACAAATGGGTGCAATGTTACTACAGATCCGACTCAAATAAAAACCTAAAGTAAACCTCATTATCAATCTGAAACTCAAAGTGGCTCAAAAGTTAGTAACATACAACTGTGGATCTATGCTCTTTATGTTCGTTAGTCCAACAGATTTTTCGCTGCCCAACTTATGTCAATTCAAGTCTTTTCAAGACACATGCTGCAGTACGTAGAACTGTTCTACGTTAAAGCCCCAGCGAAAATTTCTAAATAAATCTTAGTTCATGTTAAACTTGTAGGCAAATTGACGGTCTAAAATAATGAAACCGAAAGAAGCTCAGCAATCAGCACAAAAAAAAAATCAGCCGAAAGACATTGTTAAGTTTGAAACAACATTTGATGGAACAAAACTTTCACCAAGAACAGCTACAACATTTTGTGATTTACAAAACTTAGTATAACTAGCCGGTTAGCTCAGTTGGTGTAAAACATATCTATAGGTGCGGGAGGCCAGGGGTTCGAACCTCGGGCCGCTCAAATCAGACACAGTGTCGCCAACGATTTACCACCACTGAGACGTTTCTTCAGAGCTGTGTTGTCCAGGCGCTAAGTGGTGGAGATGGGCCCCGCTACACGTTACACGCTTCAGCGTAGTCCCGCGAGCATCACCAAGATGTGATTTTTTAATTTAGCGCATACAAAAAAATTTTGGTAATTAGCTTCAACAAGCGGTTAGCTTCCATAAACGATGGCTAAGAATCCTGACAAAACTGAATGCTACTACAGCCTCAAGTGGAGACTTTTCTGTTAGACAAAAAATGTAGTCAACATCTTCATCCATCAAAACAATATCCATCTTTTCGCTATCAATCAAAAGCATAATTCTTGTCACTGGCACAGTACACAAAACTAAACAAAATAATCACGTCTCATTTCAATATGTGAAGTTACAGTCTGTCATGATCAATAATAATTGATTCAAACCTCTGGTTTACATAACATGTAATTCAATGTGTTTTGTAGCAACTTTTAAGGAATCACGTTGCTTAAAACACGCATAACTTAATTTTAGACAAAATAAAATACACTGGTGTGGTAAGGTCCTATCAAAGCTGTACTAATTCATAATTCTTATTTACACAATTTTTTTAAGAATTTGACCCTCAAAACCTGTGTCACAAAACCTCAAAACCAATTTGACCCTCAAAACCTGTGTCACAAAAAGAAAAAAAAAAGCTGTTGACTCATAATATTTGGCTCGAGCAGCAGAATAATAATTATGAAACAATCGATTTTTGGCTCCTGCATAAGTAGATTAGAAACCATGTTTGCCACGATTAAGTGAGAGCTAATAAAAAAGATTACAAAGGAATAGTTAAAAAGTTGTTGAAGTGACCAACTGTCTTCAATTATACATTGAAAACTAAGAATGGACATTGAACAAACAAACTTTTGTTATGTTCCTCTGTCACCACCAAACCAACAACAGCAAAAGCAACACAAGAAATTAAAACCACCACGAAAGATGCAGTAGTTAAACAAAGATATCCTACACGAATGAAAGAGTATCAGAAAGCCAATGTCATTTACACAAATTAGCCTAAATGGAAATTGCTTTCACTTAACGTAATAATAAATAAATAATTCATTAGAGGTAAAATAATAATCAATTAATCTGAATTACAAATAAATTTAAATTTCCTACAACTGAAAATATATCGGCCTATATACTAAACTTAGTAAGTTATCAACAAATTCATTCACCGATTAAGAGAAAAAAATACGACTAATTTCACAGTCCAATGCTTCGTGCTTATCATATCAGCTTGCAAGCATTGACAAATCGACACAAAAACAGTTAACTGCCACAAACTACTGTGATAAATACTAGTAAACATTGTTTTCATTATGAAATTCCAACAGCGTGTACGAAAATCAAAAATTAGAAGAACATAGGAAATGATAACCAAACCGCTTAGTTGCTGCGTTCATCCCAACATAAAGTTTTCAACCTCTTTCTCAATTATTCACGATAGTACACTACACACAACGTTATTTTACATCAAATCATAACAGAAAAAATACTCTCAAACATTATCTACATTGTTGATTTTGTAAACAAGCAACCTATCAACATTTTCAATTTGGTACTGCGAGTACCGGTATAATGAAGATTTGATTTTTTTTTTTTTGGCTTACATGCACGAGCAGTGATTACCTTTACAATAAACTATCAAAAATGTCTTTGAATAAACTGACAATGTGACGTGAATGATATTAAGAGCAAGTGACACTAAACCAAATGAATCGAAGCCAAAAAAAAATCACACATGAATGCCTGCACCACAATAACTTGGACCAAATTAAGTTGTGCCAAAAGTAAAACTCATAATCTAAGAAGATTAACGACACTCGACACCACTTGTTATTATTTTTTTATGTCAGTTGTCTTGCTTTTCGATAGTTTATCAAATTTGCAAGATATCACTGGGCTCCGGCAAACCCAATAATGATTCACAGAAAAAAAAACGATCATTGCATTCAAAGTTTGTTCTAGCATTAGCTTACCTGCGCGAAATACTCTTTAGCTTTGTCTTCGTGTAATCCTTTATCATGCCTCATAATGTAATCAAACATATCTCCTCCATCTCCAAGTTCAAGAATCAAATAAAGTTTACTTGGTGTTTCAATAACTTGATACAAGCGAACCTGCAAATTTTAAAACTTCACAACCTTGTAGCAACCACTTTTTTAAATTTTATGTTTGTATTACTCGTAATTGCAAAACATTTAGAATTAAACAGGTTTTAAAAGTTAAATAATTTATTTACATTACATCTTTCTTAAACACGGACTTCTATTGCTTTCACCACACCAAAAAATCACCAGCAACTGCCATTCCATATTCTGATCATCCGATCATCTGTCACTAGCTAACATGCTCATTTCAGGCACAACACGAATGTATAAAATCATTCCGGCAATAGGAAGTCACACAAAACACTTTTATTATTAATTTTTGATGCTACTTAACCCAAAATTTACTCCTATCAATTACTAGTAAACAAAGGTAAATAATCAAACTTTATTGCTTAAAGTTTGTTCTCCAGCCAAACAACATTTATGCATTGCACAGCTGTATCTGAAACTGCTATCAGAAAAAAAAAACAGGCAATTACTATGGCACATGCACAATATACAACACATCGTCACGTTAGCTCAAAAACTGCGTAAGTCATTTTTTTGCGTTTGAAAAAAGGCAGAGGCTAAGGTTTCGTGACCGTAACATTTACCTCTTTGGTGTATTTTATTATCCCTTCACGCTTTCCCGGTTGTAACAGAACGTGACGAAGTAATAAAATAAACCAAAAAGGCAAATGTTACGGTCACGTAACTTTAACCACTTTGTTGAGAAAAACGCATAAAACATGTGATAGTGCGTATCTACTATTGCGTCACAAACAAAATAACATTAGCCGAAAGCCTAAATGGTTTCATCGTACCATATACCATGTGTTATTATGATTTAATAATTGTCAATTCAATGCTCTGACTTATGCAATTTAGAAACTGGAGCATAACTCGCAAAAGCATCGATATCATACATTTTTCCAAAAAGCGTGTCAGGCGCTAGCGCTGACCTAACAGAAGAACTTAGTTACAAACTTAATTTCGCCAAAAAATGACTTATATACCCAGTTTTTGCACTAACGTGACCACACGGAATTACAACTAAACTTGAAGAATAGGAAAATGACCGGCTGGTTAGCTCTGTTGTTAAGCATATTGCTATGGGTGCGAAAGGTCAGAGGTTCAATTCCCGAGCCAGTCAAATCGAACACAGTGTCACCAACAGCTCGCCACTAAGCTACGATGCTTTTATGGAGCTGTGTTGCCCAAGTGCTGCACCGCGGAGTAGGGCCATGCCACTCATTACATGCTTTGATGTAATACCAGTACTGCTAGTTTTTGAGAAGATTTTGAAGATTTTGAGAGAAAATTGCTTGTTGGCATCTTACCACATTAGGATGCTGTACGAGCTTCATGCAAGTTACTTCATGATAAAGATGATCGGTCGATATCTGATCCATTTTTGTTTTGTCAATAACTTTGACGGCAACTTTTTCACCAGAAAATACATGTTCAGCCAACTTGACAACTGCAAAATGTCCTCGACCCAAAGTATTTTTAAGTTCATAGAGTCCAGCAATCTTGCTATGCTCATTTGACTTCCACATAGTTGTACTAGCCTAGCTTAGAAATGTTCTATTATCCCATCTAAATAGCAATAAATGAAACTACATCTTGAATTACCGTATAGACCAGTAGAATAGCAAACAAAATAGGAAGCTTCTATTTCACCGGAAATTTCTTTGAAGTTTCCGGCTACCAAACTTTGAAAATAATAATAATAATGAGTTATTTATATACCCCCTTAGAATTGCCGCCTCAAATTGTCAGCATATCTGACCAAGGGGTGGAAAGTTTAAACAAAGTTGTACATCAAACAACAGCAATAAATATGAAATGACTATTTAAAATACTGTAGGACATTATGATATGTCATTAATACCTTCGACAGCAATATCAAAATAATAACACTTCAATTGCTTTTTGAAGAAAATTTCATTATCAATTTCTCGTAAAAAGCGAGGGAATGAGTTGTAAACTTGACATGAAGCATAAGAAAACATTGCTTCAGACTTTTTATAATTGAGATCACCTGGTTGTTTAAGAAGAAACTGATCATCTGTCACTCGCAAGTTATATGAACATGACACAGTGAGTGGTACAGACAGGTCCTGAAGGTTCTGTGGAGATGTACCCCGGCGACATTTGAAAGTTAACAATGCAATTTTAAACAAGATACGAAATTTTACAGGCAATATATGAAGAGATTTTAGGTAGGGAAGCATGTGCTTTCGCATATCATAGCATTTGAATCCAAATATAAATCTAACAGCAGCATACAAAACCTTTGTTAACTTATGCAATAAATATGCAGGCAGGATATAAAACAATGCATTGCAGTAGTCTATATGTGACAATATCAACGAATGATCGTGGTTGCGCAACTGTTAACTTCCCTTATGGTTCCCCTACTGTGAAAATGGCATTACAAGAACCAAAAAACGGCTATGCAACCACAATTTTCAAAGTTAGGTAATTGGAATTTCTGGTGAAATAGACAGTTCCAACAAAATAAGCAAATGGTGTATGAAAAATGCCACCATTCATTACTCTGTAATCGTACTCAAATACCACACTGCATAGTTGCTCGTTGTATTATCAGTACTGAGCTATGGTACGCCTACTGCAAATACAACAAGATTGCTTAACTGCTTAAAATTTTTGAAACTTCTAGAACTTGAGGAATCAAAGCTAAATTAATGCAACTCTGACTTCAAAGATACCAGTATCTATTTAAAAGTGTAACCAGGTATTGCGTACCGATAACACAGTAACAGTATGCTACTAGGAGAAAGTGTGGGATCAGCCGTCAGTACAGACGGTTGAAGCAGTGAGGTTAATGTTAACGGCACATACTAAACATTATGTGGCTAGTCTACCAGAGTCCTGGCTAGTGTAGTACCGGTACTTCATAGAAAATAAACTGGTACCGGTACCACCTTCAAGAGCTCCGCTCTTAGATTTTACTTTGTTTTTACCCACAATACATTCTTTGATACCAGTAGCTGATAGTACTGGGGGGTTATTACAGGATGCTCGTTAAGCGGTTTACGAGCTCGCAAACTGCTCGGTAAGAAATTTTTCCTCACTAACGCGCTTTTCGGCATTATAGGATTTTCCGAGCTGGCGAACTCGCTCGACAAGTAGCGAGAAAAAAATGAGCACGTTAAGTTACCGAGCGACAATTTCATACATAACTAGCCATGGCAGAGCGCAGTTTTTTAGGTCATAGTTTATGCACAATAGCTAGTACCTAGTATATGACACAACTAGAATGTTACACAACTCTCACGCTTGTTGTGAAATGGTAGACTCAAGTTCAAGTTTATTCATTCATGTGAAAGATATTAGGCTCATCAAGTCGCTACACTCTATCTCAAACATGACACATGTCGGTAGAAAAAATCAGATTATCAAAAATAAAAAACAAAACGAAGAAAAATGCAAAACATAGTCTAGACACACATCAAACTAAGATTGGTAGGCCAGCTGCTGATCACCGGTACTAGCTAGCGCCTAGTCCAGCGCTAAAACTGTGCTAGTGACTTATTACAAAGTTGGGATGGTTTTAACTTGATTACAGGTAAGAGTGTATGTAGTAATGGTGTCTACAGATGTACCGGTATAGGCTTGCTGTGAAGTGCTAAACTAGCAGCTGCTTTTTGCTGGCTGGCACCTAGTCTGGTGCTAAAACTGTGCTATTACGCCTATTGCAAGCATGCGTTGGCTGCAGACTTAGTTAGAGAGTATGTAATAATGGTATCTTCCACCATTAACCGGGTGAGGCCATGGCAAGCAACTGCTAGTCTAGCACCTCACAACAAGCCTATGCATCAGCACACACCATTACTACATACACTCTTCACCTATAACCAAGTCAAAACCACCTCAACTTTGTAATACTAGCACAGTTTTAGCTCCTAGCCAGCAAACAGCAGCTGCCAGTCTAGCACCCCACAACAAGCCTATACATACCTTCTACCGGGCAGTTAGCGAGACACTCGGCTTTACCGAGTAACTGCTCTTTCTGCGAGCGCAACCTGTAATCACAACTTTGCGAGCTCGTTATCTCCGCTGCCGCTCGGAGAATTTCTCCTCCGAGGAGAATTAGCGAGAAAAATCGCTCGCCAACACATAAAATCCTGTAATCACCCCCCTGGTCACCGTTCCCTCTAAGAGTTTAACTAGACTAGTGCGAATTTGCCCAAATTTGAAAATCACCGAAAATTTGCCCAAGCATTTAAAGAGTGTAATTCAAGGTCTGTAATAATTTTCGTTTAAAACAAGAGTTTCTATGGTAAAGCACTTTCATTTGAGGCAGTGTCTATTTTTCCGAGAACAGCATAATAGCTTTTAGGTCTATTTTGCCACAGCTACATAACCCCATGTCACACGAATATTACATCCTATTGCATCTTATTCTATTCTACTGTCTTCACGAACCCGATTGTTAACCCCCCAGGTCACACGAATTCGAATCGAACCGATGCGATCCGAACCAAAGCGAAACGAACTGAAGCTGCGACGAGAGTTGAACCCAAAATTAGTGCAGCGCTTCCCATCATACGCTGCGCTCTATCCACTGAGCTATTGAGAAGTCGTAGCAATCTTGCACAAAATGGCGCTTAAAAAACCGACGTCACTTATGGCAAATTAGTCCTAAAAGCTATTTTGTCGTCAACGGCAAAATAGACACTACCTTCATTTTACACAAAAAACTTGAGCAATTTCAACTAATTTGTTTTTAAAACATTATAGCAATGTGCAAAAGTTGAAAATTTTGCCCAAAATTTCTCATGTTTCTCAAATTTTCGCACCTTAGAGTGAACACTGGTACCGGTTAGGCCCTATATCGTTTTTATTTTTTATTTTTGTTGCATACTTATCCTCCAACTGTCCAATCACGAGAAAGTGATCAATGTGCTATAACGAGCTCACTCAGGAGTTGCCAGCCATCTGTCTACCACACCAAGATGGGGGAATCCCTCTAAGTGCTTTTCCCAACGCAGAACGGCACATTAAGTAAACTTGTCGACTTGTCCTTCACCAGTTCACACTGTCCCTTTAATGCTGAGCGTCAAGCAAGGAAGCTGTAAATACCAATTTTAAAGTCATTGGTTTGACCTGACTCAGAATCAAACCCAAGTCTACAGCTCTAGAGGCGGACGCTTTCACCACTTGGCCATCTGAGCTGTTAACAGGTTAATATACAGTACAGTACCACGTTTTAGATTTAACTTTTTTGGGTAAACAAGTTTCTTTATTTGACTAGCAGAAGGTACGAGTACCAGGGCTTCTAGTCCAGAGTCTGGAGAAACTGGAAATCTTTGATGATAGAGTACTCCCCAATACCCACCAACAGTAATAGCAGGCGAATTAGCCTACTGGTACTCTAATTCTCACCCGAAATTCCCCACCATAATCTCTCTAGTTTCCACTGTAACTTGCAAGCTTAGGTAGCTTATCCTCTTCTAGCCCAGACTACTTTAAAATTAACCCATAGGCTATGTCCAAACTCGAAACATATACAACTAATACGGGTAACCCTTAAAATCTACCGTACTCACCGACTAACCTAAAATATATCCAAATATTTCCCAGTTACAGTTTTAATAAAATGGTGGATAATAATTTATAGTCCGCTTAACTCCGTTCGCTTTAGATGTCTATTCTTCTTTTATGAGTGGTGCGGGATAGAGATGACACGGGCTGACTTTTGTAAAACTCGAACCGCCCACGGCCCGAAACTTGTAGCCTATTAACCGAAACCGGCTTGGCGACTCATTCAAATATAGAGCCCCGCCCACCCAAAGCCCATTCTTTGTATGAACCTTTAATTACGTTCAATCCAAATTTCAAAAAAATTATTAGGTAGCGGCCCAGTAACAATCAACAGATAGAATTGGGCCGCTAGCGGACCAGTAAAAAGACAGGTTAAAGGCTTGTTAGCGGGTCTCTTATAGTCCCATGCCATTTCTAGCGAGCCGGAGTCTAACGAATTTTACCGAAGCCGGACTGGATTTGGAATTTAATGTTACGTCAAAATCGGATTAAGAACCGAAACCGGATTGACCGGTTTTTAGCTAAGCGAGTCATAAGTCGCAACATTTCAACAGAGATGACATGGGTAGCCTAAGAGACCCGCTAACGAGCCGTTAGCCGTTTTTTTTTTTGCTAGTCCGCCAATGGCCAATTTCTATCTGTTTTTTTGTTGGGCCGCTAATTAACGAGCCGTCAACAATTTTTGAAATCCCTTGAAGTTTAATTAATGTGATTACAGGTTCATAAAAAGTATAGGCTGTGGGCAGGTAGGGCTTTATTTTTGGTTTGCGATTGCCCACGAACTTTGCGATTGCCCACATCCATGATAACATTCTAAGAAATGTTGATTTAGGACTGCATACCTGTTGTATATTCTTATATTTTTCAAAAGCGTTCGATACTGTTAATCACCAAATCTTGCTAGCTAAATTGCAAAAATACTTCGGGATTCGTGGTAAGCCATTTGATCTATTTAAAAGCTACTTAAGTAACCGATACCAATATACTAAAATTCTACCGACCCGGTCTGAGCTAATGCCTGTTTCTTGCGGTGTCCCCCAAGGTTCTTGCTTAGGCCCACTCTTATTTCTGATGTATATTAACGACCTCCCTTTGGCTATAAAATTTGAAACGACTTTATATGCTGACGACACATATCTAGCTATGTCTGACAAAAATTTAGTTTCTTTAGAAATTCGCGCCAATAAAGAAATTTCAAAAATTGATCCATGGCTACGGAAAAACAAACTGTCTTTGAATTACTCGAAATCAAACTACATGATTGTCAATGGCAATCCAAAGAAAACTGTTGATGATAACTTTAAGCTGATCCTAAATAATTCTGCGCTGATCAGAGCTTCGTCGGTTAAGTACCTCGGCTTGCACATTGATGAACATCTAAACTGGTCTGTTCATTTGAAACATCTCTCAAATCCATTGGCAAGATACTCCGTAATTTTTTACAGGCTTCGTGATTTTGTTAACGTGGAAACTCTGTGCATGCTATTGCAATCGTATTGATGTTTATTGAATATCCTAATTGGCAGAAATAGGGCTTGGCGGCTCTAAACACTCGGCTTATAGTATCGTATTACAAGAACGCTACTGAGCTGAACTACAGTTCCTAGATTTCCAAAGCACAATGGCATATCAGTAGGCTACTTCAATACCTTAATTACACAGAACCGGCGGCAGAGCAGTCGACTTGGGGGGGGGGGGCAAAGTTTGAAATTAAGCACAACAGCCACTGTCTTTAAAAGAGTAAGCTTGTTAATTGAGGGGGCCAAGCATGTCGATTGGGAGGCCTGGCCCCCCCTTGGCGCCGGCCTTGGCCTTACAACTAAAATAAGCAAACTCTTCATCTGTATTATGCTTTTCCGCAATACTGATTCACCGAATAGGCAGTCCAAGCAACCTTTTCATCATGAATTTATTTCTGACTTTCATGTGGATTATGATGTAGGCCTAACAAGTAACAATAGCAGCCTAGCCGTTTATAAGAAAGGACTTTGATCACAGAAAACGCTGCTACTCAAACGACCTTGCTGAATCTTAGTTTAAAGCATTCCAGATTTTGATACTAATTATGACATTTGCTAACAAGTAAAAATTTTGGAAATTTCGGGGGCACCCCCCCATAAATCCGCGCATGGGTAGAGGTTCCTGGCCATGGGCGGTCCTCCGGTCCATGCCTAAAAAAAGTAAGCTCAAGCCATCTCTACCTCACAAAGGCTAATTTTTTAACTAAATACCGGTGCTCTGGATTAAGTCAAAAATGATCTACTGCGGGGTCCGAAATACTTTTGAATTTGAACTGATTGTAAACTTTGTGAAGTAGCCTACCGTATTCCAAGCAAAAGAAGACTAAACAGGTAGGCTACGGTAAGTAAGTAAGTAGGTTTTATTTTTGTCTGGGCTGGGCCGGATTAAGCAATGGGCAAACTGGGCAGTTGCCCCGGCCCCGCGCTTGGACGTGATGACCTTTTATTTAAGTCTTCACTTGATTTTGGGCGGAAAATTAAACTTCTGAGGGCGTGTGACCTTATTCTTTTTTTTTTTTTTTTCTTTTTTGCTCTTCATTTGATTTTGGGCGAAAATTGTGAACTTCCCTCTTATCTGCCCTGGGCCTCGCGATCTCTTAATCCGCCCCTGTGTATGGAAGTACGTACGCAAATAACAATTAACAAAAAAACAATCATTCACACAGTTATTGAATTCCCAGTGAGAGGCTGCGAAAAGACCATGAATGATGAAGCCTAGTCCAAAGAGCTGAGCGGTTGTCGAGTGAAGTATCTCGGTGTTCATGTGGACAATAAATTATCTTGGAAAACTTACATAAACAATTTTTGCTTTAAACTTTCAAAAGTAAGTGGCATAATTTTTAAACTAAGACATTTTGCTCCCATTTCTACCATGTTTCTTTCGCATATACAGTATTCCTTACTTAATTGGGGTAGAACCGCCAAAAGTCACCTTGACAAACTTTCAACTCTTCAAAACAAAATACTCAGAGCTTGTCTCTTCCGTCCTTTGCACTCCCCAACAAATTATTTATACTCCAAGAGTCGAGTGTTAAAACTAGAGGATATGATAAAAATGGAAAAAGCTAAATTTATGTTCAAATACAACAACAAAATGCTGCCAATTTCTTTTGATAATTATTTTCTCAAATTAGAAAAAGTACACAAATACAACATTAGGCAAAAAATTCGTAATGAGTGCTTTCAAATTTATTCTAGAACAGAGTCCGGGAGAAAGGCACTTCATCATCTTTGTTTAAAAGTATAGAAGGCGATTCCCCTTGAATTTAGACGCTGCACTTTTTATAGGTTTAAAAAGTATTATCAATCCACCATTTTAACAAAATATGATAGCCTAATGTTCATTACGCTGTGGCAATTATTATTTTTTTTTTGCTTGTTAGATTATAACCAACGCCATTTGACCTGCTGATCTTTTCTTTTTTTTAACTTGCTTTAGTTTTGAGCATAAAAAAGTTGGTCTGGTCTTGAATTTTTCAGTGTTTGTTATTAGCTCAAAGTTGGTCTAGTCTTGAATTTTTCAGTCTTTGTTTTAGCGTGCAGTTTCTATAAAGTGTACGTAACTCAGTGGTGTAGCCACGGGGGGGGGGGGGGGGGAAGGAGGGGTTGGGAGTTACCACCCCCCTCCCCCCCCTCATTGGGCCTCAAATGACGTTATACTTACTTCTTTTTCTGATATTCATTTTGAAGTGCTAGATACTTTGTCATTGATAATCTGGTTTTGTAATTGTCATAATAACAAGAATTACGTAGCGTTGTTTCCTAAATCTTGTTCTTTGCCGTTATGCTTATGAAGCAATAAGGCAATTTTATTAGCAGGGCAGTGCCGCTCCTGTACACGCAACTGCCCTTGGCCCCTCAGACCTTTCGTAGAAAAAAGGCCAAACGATTTTAAGCAAAAATGATCTACGTACTGTAGCTCAAAAAAGAGCTAAATCGCTAATATTTGAATATCGTTTTACCACTTCCACCAGAAAGCATTCCTATGATTTCCTTACAATAATCGTTTTATATAACTGCCTTCGGTACTTTTAGTTTAAAACATATCTCTTAAATTTAAGTCCATCTTTTGTTATTATACAACCAGGGGGGATGTAAGGTATGCTGCGTATGCATACCCCCCACCACCCATTTTCAACAATGTTTTGGATGAAAAAAATTTTTCCATAATTTCGAACCTCTTCAAAACAATACGTCTTAGTCGCCTTAAGCACGCATAATCAAAACTGTGCGGACAAAATGCATCATTAGTGAAGCACTCAAAGTTAGGGGCCAAAAATGTGACCAACTTTACCCAAAAATTGTTTAAAAGCACTAAAATGGCCATTACCATACAGTAGGTGGGCACAGCTAACGCAAAAATTAACTCCGCTAACAGCTAATCCGATAATCAAAAGGATTAGCTTCGCTAACGCTAATCCGATAACACGAATTTTTCGTTAGCGGAAGCTAACGCTAGTCCGCTAATCCGCTAATTAATCATAAAATTATAATTTGAGGCAAAAACAACGAAAAATCAACTTTGTAACGTGTAGGAATCGTTTTAATATCGCGTTTTTCAGTTGATCATCCAAATCTAAACAATATCGTATCAACCAATTTCCAATAGTTTATTTAATAGCACGGTTTATTGTCAAGGTTTTGGGCACACGCTGAAAGAACTGACTTCCTTGAAATAAACTCAGCAGTGAAATTAGCACAGTACTGAAACAAGCACATTGCCGAAATAAGTAGTGCAGGGAAATAAGCACAGTAGGCCTGCTAAAATCAGTGTCGATTTGACCAATTTAACCATGTTTGACTATCGCGCCTTTGCGAAATGCAAGGTTGATAGACCGGCAGCTGAAAGGGGTTAGCATACCTTTTCTAGATACCAATAACCAAGTATATTGCGATCCAGAGGTGGGCACAATGTCGTTCTTCGTTAATTCGTTAATAACGAAGCTAACTTTTTCATTAACTAGTTAATTCGTTAATAACGAAGCTAACTTTTTCATTAACTAGTTAATTCGTTAAATTTCTTTTTCAAATTAACGGACTAAATTAACTTCCGTTAATGCATGATAACTTCCGTTAAATTTTTTTGAACGGTTATTTCTCTTATTGTTGGTTAAGTTTGACATCGATCAACTAGCACAATGCGATCGATAAGGTCAAAAAGCGACATAAAAACAACAAAACCTACTGTTTGTGAGCAGAAAAATTGCTTAAATGCTTACGCAAACATTGGTATTAAAATTTTTCAGCTTTTTTTAAAAAAAAATGCCATTTTAAGTCAAAATTAACGATTTAACGAAGTTAATTAACTTCCGTTAATTGGAGCTGAATTTAACGAATTAACGTTAACGGAGGTTCATAACTGTGTTAACGAAGTAGTGGTTAACGAAGTTAACGTTTTGCATTAACTTGCCCATCTATGTTGCGATCTACTACGTCAAAAACTATCGGCGAAAATTAATTTCTGCCGGGTCAAACTGGATGCGTTTGGCCGAAGCCTAATGGGGGCTCAAAACCCCCACAAAAAAACGCTAGCATATTCTACGTACTACATGAAACCTAGTGGAAACAAAAGCTTACATTGACCAGATCACGAAATGGTAGCCTATGTGACAGAAATTTTTTCGGCTGCTTTACTTCCGACAGAAGCCCCCAAAGTTCGAGTAATGACGTCACAAAGGTATGCTATAGCGTACCTTTTCTAAGTATCACATGAAACTTTGAGCTAATATAAAATTTACATTGCACTGATTACGAAATGGTATGTGGCAGAATTTTTTTCGGCCGCTTTACCCCCAGGCAGAAGACCCCAAAGTTTCAATTATGACGTCATAGCAAAAAATTTTGACTAAGAATCGCATGAAACTTAGTGCAAACGAAAGCTTACATTGCACTGATTACGAAATGGTATGTGACAAATTTTTTCGGCTGCTTACTCCCGGCAAAAGCCCCCAAAGTTTAAATTATGACGTCATTTTTTCTGTGACGTCATAACTTGCTGTGACGTCATAATTCAAACTTTGGGGGCTTCCGACGGGGGTAAAGCAGCCGAAAAAGTTTCTGTCATTTATCATTTTGTAATCAGTGCAATGAAGCTTTCGTTTGAACTAAGTTTCATGCGATTCTTAGTCAAAATGTTTTCGCTATGACGTCATAATTCAAACTTTGAGGGCTTCCGCCGGGGGAAAAGCAGCCGCAAAAAATTTCTGTCACATTCCATTTCGTGATCTGGTTGATGTCCAATAGGTTCCATGTGATACCTAGAAAAAGTATACTAGCGGTTCTTTGGGGGGTTTTGGGCCCCCATTACGGCCAAACGGCAAACGCATCCAATCTGACCCAGCAGAAATTGCTTTTCGCCTATGGTTTTTGACGTAGTAAGTAGGTCGCAAAATACTTGGTTATTGGTACCTAGAAATGGTATGCTAACCCTTCTCAGCTGCCAATCTATAACCTCTTAGCTCCTTCATGTCGAAACAGTTATTGCGCAAGCTCAGTATTATAATGTCATTGACGGAATTATTATTGCTTGATCTAAACTGCGGTAGCAACTAATCTTATTCTAGGAGATTAGCGGATTGGCTGAAAAAATTTGCTTCGATAACCAGTCCGCTAACATTTTTGAACATTAGCTGAACAGCTAATCCGCTAGTAAAAAAGTTAGCTTCGCTAATTAGCGGATTAGCGATTTGTGCCCACCTATGGCCATTACAATATGCAAGTTTTCAAAATTGTTCCGGGGAGCATGCCCCCGGACCCACTTTGATACTGAAGTTGCTTAAGACTAACTCTGTTAAAAAAAACTGCGCTTACAAAAGTGACGAAAATTGGTGACCCCTTCCCTGAAAAAAATTCTGAATACGCCCCTGACATGAAACATTTTCAAAAGGCTTATTTACGCCTGTTTCCGGGTCTAAACGTCTTTGTATTTAGTTAACATTCAACCTAATTTAAAATCACACCCTCCCCCACCAAAACTTTTTGGATCCGCTTCTGTATACAACGTATGGTCAAATGTGATGTCATTCTCAAAACCTCTCCCATTGCAAAATCCTGGCTACGCTAGTGACTTAACTTAAAACCTTTAAGCTATGCCGTCAATCAGATGTCCCTTCGTTCTGTTTGATGTCTCTTCACTCTGTTTTTGTTTTGTTTTTTTGCTAAGTTGATGTTTTAAGTGCTGCGATTGGGAGCAGTAGACTTAGGTGACCTTGTGGTCTTTCACTGCTTCCCTGCTGTGCTTTTTGCGCGTGGGTGAATTAATAATAAACTTGAACTTAAACTTGAGTTGGCAGCTTCTCACTCGATTGTGTAATTACACAGCAGTTGCAGTGAGAGCTGTCTCAAAGTACACACACGAACAGACAAAAACAGATAATAGAAGAATATTCGCATACACTAATAGCCTAGATATCAAATAAAATAACATATTTTCATCACATGAGCAACAGCGGCGTCAGATAGAAAGATAACAAGAAAAAACAAAAAACAGAACGATAAAGTGCATCATTTACCAGTGATGAAGGTCTTAAGAGCGATCTTGGTCTTGACCATTTAGTTTGGTCTTAAGACCGAAAGAACTAAAAAGCATCTAGTAAAAATTTAAGTGATCCTGCTCAGTTAGAAAAAATATCCAACAGCGTGTACGAGTTGTTCTTATTTCTTTTAATATTCCGTATATATTTTGCTCGTTTTTTTTGTTGTTATAGAAAAATAGCGATAAGTGATAAACTGTTAATTCTCATCCCATTTTTGTGGTCTTGGTCTTGAAGAAAATCAAAGGTCTTGGTCTTGGTTTTGACAAAGACGGTCTTGGTCTTGAAAAATTTACAAGGTCTTGAACTTGGTCTTGTAGGTGATGTCTTAACTACATCACTGTCATTTACAAAGCAAAACTGGTAACCAGTGGTGTAAAAAGTAGTCAAGAAATCTAATTGAGTAAAAGTATAGTTGCCAATGGCCAAAACTACTTGAAGTAGAGTAGAAAGTAGTGGGTGTTAAAACTAATCAAGTAAAAAGAAAATAATCTAGCACATTATACAGTTAAAAGAAGTGAAAAGTGTTTTTTTCTGAAAAACGCAAGCCCAATGTCCGGCCAAACAAATAAACAAGAAACAACTGTTGAAATCACAAAGCTAAAAAAACTTATCTATAAAAAAAAGCAGTACCAAATAGGCCTTCGTGTAGAAATTTATACGTTCTCTAAATTTATGTGTTTATTCATCTCCGGAATCAAACACAGTTTTTGTTTTCAAAGCTTGCGACACTGTTCTAGGGTATTCCCCGACCTCCAGTCGAAGCGTTTTTTGTAAGTTCTTGCTTATTTTCGCAACTTACTTGGAAAAGCTTGCATGTGAGTGTAGGGCCGTTAGTTTGGAAGACGTGCAGCAGTGTGGGCTTGCAGGGTTGTGCAGTGTGCAATGATTTAAGTCAGTGGTTTTCAACCTTTTTCAAGTCGCGGACCCCTAAATTAAGCAATTTGTTGTTGCGGACCCCACACAAATCAACACAAATGGACACGATTTTAGAATTGTTTATGCAAGTAATTTGAGTAAAAATCAAAAGCTACCTTCACCGAGGATGCCTTTTTGTTACTGCTTGCTAAAAGCTAACCATTTAAGAACATGATGGGCCGCACTTATTTTTTCAAGTAAAAACCTTTAACTGCGCTAAACACGAATTGCGCTGCTTACGCAAAAACAGCTCGACTTTTGCCATTGGCTTTTTTGTATTTTGATAAAGGACCAATATTGTTTATTTACTCGTAATTACTAATTACCGGTATCTCAGAAACTCCATTAACATTGATAGCCTGCAAATAATTGCGCCACTGACCTTCTTAATCTGCAGATTGTTGGTGTTCAGGTATTCTAGAATAGAGCTTGGTGCTGAGCGCTGTTAATGCGCTTATAACCTTATTAATGCAAAGGTCTGACACAAGTTTGGTACCCACATAACTGGAATAAAGACAGAAGGCGCACAAGTTGGATGTTTTGTAGAAACCCCTTGCCAAAAAAACATCCCAGCCTCTCTGTAGTATTTTAAGCGTAACGGGGGTGTTTTTTCGTAAATCAAACATTTTGCAATACTGGCGGGGGCTTTCTATACTAAAGATCCCATTCACTACTTAACCTTCTTAAATTACATTTAGATCGTTTCATGTCACTACTGGTCTATTTCACTCACATTATTATTAGCACCAGAAATTTGTGAACATGTTTGAAACAGTGGAGTATATACTGTGTTGCAAAGTCCGTGTAGCTTCGTAGTTATATCGATTTTTGTTGTATTACAATGCGTAATAAGAAATAAATATTGGAATTTACTAACGCTTCAACTGCGGGCGATTTAACATAAAAATTTCAAAGAGGCCACGGGCCGAAAAATTTTACTGAATCTGGGCCGCAGATTGCCCACGTATGTTCTATTCTATTCTGACGTCTGCTGACCTAAGCTGTGCAAATTTTTGCACAATGACTTGATATGTGGATCAAAACAAAATTTGTGAATGCAAGGCGCAAATCATTATGAAGTAACAAACGATTTTTCGCTTTCGTTCTGAACGTGTGTCCAAGCACTGAAAGCATTTTCAGATAAGTATGTCTTTGTGAAAGGCAAAATTGTATCATTGCAGGTGATATAGTTCCTAGTTGTCAGTCGTTTCTCAATCCAAAATTTGACATAACAACAACCATTCTTACGCAAGTTTCAGCCCCAACAGTCGCGAATTCAGCAGTGCTTCCTTATGTGTGGGTTTGCGGAGTTTCAATGCTTTAGTCTTACCAAAGAAAGATCGGAAAAAGTTGCTTGGGCCCTAAAACTACCAGTAGGCCTATCTATTTCATATTCTTATATCGTTCAGAAAAAGATTATTTTTTGAAGTACATTAATAATGATAAATAAACACCTGTACTTCAATAAACTGCACTATTTTTAATGAAACTTTCAATACTTTAACGGACCCCTTAGCTCTCGCGGCCCCCTTAAAGTCATCCGCGGACCACTTGGGGGTCCGCGGACCTCAGGGTGAAAACCACTGATTGAAGTGATAATATGTACGTTCAGTTATAGTCAGTTACTCATTATTTAATTCTTTGCTTTTTCTATTAAAATAAGGATGCTGATGAGTATTTAAATGAGATATTATTGAAGATTATAGCTTTATGTATGAAGTGGAATCATATTTTTGGACTAATTGTTCATGTTTTAGCTATTTTCCGTGATCCTCAGAAAATCCATGATGGGTGGTCCAGTTTAAATCGGTGTTACTCCCGGCTGTGCATCGTTTGGTAGCTGAATTACTGTTGTTCTTATAAGTTATTTGCATGGTTATGTTTGTTGATATTTGATTAGCCTGTGCTTGCCTGCTGCATTACTACGTCTCCAACTCTACATGTGTGTTTTTACGGAATTTATTTGTGTTAAAAATTTTTTCTATCAGTATTCATGATCTATTTCCGGTTTAAATTTCGCAGTTATTATCATGAACTTTGATTGTCTATCGCTTGTTAATAAAGAGTTTTATTTTTTTTAAGAAACGCGCTTTGCTCCGCTCTCTTTTCGTTATTTGGATTTTCCTTTATTCTACAATACATTTTTCGGTTATTTCCGAGTTTTCATTTCAAATCTAGCGGAAGTAAGGCGCGTCAATCGTCAGTGCAATCCGAGACAACATTTTCAACCATGATTTCATATTTTCAACAATGATTTCTTCGTTTGCACAATGCATTGCTCAATTGTAACTACTTATCATTTTCAAAACCACTTAAGTAGTGTTAATTTTTATTAAACTATGCAGGGCCGGCGCCAAGGGGAAGCCAGGGGGGGCCTGGCCCCCCCAATCGACATGCATGGCCCCCCCCAATCATCAAGCTTACTCTTTTGCAAACAGTGGCTTTGTGCTTAATTTCACACTTTGGCCCCCCTAAGTCGACTGCTCTGGCGCCTGTTCTGGTTTGCATCAACAGGTTGTGAGGGCGAGGCAGAAAGGAACTCCTCTGTACTTTATCGACATTGCTAGATCTTCGTCGCTTTGGTTGTGCGAACAAACAGCCAAAAAACTGTCACTGAAGCAAGTTGAGCTTGCATCACGGTCGTTGTCGGTGTCACTATTTGTCGAAGTATCTCGAGCAGTGTTTCTCAAAGTGGGCAATATCGCCCCCTTGGGGGCGAAAGAGAAGCACCAGGGGGCAAAAACCAAAAGGGGGCGAAAGCGGCGAAGGGGGGCGATAGCTCTTGAACCGTGTAAGACCTTTTTATTTGCTCTTCACCTCATTTTCCTTTGCGAATTGGGTAATTCCCATTCTTCAGTACCTCTCGCCCTTGCGAGGTTTATTAGAACACAAGCTTATTAGGGCGAGGGGGCGATGATGGTATGCAGAGTACCGCAAAGGGGCAATGGCACAAAAAAGTTTGAGAACCACTGATCTAAAGCATTGTCGGTTGCCTTGTTTAGTACATTGACCATTTTTCTTTTCAATTCGGCCTCAGTTTCCGTGGGCTCGTCAAAGAACCAAGCTTATTATTACGAATGGAGCGAAATTAAATACTTTTTTCCATCTTTTTAGCGGAAGAAGATGTTCCATAAAAGTAACTAACTTTTGAGGCTCTAAAGTGGAAACTAGTTACAAATTCGGTTACTTTTGCAGAAAAGTAACTTAGTTACAGTTACTAAAAAAGTAACTAGTTGCAGTAACTAGTTACTTTTGTAACTAGTTACTGCCCACCACTGGTCAGGTCATACAACTCACAAGAGGGAGAATTTGGATGGTCAAAGAATATGTATTTTCGCACATGAAAGGAGAATGTAATTTATGGCGGTAGTAACTAGGTCATGGATAAGTAATAGAATTTGGAACATTAAGGAAAACATAATTTTAGAAATTTAGATGAAAGAAGAATGTGTTATCTATTACTTCACAATCGTACTCTAAAAAGCAATCCCAGAGTGCGGAAACTGTCGTCACTTGCCAGGAAGCTCAAAGTTTTTTCCAGTTTAGTTTTACATGAAATAGACGATCTCATGACTGTGTATTGCTTCTTTATGGCCGGTGAGATTAATGCAACCAATTCCTCGAACTTAACTTGATGCATACGCAGCACATTCATGCTACCGGCCGGATCTTCTAAAGCTAATTCTCGTAAAAGATTTATCAGAAGCTCCGAAATTCCCCCTTCCAGCTACCCATGCTTTCACCCACTTTCTTTTCTTTTTGGACCTAAGCTCTTTCAAGACCTCTTGCGACATTTTGGCGCATGCTAAGCGAACTATTAAACGATTAACAACTTGGCGCTTAACTGGTGACGTATTCACTAATAAGTAGCTAACTAATAATTAGCCTAAATCAGTGGTTTTCAACCTGGGGTACACGGACCCCCAAGTGGTCTGCGAATGATTTTGAGGGGGTTGCAAAGGTTAATAGGTCCGCACCTTCTTTTTGCACTGCACTGCTCTGCACTTGATTTCGGGCGGAAAATTGGACGTGTGTCTTCACTTGATTTTGGCCGGAAAATTGGACGTGTGCGAGCGTGTTGACCTTTTTTTGGTCTTCACTTCATTTCGGCCGGAAAATTAGACTTGTACGGACGTGTTGACTTTTTTTTTTTTTTTTGGTTTTCGCTTGATTTTGGTGATTTTTGTGGGGTCCGCAACTGCAAATTGCTTAACTTAAGGAATCCGCGACTTCAAAAAGGTTGAAAACCACTGGTTTAAATCATATAGATTTGCAAAACAACATTGGTTTAAATGGCGGGAGTGTTGGCGCGAATGGTTGCTTAGTAACTGCCACGCGGCAATGTTACTCGCTGGTTGAAACCAGGGAGTCGAACCGAACCGGAGTTTTATAAACCGGTTTTAAGCTATTTTTGTCGAACCTTAACCGAACCCGAACCGTATTTTTCAAAATCGCAAAGAGCGAACCGGAACTGAACCGAATAATGTGAGTACTTGAGAACCTTAACCGAACCGATTGAAAAAAGCGGTTCGCTCCGTGACGTCACACGCGTCACTTTGAAGCTGGTTTGAATTCAAAATAATAGTCATTTATGTAAGTAATCTATGCATGGTGAAACAGTCTTTTACCGTTAATTGGCTTTTAGGGATGTGCCTCAAGGAAAATTACTCGGACTCGCCAAGTAACGAGTATTCACGACATTACTCGGCCGAGTATCGGTATCTATTCTGCGACGTCAAGATATGAACTCAAAATCAGGTGAAGAGCAAAAAAAGGTCATCACGTCCGTAAAAGTACTAATTTCGACTCAAAATCGGGTGCAGAGCAAAAAAAGTCAAAATGATAATACTTTAATGCTCGGTCGAGTATCAATTAATACTCGGACTCGGCCGAGTAATGTCTTAATACTCGGCCGAGTACTCGACTCGGCACCTCCCTACTGGCCTTACTGCGAGTTAAAATTAATGCATTATATTGGCCTGTCAGTGTAAAGAAAAATTGCGTTGTACGTTTCATTTTTAAACTAGTGTTACTAAAACTATACCATTTTTTACTGTGAACCAGAACCGGAACTTTATAAACCGGTTTTGAAATATTTTTTGCTGGAGCGAACCCAAACCGAACAGTTTCAATTTATGTGAACCTTAACCGGAACTGAACCGAAATTTGAAATTGCTGTTGAACCCAAACCGAACCTGAACCGGAAAAATCAAACGGTTCGACTCCCTGGTTGAAACTCGCGCGAGTAACTCGCTCCGTATGACCACTTTTGCGAGCAATTACTCGCGCGAGTCACACGCGCGAGTAACTCGCTTAGTGTTACCTCGGCTTTAGGCCTTATATCCTTTTATAAAGAGGTGCCTGCAGGTCATAATTGTACCGTAAATTCAAAACGACTAAAATCAGCTGCAATTTGTTTTGTGTTTACCAGCTGGGTTTACAAGCGTTTGTTTTGCGCAAGCCATCGCCTACGACCATACTACGTTGAATACACCTTGTGCTGCTAAGTTGTCTATTCTGTTTGTGTGTTAAAAGGTTTAAGTTACTTTGCAAATTAGATGTCAGTTGTAATCGTGTAATCAACATACTGCCTGTTAACCTGTTCCGTGTTTGTTGCCATTACGATTCGTCGCGTGGATTGCTTCATTCTTATTTGGTGTAAGCGCAAGCAACAACTGAATTAAAGCCCTACGTTTGTTATGTCTATATCCTTGCAGTTTCATGACACACCTTATTTCAGGGCCGGCGCCAAGGGGAAGCCAAAAGGGGCCTGGCCCCTCCAATCGACATTCTTGGCCCCCCAATCAACAAGCTTGTAGTGATTGCAAAATATGCTTTGCATAGTTGCAATACTTTGTACAGTCGCTATGCCTAATTATTCATCGCATAATTATTCAGCTCATGACTACGACATTCGACTTTAAAGCTTTAGGCCTATTCGCTATACCATCTCGTAGTTGATGATTTGTTCTATTGGATGACTTTGTATTATCCGCTTTAGTTTAATGGTTTGTTTTGATGATTACTATTTACCGCTCTTGCATAACAGACAGGAAATAAGCTTATATTTTTATGGATTTTGATCCTGCCAAAAGAAGATAGTTCAAAAAGATAGTTCAGAGACGTAAGGCAAATGTACTCCCGTGTTTGTTCAAGGTTGTTTGTTATGTCTCAATAAACGGACAAAAACCGTCTCACACTGTTGGAGTCAGATCGCGTGCTACATTTGGTGATCCCTCAGATTCCTACAAGCTTTCTCTTTTGAAGACAGTAGCTTTTGTGCTTAATATTCCACAGCATATCGTACAATGATATTGACGGTTTTCGAAACAAAATTCAAACCATTTATGTAAATGTCCATTGCTGTATAAATTTTGTAACAAATCACAATTAAATACTATCAATAGCCTAGCATTAGTTACGGTGTGTGATGTAACGTTCTATCCTGTAACTAAAAGGAAATCAATCCAAATCTTCATAAACTCAAGATTACGCTGAAGCGTGATACATGTGGCGGTGGGTCCATTTCCGTGGCATAGTGCCTGCTGGGCAAAACAGCTGCGAAGAAATGTCGCCGTTTCATTGAGCCATTGAAATTTATGATTATTTTGTTGTAATAATTCATAGACAGCGGCGTAAATTAAAGATGGTTTCACACAAAATGCCGTACGATTTTTCGTACATGAAGCTAATGCGCAAAAGCACCTTAGGATACGAAATAAAGGCTATGAAGGAGGTTAACGTAAACTTTGCATGGCTTGGGGGGAAGTAATCGTAGAATCATTTACAAAACAACAAAAGAAAGCATATTCGCACGAATTGGAGCTCTGTGGTATCTGGTATGACATCTTCTACAGCTTTGTACATGCAAAATAGGGCGTTCTGTTTAAATTCAGAAAATATGTGTTTTAAATGTGTATAATACTGGTATGTAGGCTCCATTTTTCAGCAGGTTTTCTACTGACGGGGACAAAACAGGCCCCTGACAACCAGATAGCCCCAGGCCTCAGAAAAACTTAATCCAGCCCTGGATAACATCATATTTTTATTTTCAACGCGATAAACGAAAATACGCTAAATAGTATGCATGACAATAGAAAAACGAAAATATGCTAAATAGTTTGCATGACAATGGAAAAACGAAAATACGCAATGACAATAGAAAAACGAAAATACGCTACATAGTTTGCATGACAATGGAAAAACAGGCAAAGCACAAGACCATAGGCTGCAATTTAGAAAATTTAATAAGTTATTGAGGCAAAGTTCTAACAAAAGGTAATCAAACAAAATTATTTCGTGAAAAGAGGGATTATTTGAGTTTAAACGAGGCAGAGGTGATATCGCTGGTATCAGAACCAAGTTCACACCAGGGTTGCCCTGGTGGGGGGTCCCGGGGAGACTCTAAAATCGGCCAAATCCTTGTTAACGTTTAGACTTTAGAGCAGAGGTTCTTAAACTGGGAAGCGTAAAAGATTTGCAAGGGGGGCGTGAGCATAGCAGTGACTTAATGATTGAACATACATTTTAAATCTTTTTTTCGTCGAACATCAAAACTTGTTTTCCCAAAACTGCTGCATCCTTCTCATTAAAACGATTAAGACATTGCAAATAAATTTTTATATTTTCTGCATGTTTTTTGTAGCGTGGTGGGCAGTGCCGTATCAAGGCATCTCGGAAGTTCGGTCCCCCCGGTTGGGGGGGATCATTTGTAGGGGCCCTACAATTATATTGCATTAGATTCGTAGGTAAAGGCAAAAAAATTTAAAAAAAATTTCGCCAAATGGTTGTTGAAAAATCACTATAACTGCAATTACATGATGCAAATTACAATTAAAATTTGAAAAATTTTCCGGGGGAGCATGCCCCAGACCCCCTTGAGCCATCATTAATTTTTATTCTGCCTCAAATTTGCTCTGATTTTGCCCCACACCGGAAGAAACTGCGTGTACGAAGTTTGGGGCGCCCCTCCTGAGGAAATTTTTGGATACGTCCCTTGAAATAATGCAGCTAATGAGTCGAAAATGCGCGAAACTGCCCAAATGCTTGTAGATATAAAGGGGCCCCATCGGAGCTTTTTGGGGGGAGATGGGCAACAGTCTTCACACGGCACTGGTGTGGGGCGTGGGCAAACATAACTAACGCCAAAGGGGCGTGACTGAAAAAGTTTAAGAACATCTGGTATAAAATAATAGATTTTTGCATTATACAGGGCCCCCCTAGTTCGAATTTTACCAAGGCACTCCTGGTTCACACTTGTTGTTGGGTAAAGTAATTTTAACGCTTCTAACAAAACTTGATTTACTACGTTTTACGGAATTTTGTTGATAGTTTGGTGAGGAATTCCACGTTTTGGCACCAGAAATTTTAATAGATCGTTTTGTTAAAGTTTTGTTTGTGCGATGAATCGAAAAACGATTGTTGATTGCATTTCGGCTCTTGCAACTATGTATAGCAGATACAGGTGTAAAACAATCAGAGAAACAAGTAGGTAATTTATTATTGATGCAACGATATAAAAATTTACAGACCTCGGTTTGATATAAGTTGGGTATTTTTAACGATAACTTGTTGTAAAGCGAAGTCGACGTTTTGGTTAATATTTTGATTATTTTGTTATGTTGGACCTGAATAGTATCCAAATACTTTTTCACCCCATTTCCACAATTTAACACACAATACAGAAAGTGTGGATATCCGATGCAGTAATATACTGTTTTTAGGACATTTTGCGGAACGTAGTTTTTTAATTTGCCAGGTATACCACAAACAATTGACAGCTCATTTGCGAAGGTTTTGATGTGATTTTTCCAGGATAGTTGGTTGTCGATAAAAACTCTTATAAGTACTTGGCCACTGCATTTAATTCAAGCAACACACTAGCAATTTTGATCTTGAAGCATTTTTTTTCAGTGCCACTTATGATTCTATTAGAAAACAGTAAACACTGTTTTTTTTTTAAAGTTGAGAGATATAGTTTGCTATTTACTACCCAATTTATCGGTCTTTCAAGCTCCTGTTTTGTTTTCGCTTCTAAGCTTGAGAGGTTTGCATCGTTACATAGGCCTACTATGACAGCATCGTCTGCGTACATAATTACATCTGATTCTACACAATTTGGCGGGTCGTTGATGTAAATTAGGAAAAATAAAGGACCCAAGACACTGCCTTCTGGAACTCCTGAGTCGACAGCCAACACTGCTGATTCACAACCCCCTTTATGCAAGTGTATAATTGTTTTCTATTAGATAGATAAGATTCAAATAATTGTAAGAATATTCCTCGAACTCCGTAATGTTCAAGTTTACTCAATAATATTTGGTGGTTAGCCGAGTCAAAAGCTTTAGCAAAGTCTAAGAAGTCACTTCATATCGAAAAGTTATTATCTCTGTGCCATCAAATCTTTTTATATGAGAAAGTTCTATATAGAGTCATTAGTAGATCTGTCTTTACAAAAGCCAAATTGGAATTTTGATAACACTTCGGACTTTTCCCAAAAATCGATTAAACTTCTATGCAACAGTTCTTAATATATTTTATTAGTGGGAGAGAAGATGGAAATAGGTCTATAATTGATTTTTGTCCTTCACAGGAGCGAGAGTGGAAATCAAAGTTTGTGTGTTTGGAGCCGGATTGAGATTGAAGTCTCAGAAAAAAAACTTCGGACACCTCTGGCGTGGTGCTCAGAGATTTTTTTGTCAAAACGATTTGGGTATAAGAGGTCTAAAATTTTAGCTTGGGCTAATTCGTCGCCTTCTTTGACTTGACCATATTGACTGGATTTAAGCGATACAAGACTTGATTAGCTTAGAATGAATGATTAGAATTTCATTGCGACTTAGGCTAATAGAGAGGTCCGCAAATAGTGGGTCGCGACCCAAATTTGAATCGCAACACCTTCGGCTTTGGGTCGTAAAAGTTTTAAACGTGGGTCTACATAATTATTTTGACGTGATTACTTTTTTTGCTTCAGTTTTTTTTTAGTTATTTTTTTGAACTTTTTGACTTCACGATATAATCTAAAATTTTTGAATCTTTTGCGTCATAAGTTTTGAAAATTGATTCCTCACGTAACAAGTGTCAGTTGTTACGAATGATAATTGACCGCTGCTTGTAGAATTTCAACGTTTTTATTGCTAGCCACTGTTAGTGACTTTGAACTGTTTTATCGGCATCTCAGGCTGTCCACTCTCATTTTTTTGTGTTTCGTCATTTTTTCATATTTCTGATTGATTTTGCTTGGTTTTCCTTGGAAAATCGAACATGTGTGGACGTGATGGCCTTTTTTTTAGCTTTTCACCTGATATTGCCTGGAAAATTGGACATCTGCGGGTGTGATGACCTTTTTTTTGGCCTTCACTTGATTTTGCGAAAAATTGGTCTTAGTATGTCATTTTTTCATTGTTTTTAGTAAATATGTCATTTTTTCCAGCAAATTGCCGTCATTTTTTTTATATTTTTTGGTCGATAGCTGGCTGGACAGTCTGGCATCTGTGGGAGGATATAAGTGCTTTGCGGCTTTTTGGTTAATAGCCTGATGAAACAGGAACAAACAAACCAGCGAAACAGCAAAGTGCTCGGCCAAATTAAGATTGGCTTAATAGCTGGGCTGTTAGGCCATTCAATTTCGCAGATTCGGTTGTAAAGAAGAAGCCAAAAATATCATAATCTTTTTGAGCAAAATCATCAACGATGAAATAGCAATTAACTGTTTTTGTTTCGTATTTAGTGCGTATTGACAGCAACATAGCAAGCACAACATCCAAAAGCATTAGTACGGTTCAACTTGCGTACCGTATATAGTGATAACAGATGGGCCTTTCATAAAATTTAGAAGTATTTGGTATAGCCTACGTAACATTTTGTCGATCTCGAACTTGCACTCGACCTACTGTATATTTCTTGGACTTGAACATGAAACTTTATTTTAATCCATTTTATCTACCAGTAGTTGGGTCGTCACGAACAAATGTTGAGTCACTGCTTAATAACAAAAGCTTAAAAAAAAACGGACAGCGACCTAACCCGCTTTATAGGCGAAAGAACAGCGAAGATTTCATGACTGAATATCATAGGAAAATTCAGATTGGATTTTGCTCAGTTTACGTATTTTGACTTACCAATTCAAAACCATTCACTCTATTTTGAATCGCCTCCCGCATCCAACCACAAATTTGCCCACTGTGTTGTAAACGCAAAGCTCATACTTCTCTCCAGAAGAATAAACGCAATGATTTATTCTTTACAACCATGGTAACTTTCTCCTGTTTGTAAAAACTGCTGCGTTTGACAGTAGTCTTAAAATTGGCGTAAAAAATTGACGCTTCTAAATTTTTTGGGGGGTCGCGCCAAAAAGTATTTGCGGACCCCTGGGCTAATATATAATTCAGTTTTTATTGTACAGGCATAAGTCTGCAGTTTGCATGAAAAGAATTTTTTTGCAAAAGCGACTTTAGTCACATCAAAAGGAATGGCATGATCACGCTCATCGTCACCGCGAGCGTAGCCAGGGTCGTAGCAAACAAAAAGATTAGAGGGACAGAAAATTGACAATAGGCTAAAAATTACGAATATTGCGGTAGGCTATATTTTAAGACACAACGTCGTCCTACCTGGCCTGCTGAATGGGATGTCAGTACGACTTCCACGAGTTGGGTCGGAAGTAAGACCATCTTCCATCACGAACAGTTGCAAGAGCAACTCCAGCCATGGTTACCGTAGAGCGGGACAGCGCTGTTTCGGACTATTAGCCCTCATCAGCTGCTCATGCTTAACGTACCATCATTTTTCAGAATGCTTGACCTTGTTCAGCCAAGCAACCTCCGCATTTGTATATTCCAAAAGAATTTACCTTTTGTGGTACCTAACATCATGTTAGATAACCGCTCAAGTTAAATTCCTCATGTGGCCAAGGTGCAACAATAAGACACAACGTCGTCCTACCTGGCCTGCTGAATGGGAAGTCAGAACGATTTCCACGTGTTGGGTCGGAGAATAGACCATCCCTCATCACCAACAGTTGCAAGAGCAACTCCAGCCTGAGGGCGGCTGATGAGGGTTAACAGCCCGAAACAGCGCTGTCCAGCTCTACGGTAGCCATGGACGGAGTTGCTCTTGCAACTGTTGGTGATGAGGGATGGTCTATCCTCCGACCCAACATGTGGAAGTCGTACTGACTTCCCATTCAGCAGGCCAGGTAGGACGACGTTGTGTCTTACTGTTGTACCTTGGCCGCATGGGGAATTTAACTTAAGTGGTTATCTAACATGATGTTAGGTACCACAAAAGGTAAATTCTTTTGGAATATACAAATCCAGAGGGTTGCTTGGCAGATCAAGATCAAGGTCAAGCATTCTGAAGAATGAGTGTACCTTAAGCCTGAGGGCGGTTGATGAGGGCTAATAGACCAAAACAGCGCTGTCCCGCGCTACGGTAGTTCAAATTTTGTTAGAATGTTTTCAGCACACTTCAGATTAGGGCACCTCAAAAAAAGGGGAGCATGTTCCGGTACCGATGGCCCGATTTAGACAATGAGAAGCTTTAGGCCATTTTGATTTCACGTTTGCCGAAGGTTTTTATAGCTCAGTAGTTGATCTCCAAAACAAAATTCTTCCTTAATCGAGTCGAGTTCGTTCATGACCAGGCTTTTACGCCGCAGCCTGCAAAGCCTGTTGCAAAATCCGGCCCTGCCGATACCCCTGGCTGCGCCCCAGAACGCCGCCTTGTAATCTATTGTTTATTTTATTAAGTGGACTTTTCCCCGTTAATTGGTAAAAGCTGCACCTAAATTTGATTGAAGTTAATACAAGGAAGTGGGCATTTAACTGTAGCCGTGATATCAAACTGACTTTTGGATCTTTTCCAACATTTCCGATTTCAGATATGCAACACCATTCCAAAGTCAACTGGTAAAATATCGCCGAAGAAATGTCTAGAAAAATAAGTCACGCAAGGCAGCAAAGCGCTGTATCACGATAAAATATCAATATCTGTCCTATACGGAAGCAGGATGGAGGTAAAATCATTGGTAAAAAAAGTTAATGGTTTGAAAAATTTTTGTGCATTAATCTTTGAACTTTGAAGTGCAAATGTGACCTTTTTTTCTGCCAATCATCTTTCAAACTAATGTGACCTAACAAGCTACACTCAAAGGGAAATTAACTTTACGGAAAACCTTAACCCGAAAAATGTCATCCAATTCCTCGCCCATGCAGTAACAACAAAAAATGTTGCCCAGGTGCTCAAAATGAAAAAAAATGCTAAGAAAAATAATGGGTGAAAAGTGATTGAGCCCACATCCTCCGAGGTTCGATTTCGAGTCGGGTCAAACCAAACACTCAGAAACGGTATTGACAGCTTCCCTACTTGACTTTCAGCATTAAAAAATTGGTGAATATAAACGGCAAGTTTACTCAATGTGCCGTTGTAAAAGGCGCTTAAATGTTTTTCCCTTTAAGTTGTAGGCAAGTGGCCGACCACTCCCAAGCAAGCTTTGTTGCATTATCTTCATGCGCTACCTAAACAGAGGAAAAATCTTTCTGCGGGGCCGTATTAAGACATTGGGAGCTCCATGCTTTTTTGCAGACTTGATTTTAATTTATAGAAGCAACGTTTGTTTAGAAGATGCGGGAAAATCATCCTTTTTTTAAGTGTGGCATGCCCTTGACTGAGGGGCGTCGGGACTATAGCTTTTTTTAATCTAGCCCTACCTCTTCGTTTCAACCGCAAGTGAGTGATATTTAAATGATGTTACCGGAATTACTAGCTTTACCCACGAAAGCTAGTTTTTTAATGAATGAAACTCTCACAATTGTGAACGTGTTCAACTGTTATGCTATTTCCTGTTTCAGTTATGCAACTTGTCTGACTGTGCTATATCCCATACGCTGCATAAATGCATCACTTCCTCCTGTAAACGATTTTAGGATTTAGGGCAGGCCTGTTAATTACTTATTAGTTCCGGGAGGTTCAAGATTTTTCTTCGATTTTGGAAAAAATGCTAACGTATACTGAAGACGTAAGAACCTATTATTTAACAATCAAACTCATAGTTTCTTGAAGATTGCAAGGTTTGTTACTGCTTGGCACTTAAGAGGAGCCGTTTTTCACTAGAAAGTTGTCGACTGGTATTCATAGCGGCCTTGAAAATAATTGAATTCGGTATCAGTGACAAAGCCGGAAGGGAACATTGGGGCACAGGCCTCCTTTTTTGACATACAGAGACCTTTATTTTGAGAATCGTTCACTAAGGGAGAATGAAAACGGGGCCTCTCATTGTCTAAATCCGGCCCTGCCCCTCCTAATTTTTGGCTAGCTAAGCCCCTTCTCGGTGTATTTGTGTAAAATACAAAGTGAGATTATGACACATAATTAGGTCGAATCATCATTGTACTCAGTGGCGGGGCTCATCTCCGTGACTTAGCGCATGAGTAACGCAGAAACATCACAACGGAGGCGAGCTCTTGGCCACAGTGCACGATTTAACCAGCCCGGGAATCGCACCCAAGACCTACCGCGCCGATAGCGATGTCTGTAACCACTACGCCGACCCATGATATTTTGGCAGAAGATGCTCCTATAATGCTTTGACTTTCAACAAGGAGAAAAAATAGTCGCGTTTAACAGCTCAGATGGACGAGTGGTAAGAGTGTCCGCCTCTGGAGCGGTAGGATTGGCTTTGATTCCGAGTCGGGTCAAACCAAAGCCTTTAAAAATTGGTATTCACAGCTTCCATGCTTGACACAAACCGACAAGTTTACTTGTTGTGTCGTTGGGAAAGGCACTGAGCGGAATTCCCCCATCTTTGTGTGCTAGACAGATAGCTGGCAACTCCTAAGCAAGCTCGTATAGCGCATTGATCGCTTTCTCGTGATAAGAGGATAAATATGCAACTAAATACTAGTGCAAATACAATTTATTTTGTCCAATCTGTGTAAGTCCGCGTCATTATTGCTGATTTTTTCTGAAACGCAATTATTACTTTTCTCAGTTTCTTTTTGATCTTGCAACACCAGTTTGATACTTCTAATTTATTTTCAAAAACTTTTTACTATGTTACTTTTCATTTTTTTCTCTGAAATAACAATTTTACGTCACAGTTATTCTCGAAAAATCGTGCGCACGCTTTTACGTCACGAACTAGCGCTGGACTGCGCCCAGACCTCAGCAGTGCAGTACAGTTGAGCTTCAAGTAGCCTCAGTGCAACAGCCTAAGTAAAAGTTAGCCTCAAAATGAACGATTTTCCAAATTTATCGAAGCATCACAGCTTTATGAAGGCACATTTAACACCAGAACTCTATGAAAAGTTGTCAAAACAGGTAAAAACTACTGCAGAATAATTTTTGTGTAAATTCGTGATATATTGGGGCAGCTACTATTTTTTGGAAATTGTGGTATATTGATGGTTATTTATTTATTTATTTATTTTCGAAATATTAGAATATTTTTTCGTGAAGCATTTCTAAAATAGCGCTTTCTAAAATAGCGCTTGCGGATTTTGCAATCTTTTTTTTCAGCAGGGTTCGAATAAAAATTGTGAATGAGGCTGCCATGGAGGGGCGCAGCGTAACCTGCCAGCTAAGACATACAATTTTGACAATTGCATGTCTTCATGCATAGTTTGCCGTCTATTTAACACCGATTTACCATTACAACTGAGAGGCTAAGAAAACACTTCTATTGTAGTATCCGTGTTGCCATTAATTGGTGATTAAAAATGCTGCTGTGACTTAACAATTCACATACCTAGATGCGGCAGCTTTGCTTGATTAGTTTTTTTGTTATTTTCTACGTTTATTTAAATCGTTATTATTAATATTACATTTGTTGATGGCCAGGATATTATGCATAAAACTTTGTTCGACTACGCACATGCAATCAGGTTAATTCTAATTTCAGTTCCTTCATGCAAATTTTTTTCCGCTACTGCAATTGTTGCCATATCAGCAGTTGCGCCATAGTTGCATCATGGTGTTTTAAGCTAAATTGTTTTGAATTAAATTTCTAAAACCTCTCAAAACATCTAAGATCTCTATGATGGCTTAATTTATTGATTTTGCCAAAAATTAAACGGGTAATAGAGAAAACACGCAAGAAAACAGGGCGCTTAATTCTCTTTTAAAATTGATCTTTTAAGCTCGGAAATACCAGAAAAGTGCGTTTTACCGATTACAAGTGCTCTATGCTTCCCACATAGTAATTTTTCGAAATCACTGCATTGTAAGGTTTATTTAGCTTTTAAAAATTATTTATAATCGCCCAAATGCTTTGTAAGCTCTCTTTAAATTCAAAAGAAGGTACTGAAAAACAGCACATTGAGCGAAATAGAGAAGTGAAACTGCGCTCTTCGAGTCAGCCTATAGCCAAAATAACAGTTTATGGATGCAATTAGCGATCCCTACCATGAGCCGAACGTGAGGTTGTCGCACAAAATCCTGTTTGTCGTACGGTTGGCGCTCCAGCGTGGACAAACTCATTAGGTTTCCTTTGTGTGACATTTCTGTGCATTAAGATGCATTAAAAGGTAGCTAAATTGTGTGCAGCGTGCTTTGGCTATACGCAACGCATTTCCGTCCTTGCAACATTTAAATGTTCGCATTTTGAGAGAAGTGATATTAATGCAAAGGATGAAAATGACAGTCTTAACGGACAAACCAATCTCATCGGGTCTAATAATAAATGCTTGTCACTAAAAAACGGACAATTTATATACGCATGCAGCAATTTCGATTGTTTATTCAACCGGTTAGATTTGACTACCAAAGCAGGGGTGGCGAACCTATTTCACGCGTGCCAGATGTGGCACTCTGCAGGCTTTTTTCTGGCGCGCCACTTGATACTTTAAAGTTTAAATCTTTTTTACCCAATCGCCCCTTTTCGGAAAGTGTGGATCCAAATTGCCCCCACAAAACCTTCACGTTCGTAAAGCTACTGTTTTCCCACTGAAAACAGGTGAAGACCAAAAAAAAAGATCTTCACGTCCGCTGAACCATTTTCTCCTCAGTTCGTTCGATGTAATGGCACGGCATTAGCTTGCTAAACTTCATTTTCAATATTTTGGCACGTTCGCCAAAAAAGGTTCGCCACCCCTGACCTAAGGAATCGAAC
This sequence comes from Trididemnum miniatum, assembly GCA_964006365.1. NCBI lineage: Eukaryota > Metazoa > Chordata > Ascidiacea > Aplousobranchia > Didemnidae > Trididemnum > Trididemnum miniatum. Next base: position 12,787,660 of record OZ023251.1, on the reverse strand, counting down.
TTAGATTTGCTGCGTTGAATACAGAAACTACAGCTGCATTTGGCCATGCCTCGAAGTTATTTAAATCTTTTAAAAAACATTAGCGAGGAGATATTGAGCTTGCGCCTCATCCAGGGTCGCAGAACTTTTCCAGTCACAAATACAAAGTCAAAGCTGTTGGATAAATGAATCAACAAAATAAATATCATAAGCTACAAAGCACACGGACAGCAAAAAAAAATAGATATTGTCATTGCGACTTGGAATATAAATGTTTTTTTTAAATGTCGTTTTGTGCCTACATGAAAGAAAGACCGGCTTTATATCATCAATTATTTTTTTTAGAACTAGCAGTTTGTTTTGAGTTGCGTTCAATTCGCTACTCATTCTTCTTTTCATACAGTGCTGCTGTTCATAATTCAGGAGCCACCCTACAAAATTTCTTGTTTTCCTAGTTCCAAGTCAAATTTGTCCTATTTATCTTAATTATGCGTACACATGCTGTGCATTTTTGGAGAGGGCTTGTTGCAGTTCGTTTTTTGACATAATTTTTTTAATCGAAAAATTTTTCTAAAAGCCGAAATGCATCCCATAATGTGACGTCATTCTCTAAGTCCATTTATTTGGGTTGGTGACGCTGGTGGTAAAAATTAAACTACCGAAGTGAAAACCAAAAATCTTAGTTGAAAATTGTGCATCGTGATAACCTAAGGTCACATCATGATCACATCGCGATACGATCCTTATGACGTCATCATTGGAGTTGTTTTTTGTGATGTTTCACACTGAATCTACTCGGTCATCGACGCTTCAAACAGATTAGCGAAAAAAAGATAGGAGCTATTAATTTTCTTTACAATGAAGAGTAATTGCAAAGATTTTTTGCAAAAAAGACTACAACACATCTCGGGACGGACCGCAAGGAGTGCTAAAGTGGTGAATAACAACAGGAGTATCAAACTGCCAGTTTCGTTCTGGAAGAAAGCGGAAGTTAACGCGAAAGAGAAATAGAAATTTGGTCAGGATTTTAGTAGGAAACAAAAAATTAACTTCAAAAGAGTTGGCCAGGGAATTAAAAGACATCAGTGGTGTTGAATTGCCACTCCAACAGTGAGGAGAAGATTGCTGGAAAACTGTTTTCGTGAATGCAAAGTTATAAAAATACAGCTGTTGACAAAAAAACAAAGACGTCGATTGGAATGGGCACGGTCTCACTTTAAATAGCCGTTTGAGAAGTGAGGAAAAACTTTGTTTAGTGATAAGTCGACTTTTACGATAAATATCCATGCTGGAAATGATTACGTAACAAGACATGAGGAAGAATTGCAACTGCATCTCACCGACCATCAAGCACCTGCAGTCATTCATGCTATAGAATTGCATGACTGCAGGTCGACAAATGACTGATTTAACTTTATCAAATCAAAAGCCCCTTTCAGGGCCACTGATTTTCGAAATACAATTTGGCAGAAATCATAGGCCTCCTGTTTGACTTCCGTTTTCTTCCAGAACGGAACTGACAGTTTGATACTCCTGTTGTTATTCACCGCTACAGCACTCCTTGCAGTCTGTCCGGAGATGTGTTCTAGTCTTTTTTGCAAAAAATCTTTGCAATTACTCTTCATTGTAAAGAAAATGAATGGCTCCTCTCTTTTTTTCGCTAATCTGTTTGAAGTGTCATTGACTGAGTAGATTTAGTGTGTGACTTGAAATGGCATCGAACCTTTGCGTTTGTCTTGTAATCATTAATACTATCCGTTTCTTAAATCGTACGTGTAATTGCTTCGAGCTTGCGCGTTCTTTCGTTGCCGTGTGATCATGTATTGTACCGCACTGTTAAATTGTTCATCGTGCCTTGCACACAGTAGTGTAAGCTTTAAGAGTTGTTACTCAATGCAGATAGTTTGCTAAAACTTTGTCAATTTTACTTTATTCAGGTTTTCCTGACTTTTTAGTGTATTAAACCTTAATATGAGGAATTGTAGTTTGGTATACTCTAAAACAGTGTGAAACATCATGATCACATCGCGATACGGTCTTTATGACGTCATAATTGGAGTTGTTTTTTGTGATGTGACCTTAGGTTATCACGATGCACAATTTCCCATTAGGATTTTTGGTTTTCACTTCGGTAGTTTAATTTTTACCACCAGCGTCACCAACCCAAATAAATGGACTTAGAGAATGACGTCACATTATGGGATGCATTTCGGCTTTCAGAAAAATTTTTCGATTAAAAAAATTATGTCAAAAAACGAACTGCAACAGGCCCTCTCCAAAAATGCACAGCATGTGTACGCATAATTAAGATAAATAGGACAAATTTGACTTGGAACTAGGAAAACAAGAAATTTTGTAGGGTGGCTCCTGAATTATGAACAGCACTGTAAGCACTGTAGGTTCGAACGAAAATTTTCTATTGCGATAGTGCTATTACTAGAGCTCAGGCGCGTAGCCAATGAAGGCAAATGGGACGATTGCACCCCAAAACATTTGAAATGCTGGTGTTAATGCAGAGATTTACGTCTATTTTGACCCAAAAAAGAGCAACAGAGTTATATTGTCATCAAAAGCCTTTTTTTTTAAATTGACCGGCTGAAAATACTGTTTTGCCCCCACCCACCCGAAGTTTTTTGGTTGCCTCCTTGGAATGCTTGGTAGTAGCCTAATTTTCAAAAATAGGGTTGGGACCAGGATGTTTAAAGGGAGGGTTGTCATCAATTAATCGCTCATCTTGCACAGTTTGTTTGCCAAAACGTTTCCAAGGACCATTTATGCAACAGTAACATAGTTTTAAAGGAATTTTAGTCGTTCTAGTTTATTTCATCAAACAAGCAAGCTAACACAAACAAAAATAGGAAACAGAAGCAATCGTTGAAAAAGATGTAACAGCGACGAAACGATGTACGTTAAAACATTCATCAATTAATAAAACACAACCTAATAAAATACAAAAAATGAATGGTGTTGCACTTTGAAATCATTACTTGGACCAAGTCACTTGAACAGGGATTTAATAGTTGAAAATTTTGTTTGGTTGATTTTAGAATTCTTGTTCTAGCAAACTAAAAACGGAGTCACTCTGGATCAATGTATCCAAACAGGAATAGATGATCCGTCATTGGATGTTGGCGTTGTAGCCGGAGATGCGGAATGCTACGAAACTTTCAAAGAACTCTTCATTCCAGGTGAGCAAAAGAAGATGTTTTCGGAAGCCGCAATCAAGAAATAGTTTTACAATGGCTCAAAAACTAATGTAAACCTATTAAAAGCAGCTATGGTACTGGTAGCTGGATTGAGTTTATTTGTAGATATCATATTGCTGCCAATTCATATGCAAAAGTGCTAAATTTGGGGCAGAAACAACTCTTTTTAAGAAAAAAAATAAAACCATATTGACATAGATTCAGCTGTATTCATCAGCAGTGTAAGCAAGGCAATACAAAACTGAGCAAGGCAAGACAGCTTTCACTGATGATGGTGACACTGTATTGTCGAAACGTCCAGTTTTGAGATTTACTGCATCTTTATTTTTCCTTCTTAAGTTATTATTCGTCCCACATGTATTGTATCTCTTGTTTAGTATATCATGTTTTTTAAAAATGTCCAAATTTTGACTTAATTCTCCTTTTTAACTTTTGATTACTAAGGACAAATGTGATAGCAATGAATCACGTGAGAAAGCGTGACTTCCTCCGACAAGCGAAACATAAACAAGCTTATGTGATTATGATCGAATAATAAGTCTTTGTGATCACATAGCAGTTCAGTACTCAAAAAAACGTTTTTTAACTTTAATGCTTCTGTCTGTCCAAAGCCGGAACTCAGGTCCGATTCCCCCAGATGATAATCCGATCATTTAAAACTGATTTATGCTTTTGTTGCATGCTTAACCGGGCTACCTAGGTAGTAAATACTGTGTATGGGATATTGTGAACTACAGACGTCGGTAACGTGAGACATGAACAACGAGTTCGGGACTTCATCACTTATTCTCCTGACAGCCGTTGATTCGATTACCTTGGGTTGCATTAGCAGCTTGGCGTAGTTCGTAGTTGAGAATCTCAAAATTGATTTATTAACTTCCAAAAATCTTTTTGTTTGTGGTACCGAAAAATACCTAATCGTTTCCATAACGCTCTAAGTGCATTTTTATACAAAATTGAGTTTTTTGAGCTTTGCGCCCTTTGAAAAAGATTATGATTATTTCTGGAAAATGTTTCCACCGATCTCCTTGATAGACATCGCAAAACTTGTTACACACACCAGCCAATAAAAACTAGCAAAATTTTTGCTTTTGTTTGATCAGTGATCAAGGATTACCATCATTTTGATCCTGATACGAATCCATTCCAATTCGCCAAACTCAGCGTCAGCGACATCGAGGGAGGACTTTTGGACGACAAATACGTCATTTCCTCCCGAATCCGGTGTGGTAGATCAATTCAGGGAATCCCTTTTTCCCCTGCTTGCAAAAGAGGGCAAAGACGTCAAGTTGAGGCAGTTGTGAAGAAAGCTTTCGATGGATTGACCGGAGAAGTAAAAGGTGAATTGCGTTTTGCAAAACCTGAGGATCGCTTGATGTAATCACTCTGGGGTTGTGCTTTTAGCTTCTTCAGGGCCGCGAAACCCCCTGAACATTTTAACAAAATGTATGACCTTTTTATCGAAGTTAATTTAACAGCTCAGATGGCTGAGAGGTGAAAGCATCCGCCTCTGGAGCTGTAGACTTGGGTTTTCAAGGAGGGTCAAATCAATGACTTTTGGTATTCACAGCTTCCTTGCTTGACGTTCAGCATTAAAAGGGCTGAGTGGAGAACAAGCCGGCAAGTTTACTTGATGTGCCATTGGGAAAAGCACTTAGCAAGATTGCCCCATCTTAGTGTGACAGACAGGTAGCCGGCAACTCCCAGGCGAGCTCGTAATTAGGAGGATAAATATGCAACTAAATAAAAAAAAAATACAATTTTTCACTGTATGTAAGTTGCAACCAAACAAGTGCAAAATCGTACATGTAAAAACTGCAGAGGGATCTGAACGCCCAAGACCAAAAGCCAGTAAATTAAAGCAAGTTTGAAACGTTTAAGATTGATTTTGTATCAGTGAAGGCAAATTATTGAAATAATTGAGCTGAGGCAGGCTCATTAATCCAAACAAACTGAATTTTTTCTCATAAACAACGCATTAAACAATTTCTCGAAAACAGCTAATTCCGATTAGTATGACAAAGAATTTCGACAATTCAACGAAGTTTGGTATAATTTTGATTGCAAAGATATTTTCGAAGACGTTGTAGTGCCTCAGGCTCCGCTTGTGACGGCATCAACGCCGCAAACGCGCTGTTGCTTGTCATTTGAATACGCTGACCTTGGCATAGCTAGTTATTACAGCTGTACGTCATGTCTGTACCTGACACTGGTAACGGGAATTGTCAACGTGACTTGATATAAAGCGGAAATTACTTGTCTTTCCGGGAAGTTCGGAAGCGAAACAGCGAATTATAAACAATTCACCCTCTCTTTTTGTTTATACTTTCTAGTTGTGCAATTTTAGCTCATTTAAATTTAAAAAAATCAGCTGAAATTTAGAGATTGTCTTATGTTTTTGTCAGGTTTTTACAAAGAATGCGCGGTTAAGGATGACTTAATCCATTGTTTTGTCACTGATTTATTGTCATCGATGTTTCATCAATGTTCTTGATATAGAGCTTGCTTTTGAAATATTCCCAATGATTAAAAAATAGTCAAGTTATTTACCCCTAGGTGCAGCAGCACTAAAAGAAGGAGTACGACTCTACGAGCCCACGCTGAGGATGGCTGACCTTTTTTTACAAACTGCCCCCCTTAACAATTTTTTTTAAAAGATACTTTTTCAGTGGTTCCCCTAGTTTTCTTCTTCTTGCATCAGCTGCTATTTTGCTTTACGTCTATCTTGAAAAACTGCGGATTCTTTTTTTGCTTCTAACCCTGATTTTTTTAGGAACGTATCATCCGCTTTCAGAGATGACGGATCAAGAAATTGAGGATTTGGTTGATGCTCATTTCTTGTTTGCAAAGCCAGCTTCAGATTTCCAGAGGAATGCTGGAATGGGCCGGGACTGGCCCGACGCTAGAGGCATCTTTTTCAACCCCGAAAGAACGTTCATTATATGGGTTAATGAGGAAGACCATCTGAGGATAATCTCCATGCAGGTTTGAAAAAAAAAATCAAATCTTCGATATTCTCACGGTATTACGTCGAAGCGTGTAGCGGATGGCCGGGGCCATCTTCGCTCCTTAGTGCCTGGGCAACACAGCTCTGAAGAAATATCGCGGCGGTGCCGAGCCATTGGCGACACTGTTCCCCAGTTGACCGGCCCGAGAATAAAACCTTAGACCTCTTGTGTGACAGCGAGGTTGTTAATCACTACGCCCAGTTTGTTAGGTAAATTATATTGCTGCATTTTATTTTCGGTCATATTTCTCGCTCGTTTATCTCAACAGATAAACACTTCGCTGCTTTCCATCATTTATTCATGATGTGAGATTATGTGTTTGTCTTGGCATGCACCTTCTTTGAAACTAACTGTTTTGCTTCGCTGATGAGAAAGTCTATCGACGATATATACCGATGGTGGGCTAAGTCACGTTATTGAGGGTGGGAAGATAAATTCCATAATAATTTACTTCAAGGCAAGCATAACTAAACGCTTAATTCAATCTATATCATTGGTGCAAGATAGAAGGAAATTTTCAGGAGTTGTTTGTTTCTAGGGGGGCTTGGAACAAAAATGCCTATCTTGCTGTTTTGTAGGTTCAGAAATATCGAGGTGCTAATGTAATGATACGTAGAACTTAAAAATTAGGGACCTTGAGCCCCCTGCCCTAGTGGTACGTTAATGGTATTGATCCTCTTATTTACTCGCTTTTTCGTTAATGTTTAGTCATAATCTGTTTTACAGAAAGGAGGGGATATGAAAGCCATCTACCACCGATTTTGTGAGGGTGTGAATCAGATTCAACAATCAGTGGCGGTGAGTGAAGCAAACAAATCAGAACCTCATCAAAACCGTGATATTACGCGGAAGCGTGTAATGAGTGGCGGGCCCATCTCCGCGGCTTGGCGCCTGCGCAAGTAAAGTTCCGAGGAAACGTCACAGCAATTGGGAGCCTTTGGTAACACTTTGTCTGATTTTACTGGCCCGGGAATCGAACCCCAAAATCCCCGCTGCAATAGCGGTGTCTGTAACCATAAATTTAAGTCCGAAAATGAAGTGAGTAGCTTCTTGAGTCAAATCTCATTGCACAGTTAAAGCGCTTGTAGCCTATTACCCAAGCTGGTATTTACAGCTTCTGTGCTTGATGCTCAGTCTAAGTGAAAAACAAACGAATAATTGCATCTTTTTGCGATCAAGGAAGGCCTTCTACGGGATTTTTTCTTTACGTGGTGGCTAATCCTAAACGATCCCGCTATACCCTCTGTCGCTTCCCGTAGGACATAATTGCAATCAAAAATATCAGGGGCGTGCCCAGGAACTTGAAGGAGAGGGGGGAGCCGCAATTCGAAGCCGTCCGTTTTCCGCCCAAAGTCAAGCGAAGAGCAAAAACAAAGTCAACACGTCCGCAGATGTCCAATTTTCCGGCCTAAAGTCAAGTGAAGAGCAAAAAAGAAAAGGTCATCACGCCCTCAGATTGTCCCCTTTATACGTATATCACCTTTACTCCACGAAAGTTTTGTGCATTTGTCTGATTTGTCTGCGGGGGGGGAGCGCGCGACCCCTCCCCCCCTGGATACGCCCCTGAATATGATGGGTGCTGCGTTTTAATAGAGGCATTCAACGCTATGTTTGTTCTTGTGTATTGCCGAACCATAACAACCAGTCCATAACCATCCAGAAAATAATAACGCAGACGTTTAAAATGAGTTAGCATGAGATCACTTGCATGCAAAAGTGCTGTTTCCAGCCTTGCATAGCTTACTACCAAAACCGTAGTAAGACTGTGAGGGGCCCGGGGCTAATTTTGAGATCCCCAAGCTTTTTTGAAGATCTGATATTGGATCGCCCCTGACCGGGGGGTTCCTATCACGGGAAGCCCCAGGGCTGTAGCCCCCGTAGCTTCCTCTCCTTTCTTAACCCGGCTTTGCTTATCCCACAAACATGTTGCATGCATAATAACGATTGATATCGCAGGCACAAGGATATGAATTTGAAAAGTCTGACAAGCTTGGATACCTCTGTACTTGTCCCACCAACATTGGCACTTCAATTCGTTGCAGCGTCCACATCAAGCTCATCCATCTTGGAAAAGATCCAAGATTCAAGGACATCTTGAAACCTTTGCGGTAAGAAGATGATAATATAAAAACGTAAGATAACCGCAAAATTGGGATTCGCAATGGTGTCGACCAAAACTTATTAACTTCATAGCGATCAGAATTTTTCTTTCGAAAAACCACCAGTTAAACAGTAACATACTTGTTAAAATATTTGATTTATGCAAAAATCAAGAAAACAGAGGCAAGAAGCCTTTTTAACCTAGCCTCGCAATGCCACTGGGGTCTTCTATACAGACGTACGTTTACAGTATATTTGACATTGCAATTTGTAGGGGCGCAGCAGAGGAAGAGGACAAATGGTGCAATTGCTTCCTCGAAATATTTCATGTGCCATTGATGTTGAACAGACTTGATCCTTTTTGGACCCAATAGGTGCTGCGGGGTGCAGTTTTTGCTGCCCCTAAAGATCTTTTTTGCTGCTTCGTTCTTAACTTCTTCGTTTCGACTCAGCTACAAGTCGAACATCGCAAATAATCCCATCAGTACATATTTCATCGTATTCGTAGCAGTTTTCAATTAGTGTATTTCGTGTAGTTGCTATGTCATAGTTAAAAATATGAATTGTGCCGGAAGGCAGCGCAGCGTTGTCGTGCTCGATGTCATGACAAAGCTTTAATTTCCGTAAAATTTTCTCTTATTTTTGATGCCAAGTGGTTGAGATCAATGAATATTTGTCATATCAGCACATTGTTGGTTCCGCTGGAAAATACAAGCCAGTGGCGTAACAACAAGGGGGGAATGGTACCTTTTTCAAGAACCTAAATTTGAAGAATACTTAATCGATTTTCATAAAATACGGTAATATTTGTAATTTTTAATTTTTTACTGTTGTAATTTGCCCCCCTCTTAACTTTATCGCTGGATACGTCCGTTATGCGAGCAAATTATGCTTACTTGTTCATTAGGCTATATGCATTATGCAGTGCTGAGGTGTGATATCTTGCCTGGATATTGTGCTAACGACGCAAACTTGTTCTCAAATACATTTGAGCTGTTCACTTATATGGCTGGTACTGACCTTGCTGGTTGAGTCCGTCAAGTGAGACAATAAACCCCAAAATTCACCTTGTTTATAGCCTACTGCTCATCAAAAAAATAATTTCTGAATGCTGATTTTAGTTTGGAGAAGCGAGGAACTGGAGGGGAATACCGTAAATCGAAACCAGACACGTTCGATATTTCCAATCTCGATCGTTTGGGAAAAACCAGCAATGAAATTGTGCAACTGGTAAGTTGGAAGTTAAAGTAGCGTACCTGGTTACTATCATAAGCTTGCAACCAGTGCCGGCGCTAGGCCAACTGAGCCCCCCCCCCATGAAAACTTCACGTGGGCCCCCATTATCCGCATGGAAAAAATAGGTGGTTTTACACATAATGCGGTTTTCACCCGATTTTGCATTTTATGCACATTCCACTTATTCGTACGATTTTTGATGAACAAACCTGACGAAAATGAGTCTCGTCAGCCCTGCAAGGCTGACGAGACTGTTATTACAGTCGATACATTAATTTCCTTGCAAATTTCTCAACTGACGGATATGTTTTCACGCAAAATACGATTGCGTTCGATTTTGCATCTACGCACCCCAGTTAAAAATCTAAGGTAGACCGCCGGAAGTGCTAACAATGCTTTATGCCTACTTACACCTTGCTTCTTTGTGTTCCAAATAAGACTGTGTTACTTTTATGATGTCACAATGGCAAGACGAATTACACAAAGATTGGTCGATAATGTCCAAATAAGACAAAATAAGGACGCAAGCCAAAAATAAGAACATTTAAAAATTAGGACAATAATATTTTCCAAGATTTAGAGTGTAGACTCTCAAAATAAGGACAAATCTTTGAAATGAGAACGGTATGGAATCAGTGGCGCAGCGAGAAATTTTAAAAAAGGGGACCATAATTTCTCCATTTTTCCAGCGCATTTTTTTTTCGGCAGAACTAGATTTGAAGCTGATTGTAAAACAAGAAAGGCTCTAGAGGGGTGCGGGGGCATTCTCCCCCGGGAGAATTTTGAAAATTTACATGCTGTAATGGCTATTTTTAGTGTTTTTCAAATATTTTTAGGCACATTTTGTTTACATTTTTCGACCCTAATTCTGAGTGCTTCGCCAAATATGATGCATTTTTGTTCGCACATGTTTGATTATGCGAATATGCGTGCTGAAGACGGAAGGCTTATTGCTAACGAAGAGATTTGAAATTATGGAAAAATAGTATACATCAAAAACATTTTTTGAAAATGGCTGTTTGGAGGATGCATACTCCTCATCCTACTCGCTGGATCCTCTCCTGGCCATATTACCCAAGCTGTAGCCTATTACCCAAGCTGGTATTTACACCTTCTGTGCTTGATGCTTAGTCTAAGTGAAAAACAAGCGGATAACTGCATCTTTTTGCGATCAAGGAAGGCCTTCTACGGGATTTTTTCTTTACGTGGTGGCTAATCCTAAACGATCCCGCTGTACTCTCTGTCGCTTCCCGCAGGACATAATTGCAATCAAAAATATCAGGGGCGTGCCCAGGAACTTGAAGGAGAGGGGGGAGCCGCAATTCGAAGCCGTCCGTTTTCCGCCCAAAGTCAAGCGAAGAGCAAAAACAAAGTCAACACGTCCGCAGATGTCCAATTTTCCGGCCTAAAGTCAAGTGAAGAGCAAAAAAGAAAAGGTCATCACGCCCTCAGATTGTCCCCTTTATACGTATATCACCTTTACTCCACGAAAGTTTTGTGCATTTGTCTGATTTGTCTGCGGGGGGGGAGCGCGCGACCCCTCCCCCCCTGGATACGCCCCTGAATATGATGGGTGCTGCGTTTTAATAGAGGCATTTAACGCTATGTTTGTTCTTGTGTATTGCCGAACCATAACAACCAGTCCATAACCATCCAGAAAATAATAACGCAGACGTTTAAAATGAGTTAGCATGAGATCACTTGCATGCGAAAGTGCTGTTTCCAGTCTTGCATAGCTTACTACCAGAACCGTAGTAAGACTGTGAGGGCCCCGGGGCTAATTTGCCCCGGGAATAAGTGAGGGTCCCGGGGATATGAGTTTCGTCAGCCCTGCAAGGCTCACGAAACTGTTATTATAGTCGATACATTAATTTCCTTGCAAATTTCTCAACTGACGGATATATTTTCACGCAAAATGCGATTGCGTTCGATTTTGCATCTACGTACCCCAGTTAAAAACCTAAGGTACACCGCCTGAAGTGCTAACATTGCTTCATGCCTATCTATACCTTGCTTCTTTGAGTTCCAAATAAAATTGTGTTGCATTTATGATGTCACAATGGCAAGACGAATTACACAAAGATTGGTCGATAATGTCCAAATAAGACAAAATAAGGACGCGAGCCAAAAATAAGAACATTTAAAAATAAGGACATTAATATTTTCCAAGATTAAGAGTGTAGACTCTCAAAATAAGAACAAATCTTTGAAATAAGAACGGTGTGGAATCAGTGGCGTAGCGAGAAATTTTAAAAGATGGGCCCATAAGTTCTACATTTTTTCAAGCGCATTTTTTTCGGCAGAACCAATTTGAAGCTGATTGAAAAACAAGAAAGGCTCTAGGGGGGTGCGGGGGCATTCTCCCCCGGGAAAATTTTGAAAATTTACTTGCTGCAATGGCTATTTTAAAGCTTTTTTAATATTTTTAGGCAAATTTTGTTTAAATTTTTTGACCCTAATTCTGAGTGCTTCGCCAAATCATTTTTGTTCGCTCATGTTTGATTATGCGAATATGCGTGCTGAAGATGTAAGGCTTATTGCTAACGAAGAGATTCGAAATTATGGAAAAATAGTATACATCAAAAACATTTTTGAAAATGGCTGGTGGGAGAATGCATAACCCTAGTCATCCTATCCCCTGGATCCGCTCCTGGCCATAAGCTACAGAAACCATCAAAAGAGCCTGGCATACTTTAATCAATTGGCACCATTAATTTTGTTCTTTTTTACTAAAAGGCAGAGTCAAAGGGGAGGTGAGGGCATGGCACAATGCCCCCCTAAACACGCTCCTGTATGGAATCCCTGTGTATAACTGGTTCGTGAGGAATGCTCATTTTTTTAATTTTTAATTCTTAAGAACACGATTTCTGGTTCCATAGAGCAAGCGTTTACCGGACTACCGGCAAATGTTTTACCTAAAATCGTTTTAACACTTGACAGCGTCACAATAATAAATTAAAATTAATGACAAACTGCCCAGCACAGAGTGACATGACATGGGAAAAAGCTGGAGAAAAGTATCCAAGAAAATCATCAATCCATTTGGCAATAACCGGTATTAAAAAAAAACAATTGAGGTTTTAAAGTAGGCCTTACCCAAAGTTATAATGTGTCATAAATTTGAACTTTTAGCGATACATTTGACGAACCAATTTTGATCCTCTTTGCTTGCGTAGTCGCACACCTCTAATGCTTTTGTGTAAAAACCATGGTAAACCGGTAAAACCTTCAAGCCTCTAAATACCTACCATGTAAGACCTCATTCGAAGCAAGGCGCATGAAATAGGAAGTTATTATTCTTGCTATAACTTACAGTATATTTCATAAAATGTGTATTTTGACCGAAGAAAATTATGCTATCGTTCATTCAGCAGATCAAAAAAATCGTTTACATACAAGCGATTATGCCTACATTTCAAGCAAGAACGGCACTATTGGAGTCCAACATTCTTCAACCCTTCTTTTTCCCGTCAGCACCTTTCTACACACACGCACACAAACAAATTAATGTTGCATCGTAACACGTATTAAAATCATCTCCAAGTAAAAAAACGCCGCGGTGCTAAGGGCGGGGCCCCTGACTAGGCCTGGGCCCCATCACCGGCCGGGGGGTTCGGGGGGCGGTTCCGCCGGCCCTGCTTGCATCAATCATAAAAAGTTTATCTCACCGCGATGACAAATGCAGTGGTATATGTAGCCGGTGCTATAGAACCGTCTCACATACTTTTATGGAATCAACGAACTATTCGGTACCGAAGGTTATGCTTGTATCTTTAGTTGAAACTAGGGTTACCACATTTTCACGGCGTAAAAGGAGGACAGGTTCTTTGAAGCCGAGGTCCAGGTCATCAGGTTCGCATATGTCCAATTTTCCACTCAAAAATCAAGTGAAGAGCAAAATTAAGTTTGCCCAGTCCTGAGCTAAAACTCCCTAAAAGCTTCGTGCTGCTCCAGCAATTGCCGAAAAGGAGGACATTTGGGCATTTTCTAATGTCCTCGGAGGACAAATTATTTTTCATTAGAAAGGAGGGCATGTCCTCCAAAAAGAGGACGTATGGTAAGCCTAGTTGGAACAGAACCGGCCGAAACTATTACTTTTGTAATAGAACCCGTTGACAAAAAATCTGAATTTCACCACCAAACAAAACTGTTTAGCGTAGGCTAGTGGTTCGTTCATGTGGTGCAGAAAAATACCCTAACTTTAGGAGCCTACCATTTTAATGCAGAGAGACTTCGCACATTTCAGATTTTAGCTAAGACTAAAACTTATGAATATCTAGCTATTTCAGATTTTCGCTTGATTAGATTTGCAATTTTTATTTCTAGTAAGAACAAGTTCATTATCAGTGAGTTATGAAACACCTTACGGCACGAAGGTAGGCCAAGGACCTGATTACTCTTTAAATAATTATTTTTGAAATTTCTTTGCAGGTCATCAATGGAGTGAAGCTCTTGATCGAAATGGAGAAGCGGCTCGAAAGTGGAGCTTCAATTGATGATTTGATTCCAAAATAAGTTCAAAAATGTGCAACATGAAATTATTAAGTAAAAATTTTTATCATTGTGTTTCATTTTCGTAACCAAGAGGTCGAAGTTCAAATTCTGTGAGTTGTTTTGAAAAGTTATTGTATCGAGTCCGTTAATAAATAATTCAGCACGAAACTTGTGCTTAAAAAATTAAATTGGATCACATGAGCATACTGTAAGTTTACTAAAAAGTAGGATCCGATTTGCTTCAGAGAGCGCCACCACTCAAGTGTTTAATATACTTTGGTGCCACCTTACGGTAAACTTGGAATTGTTAAATCTCCATCAACAGTTCTACACTTCAATCTCACTTCGATCACAAAAACCGAATCCGAACGATTGGCGTAATGGTTAAAGATACCGCTGTCCGTGCGGGAGATCTGGGGTTCGATTGCCGAGTCAGTCAAATCCGACAAAGTGTCGTCAAGGGCTCGCCGTCGCTGTGACGTTTTTATGGAGTTGTGTTGCCTAGGCGCTAAGCGACGGTCTAATCGTAACACGTTTGGGCGTATTACCTCGAGTTCATTTTTTTGAAACATCTTGAAAAAGTAGGAAAAAGACTGTAACCCAATGCCAGACTTTGAATCACCGATGGCACCATATCGAGTTCACTTAAAATCATAAGTGGGCACAGCTAACGCAAAAATTAGCTCCGCTAACAGCTAGTCCGATAACCAAAAGGATTAGCTTCGCTAACGCTAATCCGATAACACGAATTTTTTGTTAGTGGAAGCTAACGCTAGTCCGCTAACCCGCTAATTAATCATAACATTATAATTTGAGGCAGAAACAACGAAAAATAAACTTTGCAACTAGTAGCAATCATTTTAATATCGCGTTTTTCAGTTGATCAGCCAAATCTAAACAATATCGTATAAACGCAAGTTCCAAAAATTTATTTAACAGCACGGTATATTGTCGAAGTTTTGGGCACGCGCTGAAAGAACTTACAACATTGAAATAAACTCGGCAGTGAAATTAGCACAGTACTGAAATAAGCACATTCACTAAATATGTTGAGCAGGGAAATAATAAGCACAGTAGGTCTACTAGAATAAACGTCGGTGTGACCAATCTGACCATGTCTGACTATCGCGCCTTTGCGAAATGCAAGGTTGATAGACCGGCAGTTGAGAGAGGTTAGCATACCTTTTCTAGGTACCAATAACCAAGTATACTGCGACCTACTGTGAGTATCTACGTCAAAAATCCGTCGACGAAAAGTGATTTCTGCCCAGAGATGGAAATCGGGTCGGGTTTTTCGGGTCGGGTTCGGGTCGGGTCGGGTTCGGGCCTAACTTTCATAAGAGAAATCGGGCTCAATCGAGGGCACACTAGCTAATAATTTTTTTACATTAGGATATTTCTCAAAACTAGATTTTTGGGCGCCGAACGGCCGAAGTGACTAGCTGGTAGTGTACTACAGATTTAGTAATAATTAGAAGCTCTTCTGCACTAAGATCATTAACAAAAGACACTGCGTTATGCATTGCTAATAAGTGCTCTAGCGCTCAGTCGGAACGCGACTTTTCCTCCTGCGGACTGATCATAACAGCAAGGCGGACATTGCTATCTCCAGAAACCGTGGAGGCAATAGAACTACTGAATTCTGCTTATCAATAAATAAATCAATCATTGATTTATTAGTGTTTTTGTTTTGTTTTTTTCTAAACAATAAAACTGCTTTGCAGCACATTACCATTCAATTATGTAGCATAGCCTACTTAATGAACCGGAAAAACTACTGTCGGGCCGAATCGGGCTTCCTTATGAGGCCTCGGGTTCGGGTCGGGTTCGGGCTTACTTCTTCGGGTTCGGGTCGGGTTCGGGCTGAACCAACACGGCCCGATTCCATCTTTGTTTCTGCCGGGTCAGATTGGATGCGTTTGGCCATAATGGGGGCCCAAAACCCCCCCAAAAAACGCTAGCATACCCTTTCTAGGTACCACATGAAACCTAGTTGAAACGAAAGCTTACATCGACCAGATCACGAAATGGTATGTGACAGAAATTTTTTCGGCTGCTTTACCTCGGCCGAAGTCCCCAAAGTGTAAACTATGACGTCACAGCGAATATATTTTGACTAAGAATCGCATGAAACTTAGTGCAAACAAAAGCGTACATTGCACTGATTATAAAATGGTACTATATGTGACAGAAATTTTTTCGGTTGCGTTACCCTCGGCAGAAGCCCCAAAGTTTTATTTATGACGTCATACGAGTCCTTTTTGCTGTGACGTCATAACTCGCTGTGATGTCATAACTCGAACTTTGGGAGCTTCCGCCGGGGGTGTAAGGCAGCCGAAAAAATTCCGGTCACATACCTTTTTGTAATCAGTGCAATGTATGCTTTCGTTTGCGCTAAGTTTCATGCGGTTCTTAGTTCAAGTTTTTTCGCTATGACGTCATGATTCAAACTTTGGGGGCTTCTGCCGGGGGTAAGCAGCCGAAAAAAAATTTTTGTCACAAACCATTTCGTAATCAGTGCAATGTACGCTTTCGTTTGCACCAAGTTTCATGTGATACCTAAAAAAGGTACGCTATAGCATACCTTTGTGACGTCATCACTCGAACTTTGGGGGCTTCTGTCGGGGGTGAAGCAGCCGAAAAAATTTCTGTCACAAACCATTTCGTGATCTGGTCGATGTAAGCTTTCATTTCCAGTAGGTTTCATGTGGTACCTAGAAAAGGTATGCTAGAGTTTTTTGGGGGGTTTTGGGCCCCCATTACGGCCAAACGCATCCAATTTGACCCGGCAGAAATCACTTTTCGCCGACGGTTTTTGACGTAGTACTCATAGTAGGTCGCAATATACCAGACTTGGGCAAAATACTCTCCAAATGTATTTAAATGCAAATACAAAATACTGTAGATTGACTATACAGTATTTAAATACAAATACAAAATACTTTTCGGCAATACTTGTAAATACAAAATACAAATACTGTACTTTAACAATGTGTTTAAATACATTTCAAAATACTTTTCCGAAAAACAAAAAACGTATGAACCAAACCGAATTTTGGAAATCCAAAAACACTACAAGACATAGCTTTTCGAGTAAGCCTACTTTTAAAATTTCGAAAAAAGTGAAAATCAACAAAGTTGCAGATACGTCCCTTTTATTTCGGCGGCAGCTTTGTTCAGCGTTATTTGTTATCTATTGCGAGGAACAAGTATATTTAAAATACAAAGTACAAACACTTGTTGTAAAAAGTATTTAATTACAAATGCAAAATACATTAAAATAAATGTATTTAAATACAGATACAAAATACAGTATTTTGTATTTGAAATACGTATTTTGTATTTTAAATGCAAAATACATCCCAAGTCTGCAATATACTTGGTTATTGGTACCTAGAAAAGGCATGCTAACCCCTCTCTAGTCTCTCAGCTGCCGGTTTATAACGTATTAGCTCCTACATGTCAAAACAGTGATTGCGCAAGAGTTATTATTGCTTGATCTAAGCGCGTTGCTAGAAGAGTACCGGTAAATATTTCTTTGGCACAAAAAACGGGAAACATAGTAACGTAAAGGCTTTTCTTTATTAAAACCGTGGTAGCAACTATTCTTATTCTAGCGGATTGGCTGAAAAAATTAGCTTCGATAATCAGTCCGCTAACATTCTTAAACGTTAGCTGACCAGCTAATCCGTTAGTGAAAAAATTAGCTTCGCTAATTAGCGGATTAGCGATTTGTGCTCACCTATGCTTAAAATAAATAGCGACCTGCTTTGTATTCCTTGAAACAATTTTTTGACTTGATCCTTCTCGGAATCGTAGCCAGAGTATAATGCTCCAAAGGAAAGGCTTTGGGTAAAGAGCGTGCCTCTGGAGCTGTCGACTCTGGAATGATTTCGAGTTGGGTCAAATCAATGACTTCAAAATGAATATTCACGTACCCTGCATGAGTTTGACGTTCAGGATTAAAGGAACAGTGTGGAGAACGAAAGTCCGGATCTTACAGAATTGGTGGAGAAGAAGCCGGCAAGTTTGCTTGTTTTGCCGTTGGGAAAGCACTTAGCGGAATTTCTTAGATTGCTCGGCAGGTGGCCGATAACGCTTATGCGAGCTCGTTATAGCACTTTGTTCCTTTCTCGTCATAAACATGCCAATAAAACGCTCTACCTCTGCGGTCATCAAATTGAAGGCACTAACCGGGATTTCTCCATCTAAGAGCGGTAGACAGATGGCTGGTAACTCCTAAGCGAGCTCGCCACCTTGCTTTCTCTTGTAAATATGCTATTAAACTAACTCTACCTATACGGTGATCAAATCAGTTTGTCGCATGCTCAAAGCGTAAGCTTGGGATATCGAAAAGCACTAATCACACAATGTAATATAAAATTTATTGAAAGAGTTAGAATATCAAAAATACTTGCAACACATAATACATTTTCGTATAAACACTAAAAAATAATCAAGCTTACCCAAAGATGAATCTGCAATGTTGCGTAACACAACGCGTAGAAAACCGTTATGTTAAAATTACGCAAACACAAATTTGCTCGCGTCAACAGGTGCGAAGCCGGGACTTTTTAGGAGAGGGACCAAGAATCTCATAAATGTTTATTTTATAGTGCATTAAGCCTAGAAACATCTAAGTGTCAATACATCAGTATGTATGACTTAAAAATTAGGTGGAGGCAACCCCCAGGGCAGGGCCGAATTACGGGCGGGCTGCAGCCCGGGGTCCCCTAGTAAATCGCGTTCTCTTAAACCCAAAAAAATTAGCCCCGGGTGCCCGAAAGCCTTAGTACGGCCCTGCTCCCAGAGTTCGCAATTGATCAATTTGCACTTTGAAAAAGTGAAAAAAATAAGGCTGCTTACACGAATCAGAACATTAGGTAAATATAATGGGAATACTTAGTCAATGAATTATACGCATAACCAATGGCATTTTTTACCCCCCAAAAAATCAAATATTCATTAAACTCGAGCCTGGCGGTATAACGCGAAAGTGTGTAACGGGAGACCGGACTCATCTCCGCGTTTCAACGCCTGGGCAACACAGCTCCGACAAAGCATCGCAGCGGAGGCGAGCCGTCAGCGACACAGCGTCCGACTTAACCGGGTCGACATATTGAATCTCCGTACAAATAGCGATGTCTTTAACCATTACGCTTATCAATAGCATTTTAACCTATAAAAACAGCAATAGAGTTGGAGCAACTGTTAAGGCAAAATCAAAGACTGCAGCAATTGCGAAAAGTGTTTTTACAAAATGCTCCTGAAGAATTCAATTTACAACGTAATGTTATGGTGTAGTTAGAACAAGGTCAGCAAACTCTTCACTCTTTGCTTTTTTCAGCCGAAGAATCAGTTTGCTCATTTTCTTCACTCTTCCCATTTTTCTCAACCAGCCACACTTCGTTTCGTCGATTAAACCATCTGAAAGGACTGTCATAGCCGACTGCGTAGAAATTATCGGGGTCTAGTTTCGAACCATCGACCCCATGATTGAGAAGATCGTCATAAAGAAGTTTCGCTTGCTCACGAAATTGAGGTCGTTTGGCATAGCCACGAAAGGTGCTGAAATAAAAATTTGTTGAGATTCTCAATAAAATTCAACAACCCTTCGCAGGTCATAAGGTCTGAGTCGAGGAAAAGCATGTGAGTCATTGCGTTAAAATCTATTTTTCTTCCTTTATTACGTAGTATATTTCTTCTATCACGAGAAAGCGACCAAAGCGATATACGAGCTCGCTTAGGAGACGCCGACCACCTGTCTACCACTCCGTGATGACGGAATCCCGTTGAATGCCTTTCCCAACGGCACAACAAGTTAACTTGCCGGCTTGTTCTCCACACTGTCCCATTAATGCTGAGCGTCAAGCAGGGAGGCTGTGCAACGCGCGTACCAATTTTACACTCATTGGTTTGATCGCACTTGGAATCAAACTCGAGTCTACAGCTCCAGAGGCAGACGCTCTTACCACTCATCAATCTGAGGTTTAAAGTTAATTATTTCTATTGTAAATCCTTCCAGTTAAAACTGAAGCCAATTTACAGAAAAACATGACCACTCTAATGGGGAAGCAAACAGCGAAAAAATTAAGAGGGGCAAATAGGCAACTTTGATGCAGCCCGTTGACAGTGTTATGCAATGACGTCACCATTGCAACTGCCCTTACTGACAGCCGACCTTCCACCTTTCCCGGAGCAAATGACAAGAAGCAAATTTTCAGCATAGGCCTACTTCAGATTGGGTTTGTCATTAACAGGGAGAGCAAACCCCAGCGCCCTCCCTGGCTATTCCACTGCAATCATAATTCAAATAACTTACTCACCGAACATAAACAATGAGTTCTTTTCTGTGTTCAATGAAAACATCTGGGTTACTGGGTTCTGGGGGTGCAGTTTGGAACGAAGCAGGGGTAAAAAATGACATTGAGTAATCGTCGTCACCTTTCTGGGACATTTCCATCGTGACTGGTACGGTCATGGACATTTTTTGCTCTGAAAGTTAAATAAAATATTATTACACAGAAAATAAAGCAGCATGTCTGACCAAAAACTTGAGAGATTACAAGTCGTAATACTTACAAACAAGGCCATGTTTAGAGGGGGAGGTATGAGAGATGAACCCCACCAAAATATTTAACCATTACCCAGGTGTGTAGTCAGGGGGAAAAGGGTACATTGCACATCTCTGATTTAGAGATAGACCATCAAACATCTTTTTATTGACACCAAAATCTCTGGCTTGCTATGCCACTGCCAGTAGTGAATATATTCACAGCAACATATCCCTCCCCTAGAATATTTTCTAAACACAGCCCTGCTTACAACTACATCATAAACACTTATCGTACCTTTGTTATTACTTCCTTGTATATAACCAAATAGTTTCCAAAATGACTTGTTATCATTTTTGCTCTTCTTAGTCGTTGCCCAATTAGCTGTTGGATAGCATCGGATTTGAAATGAACCATCCTGAAACACAAAGTTGGTTTATTACGCAAACCAGGAAGAAAAAGTATGTGCCAGTCACAAAGATACAGGTTTTTGAAATAGACTGCAGACTTATCAGGGTCACAATATTTTTAAAATAACACAGAAGCAAATGATATCACCTTCAACTGTACACCAGTGCTGTTTGTTGCAGAGACATTTGAATGGAACAAAAACAATTAAACATAACCACACTGTAGATATCAATGAAGTTAAGGCTGATATGCAATATCTGAGTTCATCACTTCATGCTGCTGAAGCCCATGCAAGATATATTGAGTTGTTACCACATGTTAAAGTGTCTGATAGTTCAGCCACTACAACCATACAAGCACACTGCTTACAGGTTTAGAGCACTGATATGTAATATAGCATAGTGCAAAGAGAGCAGCAGTGGGATTTATTTTTGGCAGTGGCTATCTATATGAGCCCATTAGAACAGCCTCTCTGCACATTATTAGCAAACAGGTGGCTGCCATTAACTACCGGTACATCAACAGCAATACAGAATAAGAAAGATGAAAAAAATGTTATTATCCTGTCCACGTGTCCAATTTACATGGGCTTTAGGCCTACGATTCTTGGTTCTAATTTCTGCATCATAATCAATTTCTTGATGCCATTATTTTTAATAATTACATATTTACAGAATTTGCAATAGCTTGATTGATATCGATTTTAATGATTTTTTTGTATGTGATAAAGCTGATTACAATTTGCGAAGACATACTCTGGTATACTGATGATGATGACGATGATACTCTGGTACTGAGATGTAAACATTACCCCAAGCATGACTCTTTTAGATACTTTTTTTGCTATCGAATCATCTTAGTTTGGAATTTGTTACCTGAATCTGTTGTTAGTTTCACTACTTTAACTGCCTTCAAGAAATGTTTGAACAAATTTGACTTACACACCATTTGCTTGTTTGTATATTAGTCTCAGTATTGCTTTTATTTTACCAGTTTATTTGTTATGTTTCCTAACCCTTAACTACTCGCACCCTTTTTTTTAACGTAACTACTTGCATGGTGTACTTTGTACGCCAATGTTAACGTACAGCATTTATTTTCCGAAACAAATGAAATTATGCACAAAAACCGCAAGAACGTTCTTTAGAATGATTCATCAGTTGCAAGATGTGCACAGGTGTCACATTTCCCATCAGTTTTCGCATGAACACTTGTGCACATCTTGCAACGCATGAATCATCCTAAAGAACGTTCTTGTGGTTTTTGTTCCCCAATTGCATCATCATCTAAAGACCTAATCCATCTAGCCATTATGTATAAAGTATTTCTGCATACAAAAACAGCATAAGCAAGCAAAAAAACTATAAAAAGAAAAAAATCTTTTTAAAAAAGCACAAAAAATTATAGTTACTTAAGTACTAGCGCAGTGTATTTTGTACACCAAAACAGCACCCCCACCCATTTGTCTTGGCATACCGTCCACCACGTGCTTTCTAAAACTACGCTAACGCGTCAAAGCATGCCCGTGGAGTTAATTAGAGGATAAATGGCGCTTGCTGCCTGCAGAATTTTAGGAAAGGGGGGGAGCCGAATTAGTAAAAATAGTGTACAAAATACACCAACACGAGTAGTTAAAGGTTAAACGTGTGCTTCAAGGTAATCAATAACATTTCTGTTCTGTCATGATGTGTCTTTTTTCTTGCTTCATAGTGTCAAATTTCATAAATAAATAATCACTGTTTTTAACTATGACATCATAAAATTGAGTAAACCCATGATGCAAGAACCAGAGCCAAGAATTGTGGGCCTAAAGCCTACTAAAATTGGACATGTGGACAAAATTGAAATTGGACATGTGGACAGGTTACTTATAAATGTAGCATGGATGCTACATTAGGCTGTTAGGGATTGACTGATTGACTGGGGCCAAGGCTCCGGCCGGGATGCCACTTTTTGCCCTGGTCTGGCCAGGGTAGTCATAAAAATTGGCCGGGGCCAGGGTTGAATTTCAAATGTATTTACCATATATATACTACGACGTAAAAGACGACCTTTAAAGTGCAAAAACAACCCTTAAAAATTGGAGTGGTCTCACTCATACAACGAATATTAAAGTCATATCTTAATTTTTACATAAAGATGTTTTTCATTTTGTATGAAAAATGTGCTGGTGTATAAAAATAAAGAACGAGCATGATAAAAGCGTTATTGAGGTTCGTCATGCACTTATGAATGAAAAACATGAGCAATTATGAAAGCATTACCTGACTGAAATCATTACGTAACACCATTGACGGCATTTATATACATGAGGAGTGAGGACGCTAGTAGCCTGCTTAGCTATGTATTCTTAGACACAATATAAAGCATTGTACCGATATAAACCCCAGCCCTGGCCGGGGCAGGCGCAATTCCTCGGCCCCGGCCAAAATTGTTGCCCCAGTCGTTCCCTATGCCACATGCAAGCATTTTATTTAACCACAAAATAAACGGTACCTCTGGCTGGTTAGGCATAAGTTTCCAAGTTGGTTGTTCATAACCACGATAAGCTTCATTTGGTTTCAGTTCCGGAGCATCAAACCATCCCATTTTGAGTGAATTTCGCAACTTTAAAAAACTGTTACTGGTACTTGTAGTAAAACTTCCAACACAAACAACTATCTTTCTGATGGAAAACCTTAACATAAAGCATATGCTTATATAGATAGACTACACTGTTAAAATATAAATTACACCCAAGATTTTTTTTGCATTAATGATTCAATCATTCAAAACTTACCACTCTGCACATACCAGTACCACTGTACCAGTACCGTACACAGTAGTCACTAGTCAGGTACCGGTAGTCAAAGCAAACACAAAAACTTAAATTATTTAAATTGACATTAGGCTAACAGAATAAGAGTACTGGGGCAACTGACTGTCTATTTGCTTTATCAAATTCGGTATACAATAAATTTCTTACAAAGCTTTGATAAAAATTAGACCATCCAACTATGCAAGTAGGCTACCACACCCTGCTTCTTTTTTTCTATCTGCAAGCAGGCAAACTGGATTGCTATAGCCTGCCTAGGCTATTAATAATCACGAGAAATGAAACCAACAGAGGACTGATCGATTCTTGGGTAGCGAACGAACCAGCTTGAACAAGGGTTTTATACCCGCCTCCAGCTTTGCGATAACCACTTCACTGCTAACACGTCGCCTTCTCTGTTCTCGTGAGTTACATAATCGATTGTTGATGTTGATATGATACGCCTGACTGGTTTCGCGGACTGTTATGCAACTTCGTAAACATGCTGATTACATCGTGATTACATCGTCAACGTTTACGATTACGACGGATCATCCAAAAAATCCGTATTTTAAATAAACAAAGAGAGATGACAACCACGAGTACTACTCAAGCTAAACTCAAGCAAGTTTTACTGAACATTTAACTTTCCACAAGTCCAGTTTTAGCGGGCCAAAAGCCCACGAGCTTTTTGCATCATGATTAAACATTTGATGTCATAAATAACCACTTTTTTCAATTATGTAATGTGGTCAGGGTAATTGCGAAGGCTTCTCTCATATGACTGAAGTTGACCTACAGAATGATAGCCTGTCTAAAGTAATGATCAAAAGAGTTATAATAAACCAGTGCAATTTTCTTAAGCTCGATAACTGCAGAAATCGTCAGCTATTAAGTCTGTATAAACTTCTCACAAACTGGAAACTGCACCAATCAGACTTAAAAAATCGAAGCAGTATTCGTTGTTAACATTTACCGGTATAACAGCAGGCCTACAGTGCGGGGCATACTTGCTCGTTGTATTTTATAGGGAAAGATGCCACTTTTGGAAGCTCCGTTTGCCAACTTTCGCATCGGCAATTGTTTCGTGTATCATCACGATTCGAATTGGTCTGTGCCATATCTCACGTAGACCAAACGTGACAAACTTAGTAGAATAGGTCACAAACTAACAGGTAAATCCAGTGACTGCGCAAAGTAGGATAAACAACTGACAACGACAACTCATTTTCAGCGCAGCAACGAAACGCTGCAGCAAGCTAAGTTACTTATTGCGAAGTGCAATGAAGCTTGCCGAAAACTTCCAGTTGGCGAACGCAAAGGTTTGTTTTACTGAAGATTTCGTGTCAGAAGCGTAGCGGCATTTTGTTGAGTTTTTGCCTGTTCGAATACCGTGAAATCTGTTGATGCAACGTAACAATTGGCACTTGTTGTATAATGTTATTGTTTGACAATGACGTAGTTGTTATATAACAGTTACGTAACGGAAGGCGATCACATGTTGATTTGGACCAAAGTTTCGAGTTGTGGCTTTCAGCCAATACTTCAAAATACTCGTTAGTCGAAAACTTTTTGTTGGAGAGTGAGACTGCAATAATTTTGAAAGTGTTTGAGATAATGTTTCATGCCTACATGGCCTGCAGCGTCAGGAAGCTGTTATAAAACCAACTGTTGAAGATAATGACGCCGCAACAACGTGCCGTGTAAATTTTGGCAGTTAGCGCCTTAGCTATCATTGGTTGAGCTATTTTGGAAACATCGTGATTTGGTAAAGATTATGTTACACAATTTAAGTTGTGCTAAGCAGAACAAAGTCTGCTATTTTGTGGACAGCAGCTGCATCTAGCTAGTCTTGTGACTTTTTAAGTTATCTTTAAGAAACGAAAAATATATATGCTCTTAAACTTAAATTGTTAGTCATTAACTAAACTGCAGTCAGCAGCAGCATCTTTTTACAGCTAAAATGCAATAGAACTGAAAGCAACAGCTGATGCACAGAAAGCTGCAGCTAGTCAAACCAGTGCTTCCTCTTGACCTGCTTATATTCCGCTTAAGTTAACGGTAATTCAATTAGTTGCATCTGTCAGGTTTACAAAAAGCGATAGCCTTGGACTCGCGTCCCTGTGAAGTTAGGATGCTGAGATTGCATTTTGAGTGTAATCTAAACGTTTATGTATTTTTTGTAGAGCTGAAATTTTTTATGCTAACTCAACTTGTCGAAACCAATTTGAAAATGTTGTATTATGTTGCATTATCGTGTTTGGTGGTTTTAGCAACTGGCAAACCATATCATGGTTACGAGCAACCAGATTATACCTTGGAAAAATACCAGCCTGCTGTAAGTTGAAATAACTTAACTTTGAATTACACAGTTTGGAAGTTTTTTTTATATTTTTCATAAAATTTAAGCCCGTTTTGTTAAAATAACGGCAAATAAATTTTTTTAGTCATTTGTAGCTCTTAAATCTTTTTTCTGTATCAATATGCGCACCGAAAGATATTAACGTTTCGAAAGTTTAAAGTTCTTGTTCTCATCAGGATCAGTCTTTTGAAGTGCGACGATATGCCGCCGCGAATTGGACCGGCACCTCAATGGTAGATGAACAACTTCACTCGTCCAGAGCCTTCATGCGCTTATTCGATTACATCCAAGGGGATAATGTGGAAAGTAAGTGTTTTAACCAACTTTAGCGTGGCAGAGTTGAAACTTTTCTTGTTTCGAGTAAAAATAATGTACTTTCCCCTCACAATTTTGCTAATTTGACCTCGCTTCCATTATTTTGCATGCCTTGTCTTTATTTTTATTTCAAGTACAGTATTTAAAACTTCCGGGATTCCAACGCTCTTTGCTAAGATAACGAAGATCGTTTTTTGTCAGTGTGTCAGAAAATATTTAATTATTAAGTTTCTGCCTTTCTGCTTGGTTCTGTGGTCTAATGTGTAATGATTTTCAGAGTCGAAAATGTCGATGACTGTTCCAGTTACCATCAAATTCTCCACCCCAGCATGTGCTTTTTGCAACCAGACATTTACCATGTCTTTCTACGTCCCCAAAGAATTCCAGCATTCTGCCCCCGAACCCAACGACCCCATGGTGTTCAAAGAACCCAGAAAGGAATTGGTTGCCTACGTCAGGTATTTTTGCACTTTTGAATTCTTTGGTGTTAAATTTCGGTTAGTCTATTCCAAAGTTATAACATTACAAATCTACTTCATGAGAAAAGTTTTCGTTTTTTTTTTTCGAAGAAATGAAGATGACTTCAAGATGGGCACTACAAAGTAGGGCATCATAAGCGGATTCAGGGAGATTAAGGGACTCAAACTCTTTTAAATTTGATTTTATAGGCTATACGTATACGTTAGAACATTTCATGTTCGCAAACCTACAAAGGCTGCAAAATATAGATTTTTTGGATCCTTGCCCCCCCCCCCCTACCAAAATAAGAGTTTGGATCCGTCCTTGCACCTTCGCGGTTTTTTCTGGCCGGAAAGTTTTTTTTTCCTTTTTCAAAAATTTTGTGTTGTCCCAAAATACCTTATCGTTATTGTAATTTTAGTTAAAAGAGCCTGCGGTATATCTGGGGCAGCTCCTTAGAAAAATGAGCTTTAGCAAGAAGTAAAAAATATAAATAGTTCGTCTTGAAAGCGAAGGGCGTTTTAAATAATTACGCGACAAATCTAGGCGCTAATCAGGGGTTCGAGTAAATGTTTGATTCGCACAAACATTTTTTCCCACCATATTAATAGCTGTGTTGGCTGGTTTAATAACAGTGTTCAAAATTAAGTTGTTTTGATGGAACTTTACCTTTAAAACTTTTTAGGTGTCCATGTTCGGCATGTTTTGCGTTATGACGAACCTCATTTCAAAAAACACCTTGAGGTCCAGTGAATTACCGTTATTTTGAAAAGAGATTGAAAAATTACAAGCATAGCTCTTGACTCACATTCACCCTGCCCACCTACGCGGTTTTGTGGTTACGAAGGGCAACGGGCTTATGGCATCACAATTAAATTCTTGAAGCCATAACCACTTGTTTTAATTTTGACATCAAAAATCTAATTATGATGCACAAAGCCCTTGAGCTTCTTGAACCGCTTAAACTGGACATGTGGCAGGGTAAATGTAGCCTAGTCTAGTCGTAAAAATTTTAATGGTACCGCCAGAGCCGGCGCCAGAGCAGTCGACTTAGGGGGCCAAGCGTTTATCAGGGGGGCCAAAATTTGAAATTAAGCACAAAAGCCGCAGTCTTCAAAAGAAAAAGCTTGTTATTTGGGGGGGGGGGCGAGGCCTCCCCTGGCTCCCCCTTGGCGCCGACCCTGGGTACCGCTGATAGAGAAATGTATGCAAAAAAGTTGACAATAGTTTTTAACAATAGCGTATAAAATTTCATTAGCCTTATATAACGGAGTTAGTTCAGGGATATCTAGAACGAGTTAGGTTAGGACTTTTTCGCCATATTTCAATATGGTGTTATCAATGTATCGTACATCAAGTTAGAATATTGGTTCAAGTTTATTGGAAACATCCATAGGTGCGCTGCCCCTAAATTTTCATTCATCAAAAAATCAGATTATACTCGCCGTATTACGCCGAAGGCATGTGCCGAGTGGTGAGGCCTTCTCTGCGGCTTTGTGCCTGGGCAATACAGCTCCGAAGAAACGTCGCAGCGGTGGCGATCCGTTGGTGACGCTCGATTTGACCGGCCCTGGAATCAAACCCCTCATTTCCCGCGCTTATATAAATATCTGTAACAACTTCGCCAACTGGCCGGTATTGTCATTGATTTTTGTTCAAAATTTGAAAATGTGTTTGTTCTAGAACGTTCGATGGATACGCGAAGCAAATGGACTACCTTGAGAACGCCATTCATCTTTACAGCGATTTGCTACGCAACGGAATAACTGAGAAAATGTTGGTCAAGGATTTCTTTTACGGGGCATCTTATGACAGTCCTATGCACTTTTTTGCTCGGAGAAACGAAGTTTGGATTTTAGCCTCTAAGTAAAAGATCCCATCCCTTGGTCCAGGCCGTTAAGAAAACAGGCCATCAAAGTTGTAAGAACTTTTCATAACTGTGTGTTCTTTTTGTTTGTTGTTGTATTTCACTCTCTTTGTTCACACATTCTCTTATGAAATAATGCAGTAGCCATATTGGATGTGAATTGCGTGCAATCGTGTTTGTTCTGTTTGGCAAAGTAAAAGTACTGTAGCGTCGGCAATCCTGATTGTTACTTATAGCATGTAAATCGATCATTCAAGTTGATTTCTTCATCTTTGTCCTCCTATCACGAGAAAGCGGCGGAGGCGCTAATATAGGACGAATCCAGACTTGCTTAGGAGTTGCCTTTGTTTCCAAGTTTTGCGGTTGAGTTTTTCTTCTGACTTCTTTAATTTGCTGCTTGTCAGATTCCACCAAGCAGAGATAATCACCGTGAAGTAGCTTATCCAAGGATGCAACAACGAGACTAGGTTGGGAGTTAAACCATTAACGTCGCGATCATAGTCGTCGTAAAAACGACGCTCCGAACCACTGCGCCTCGCTGCCGACAACTAAGTTGCTGTTTTAGCTTTGGAGCGAATGGAAGTCACTGGTTCGATACTCCCCGTTCATGCTCTCCTGAAAGGGGTAACACATCCTACTCAGTACTTAGCCATCTTCTCGTGCCATGCAGCAGAAACCAAACTGGTCTGACAATATGCCTGCCACAACTATTAACTTTCATTTACTCTGTCCATATGTCAAGTTTAAGTGGTCCCGAAAAGCCTCGGGCTTTTTGCATCACTACTAAATTTTTGATTTTGTAGTCGCGTTTCTTAATTATAACATCTAAAAACGATTATTCTTTTGGACCTTTAAGCTGCCGATACTAATACTGAACTATGACACTTTAAGTATGACAGGATAATTATGACACCACCGCGCCCTTTTTTGCTTGCCAATGTAATTGTCTGAATCAGCAACTTCTGGCTCAGTTAGTTTCACAAAATTGTGTCGAAGCACGTTAAAATTGAAATTATTTTTTTTAAGCCATGTGATTGCGGCTTAGTTTTCATATTAGTGAACTCTACACATGAAGGCCTACTACCTAGTTGAGCATCGAACCCGCGAAACCATATTCGTTGCTCATTGCACCAAGTACTCACTCGGCCAACTTTTATAAATTCAAGTTTTTTCCTTTTTCTAAGCCACATTTGAAAATTATTACTATTAGCATATTTATCCTCCTATCACGAGAAAGCGAAGAAGCGCTGTACGAGCTCGCTTAGAAGTTTCCAGCCATCTGTCTAACACACTAAGATGGGGGAATCCCGTTAAGTGCTTTTTCCAACGGCACAACAAGTAAACTTGCCGGCTTTCTCCCCACTGTCCCTTAAATGCTGAAAGTCTAGCAGGGAAGCTGTGAATACCAATTATAAAATCATTGGTTTGACCCAACTCGGAATCAAACCCAAGTCTACCGATCCAGAAGTAGACGCTCTATAGTATAGCGGGGTTAGTTCAGGGATATACGTTGAGTGATTCCCAAACTGGGGGTCGCGACCCCGCAAGGGGTCGCGTAACAAACCTCAGGGGTCGCAGGGAGTATACACCTGTGCAAATTTTACGTTAAGTATTGCGTAGCCTATTCAGTAGGCCTTTTGTGCAATTGCATAGTATGCTGTTGTGATTTTTAAGCTTTTAAAACTAGTGCAATTGCGCAATCATCATTCTTAACTTAGCTGTAGATTCTGGCCTGTCTCTTGGCTAGTGCGAAATGGTGAGGCAGCGGATAAATGATGTAGTTCTATGTATAACTAGAAACTGTTTTGTTTCGTCACTTCGGTATCACGTGACACAGCTGGATGCATCTTTTTGCTTCTTCGCTTCGGTTGGCGATGTCATGTAGAACTCTGTTCGCAAGAGGCTATAGCACCGGTAACTAAAAACTATTTTAAGCAATGGATACTGGTTAATCAATAGTTAGCAACTTAGCATTAAAGCCGAATATCCATCATTATCGGACTCGGCAGTAACCGCACTTCGGCCATTTGTCTCTACGTGTCTGTGCGAGCCAGCACGTTCAACATTGATGGCAAAACATCGTTCCTGCTATAAACAACATTGAAACCGTCTTGAGACCGGCATTAACAAATATTGAGCCGCGATTGAATTTGGCTTGTAGGAGAAACCAATCGCACCCATCACACTACATAAATGTATTTGTTTTTTTCGTTTCTAATAAGCTACTTAAGTGTAAACTAGTAGGAATTGCAGGCATCAACAGCTCAGATGGCCGAGTGGTAAGAGCGTCTGCCTCGGGAGCTGTAGACTTGGGGTTTGATTTCGAGTTGGGTCAAACCAATGACTTTAAAATTGGTATTCACAGCTTCCCTGCTTGACGTTCAGCATTAAAGGGAAAATGTGGAGAGCAAGCCGGCAAGTTTACTTGTTGTCCCGTTGGGAAAAGCACTTAGCGGTATTCCCCCATTTGGTGTGGCAGACAGATAGCTGGTTGCTCCTAAGCGAGCTCGTATAGCGCACAGGGGCGTATTCTCCAGAGGTTCAAGGTGTTCAGCGCACACCCTGCGATATCACAGGCACACACGTTAATTACATTTAACTAAAATATTTGGATTTTCTCGTCTTCAATCTTTGTAATATCAGCGCAATCTGCGTTGTTTTTGCTTTGATGAACGACAAATTGCTTTTTTTTTCAACGCTGACCGATGACGCAACATTCTCTTGTATGGTAGGTTCAACGGATATCGTTGAACACAAGCGAGCCAGATCTTCATTGCATTCTGAATCATATTATAAAGCGGAGAGTGACTTTTTCTCTTTCCACACGAGTCAAATGCAAAAAATGTCCATTTGAAAGTTGAACCCAGACGCGTCACAATACATGCTCAATCACGCCACAGCAAATTGATTTTTTCATCGCAGAAGAATGGTGCAATGGCTCTCTCTTAGGGCAGGTTCGACAGGTATCGTTAAACACAAGCAAGCCAGATCTTTTCCATGGTATTCTACTTCGTATTAGGATGCGGTCGCGATTAATTGCTTGTGATTTTTGAAAGTGTGGCGGTCAATATATACATTTTAAAGTTGTTGGTCAAATTCAAGTTGTAGGTTAAATTAGTGGAATGGAAGTGAGTGTTGACAGTATGATTGAAAAGCCGTTTTGTAGCAGAAATTACGACGAAAAATGGGAAATAGCAAAAGCTAAAAAGCCGACACCAAAATTAAATATATTAAGTAGCAAATTAGGCTGCTTGAAAAGGCGCTTGATGTTGGTTCGCGCATTTGCATTAAACTTTCGAGCACTTCCACACATTTGTTTAATAAATGGCTGCATGCGGCAGCAAATATTGTAGAGGAGCTCACCTCTAAAAAATGCTCACCGTACGCCACTGATAGCACATTGATCGCTTTTTCGTGATAGGAGGATAATTATGCTCTACAGATTTAATAAATAATTGAGTAACGGTAACTTGTTTTTAGTTTTCGCCTTTCAAAAATTATCACAAATGCATATTTCGCACTGTTTGTGACTTTTACCGTGAAGAGTCGCGAATAATTTTGGAAGATCAAAGGGGTCGAGAGCGAAGAAGTTTGGGAAGTCCTGCTCTATACCACTCGGCCATCAAATTGCAGTTTAGGTTTTTATGTTAGTGATGTACGCGCATCATGCTGGAATATGACCTAGTTGCGCATCAAACCCACAAAGCCAGCGCCGTAGCCCAATCCACCAACTCCAATTCTTTCCAGTTGAGTAAAACAAATATTTCAACAGAGCCACTCGCATTATATCATTGTTTTTCAAAACCGTTACGTGGCGCTAGAGGTAAATCGAGCTATTCGAGTTTATTTAAATTTTTAAAGTCAGCCGGTCATTTTCTTGCCAATATTTTTCTTCAGCATTTATTCACTTCATAAGTTATAACATGAACAGCAACAATTGGACAGTAAGAAAAGTAATGCACAAATACCTATATAAAACACAAAAACAAACAGTGGTGCAGGCAGGAGAGAAAGAAAACTAAAAGTAGCCTATGAATTTATAAACGCCCAAAAACTAATTCGCAAACTCAGCAGACCCTCCAAAACAAAATTTAGCGTTGTACACAACCTACACATTTGGAACATCTTTTGAATATCCAAAAATTGGTCTAAGCTCCCGTTCCCAGGGTTTCCGACCGAATATCGGCCTGGGGCCATTTTTTCCGACCATGCACGAACGTCAATACCAATTTGATTAAGCAAAAATAAGAC
The DNA here is from genome assembly GCA_964006365.1 of Trididemnum miniatum. NCBI lineage: Eukaryota > Metazoa > Chordata > Ascidiacea > Aplousobranchia > Didemnidae > Trididemnum > Trididemnum miniatum. Next base: position 12,754,624 of record OZ023251.1, on the reverse strand, counting down.
TTGCGTGAAGTTTCAGCCAATTTTGGCTTAAGCGATGCAAAATTAGAACTAACATAACTCAAGTACAAGTGTAGTAACAAGATTAAAGAATTCACGCCAATCTTTCGTGGTTTGGTGTTCCGTCTGAAGCGGCATTGTCAGCGTTCGAAAGACCTAGAATTCGCATCCGTCTCTCTTCGTCCATAGGAGTTTTATTTTCACTATGATTGGTGTTCAAGGACCGTGAACGTGTAAATATGACTTTGGATTTGTTAAGCTGAGCAGCAGGCTCTTTGTTTAAAGCTTCAAAGGCTCCAGCTGCTGCAAGGACATTTTTTCTTGAGGGAGGTGGTCCCCCATTGGGGATAGATTTTTTGGGGATAACAGTGGGGTCATTTTCAATGCTAGAGGTGGGTGATTCTTGCAATCTCTTGCCAACGGTTGTGTCCTTGACGTCTCCAGCCTGCTCAAGAGAGTCGATTCCGTTGGTAGCTGACGTCACGTTGACATCATTGTCGATGATGTCATCAATGCCAAACCATTCCCGCCCTCTACCTTGTTCCACAAACTCTTCCAAATCACCAACATCCTATAAAAATGCAAAAAAATAAGATACAAAATGCAATAATTATAAATACTACAACCAAAAAACAGCTAAAAACACTTGGATGAACGTTTCGACTCACATCTGGTGCCATTGTCAACGTTGTAAGCCTGCGATGAGCTAGTTCTTACGCCATGGTGCAAAAGAAGAAAAATGAGGTAGGAGAGGAGCTTGAGTTTAGTCACGTGTTAAACGTCCGCCCAAGTATTTTTAGCTGTTTTTTGGCTGTAGTAATTATAATTGTATTGCTAAATAACTCCCAGCTGTAGGCTACCATTTGCGAAAATGCAATAATTTTAAGTTATATCTCGACTGCTTTTTCGACTCAGTAGCGCGAGCAAATGCACTGGACCTCCCATACGAGTTGTCGCGCTGAAGAAATCAAAAATATTTCGCATTAAGGTGCGTTTACCGATACGCGGCAATGCGATTACCCTTACAAATCATACCGGCCTGCGTTAACGGTTAACGCGACATAAAATTTGCCAGTCTGCGTCAGGCAAGCTGATTGTTCCATGATGTCGTAACAATATAAACGTGCATTGTCTCATTTTCGTCAAGGTTATTTCAAACAATTTTTTGATACCGGGCGATGAATCGGTAAAAAATTGTACAGGTACAATTCCTTGATATCGTGTGGTTTTTATCGCGTTGCCGCGCCACAGTTCAACGTCAAAATGAAATAAACAAAAAAATTAAGTAATCGCGTTGCCGCTTGCCGCGTATCGGTAAACACGTATTTATATTGTACTTCTACTTTGCTGACCAATAGCAGTTAACACAGATCCCATTTGACTAAGGCCATTAACCAATGGCTCAGCCGGGGGAGAGGACACCGGTGCACTGCCCCCCCTTTAAACAAACCCTGATCAGACGCATGTGCAAAATTATCTCAATATTTGCAATCTTTGATTAGTTGTGATTTCTCCCCCATTAATTTTGTCAGGGGCTACGCCTCGGCCATTACTGATTTGACTCACCCCCAAATATCGAAACTCGTTGAAAATCTGAGGGGGCATAGCGGTAGGTTTACCACATTCTTCTCTCATCTTTTCTTTAACTAACGCATCCGTAGTGATATCGATCCATTCCGAAGGAATCTGTAAACTTTCTATCAAGTTGCGGAGTCGAGTCTGTTCGCCAGAAATCTGTCAAAGGTAAGTATCGCCCATAAAAGTCACAAAAAATATTTATCAGCAAGAAGATGCAATCACGTGCACTATGCCAGGAGTGAACAATTATGTTCATTCGAAGGACCGCATTTGAAAATATTTTGAAGCCGAGGGCCGCACGTCCGCAGATGTCCAATTTTCCACTCAAATTCAAAAGAAGAGCAAAACATAAAAAGTGATCAACGTCCGCACAGCGGCGTAGAGAGAAATCTTAAAAGAGGGAGGGGCATCATTGCCACATTTTTTTAGCAAATTTTTTTGGCAGAACAAACTTCAAGCTGATTGAGACTAAAGAAAGGTTCTAGAGAGGTACGGGGGCATGCTCCCCCGTAAAAATTTTTGAAAATTTACCAGCTGTAATGGCTATTTTAGTGCTTTCTGAATGATTTTCAGGCAAATTTTGTTTAAAATTTTTGACCCTAATTCTGAGTGCTTCGCCAAATATGACGCATCTTGTTCGCACGTTTTCGATTATGCGTGTTTAGGGGGTAAAGCTTATCGCTATCGAAGAGGGTTGAAATTATGAAAAAATTGCATACATCAAAAACGTTTTTGAAAATGTCTGATGAGAGGATGGATACCCCTCATCCTATCCCCCTGGCCATAAGCTACGAAAACCATCAAAAGAGTCTGGTATATTTTAGTCACTTGGTATTAATAGGCATAGACAAAAAGGGAGTAGCCATGGCACAATGACCACCCCTCCCCCTAAACACGCTCCTGCGTCCGAAAATTTTCACTGACATTCAGCGCAGAGTTGTAGGAAAAAAATCGTCTTTGGTTTGATTCACGTTAAGAGTGTGTATTTTCGTAAGTGCCCGCGAGCCGCATGAAATGGTCACGCGGGCCGCATTTTGCCCAACCTTGGATTATGGTACAAAGAACAAAATCTACCAAGGTAAGCTAGCGAGATCGATTATTATAGGTAAATGAAAACGAGGCCTCTCATTGTCTAAATCCGGCCCTGCCGCCCCTAAATGTTTCACTAGCTACTCCCAAGCCCAAACTATCACAACGATTTTTTTACATATCGCGAACAGTAACATATCATTGCTAGTCTCAATTTGGAGTTTTTTTGGTTCATCCGCCTGATTTCCATAAAAGTGTTGCATTTTTACCCATCTTATATAAATCTTTTTGTTTCCAGTCTATTTAACGCAAAACGGAGCATTCTTCAAGCGTCAAAATCTTCATTACACTCGAGGTATTACGCCGAAGCGTGTAACAAATGGTGGGGCCCATCTCCGTGGCTTAGCGCTTGGACAACGCAGCTCCGAAGAAACATCGCAACGGTGGCGAGCCGTTGGAGACATTGTGCCGATTTGACCGGCTTGGAAATCGAAACCCAGACCTCACGCACCGATAGCGTGAACTTAACAACTGAGCTAACCGGTCGGTATTATTGACTACATTTCTAATACCAGGCGCGTGACGAAAATCAATTTTTGGGGAGTAGGCTATATAATTTTGTGATGACGTCATCAAATTGTAAAAATTGGGGAGACGCCCGAGGAATTGCATTACGGCCTTAAGACCTACGAGTAGCGTTTGACAAGTGAAATAATGGGGTTTAGATTTTCAGATAAGATTCTGTAAAAGATGCAAAACCTTCTTTAAATAATAATTAATCTTCGCAGAATTTCGGTAACGAGTATAATGAAGAATTTCGGTAAACAAACCAAGCCTTTTCGCTAGCAAGATAATTGTTAGTTAATTAAAGGCTCTGTGATAGCACAATGACTTAACTATCACGTAACGACCAGCCTTTTCAACACAATCCGTTTTTCATTTGCTCAATAAATAAACCAGCAAGTCGACTTAACAAAAGCGAAGCTTTTTCGTCGAAAGACTGAATTTATCTACACAAAATTTTCAAACAGTTTTATGACGTTGACAATAGAAGCGCATTTTTACAACGATTTTTATCTTTTATCTGCTTTTATGACGCTTAACAATAGAGAATATTTTCATTGCATCACAGTCAGGAATCATTCGAACAATTGCTTACTTTATGCGCCGATAAAGCCTCAGTGACGCTTAAATAAGTCTGCTTTACCTGGTACAAACTGGCACCATAGGGCAGGCCAAGTTCAACAAAAATATAAAATATAGTTTCGGAAAAGAGGTTGATTTTTTATACCATAGAGCTGCAAGATACAGCAACCATACTACCGGTATCAGATGCATTCTTTATTTACATATTTACAAAATTACATTACCACGAACGTTTTCGGCACAACTTTTGGCCCTCTTCAGGAATATCTAAATTAGTTAAGTAACTATAAGTAGTAACATAACTGACTGAAAAGAAATTATTAGTTAACTCAAGCTGAGAACATTACTAGGCTAGGCTAACTCGTCTAAGAGGTGCTGATAAATTGATGCGGTACATGGATCGAATAGAGATAGTATGACGGAAAAATAGGGAGCAATTGTTACGCAACATAAAATATTTTGGGTATGAACAAATACGAAGAAATTATAATGAATTAATTCAATTTGCAAAATTTAAAACACTTGTAACAAAAAAGATGCACCACTGGCGTAAAGTTGACGATTGAGACCGGGTGAATGTTTCTTTATTAACAGAGCTTCGTGAATCCTAGTGTCATAATCTGAACGGCATTTTCGGATAATTTTGAAAGAGTCAATTCCAATTTTCGTTTTTGAGCAGAAGTTGCATGCTGCGATGTGGTCTTTTATTGAACTTTTTTGCTTGCTATTCAAGTTGAGGTGCTCTCTAACTCTTGTGCTCAGATGTCGTGAGGACATACCAATGTATGTAAGGTTCGTATCACACGAACAAGTGAATTTATAGACCACATTTGAGCACAGAGCGAGAGGGGTGCACGATTTCAGTTGGAAATAAGAGTTGATTTTAAATGATTTGAATATGGGATTAATTTTAACATCTTGATGTAATTGCTTATTGATGATTTTGGAAAATTGGTTGACGAATCTTTGAGAATGTAATTTTGTAAATAAGTAAATAAAGAATGGATCTGATACCGGTAGTATGGTTGCTGTATCTTGCAGCTTTATGGTATAAAAAATCAACCTCTCTTCCGAAACTGTATTTTGCCATCAGCAACAGGAGAGGTGTTAAAGTTAAGGACCTGAGGCAGGTCGAAAAGCATGGTTACAAAGTGCTAAAAAAATATAAAAGTTGAAGCAAAAAACTTATTCCCAATCCCAGAGGCCCGGGAAAGCGGAGGGGGGGGCCTACACTTTGGCAAAAACTGTAAGGAGAAAAGGATGGGTTATCGCACCGAAGAAAAGTTCTTTCAGTAGGCTAAAAAAAATTAAAGAGTCGGCAGTTTATTTTTGAAAGCGACTTCGAATGGGCAACACAGTAGTAGCACTACCACACATGTTTTCATTCATAGTAATTACAGACAAAACAGGCTTGAAAATTATAACGTAAAATTTCAGGGTGTTAGAAAATAACTTAAAAATGCTGAGTGGTAAGAGCTCAGATGGCCGAGTGGTAACAGCGTCCGCCTCGGGAGCTGTAGACCCGCGTTTGATTCCGAGTTAGGTCAAATTAAATATTGTATTCACAGCTTCCTTGTCGTTCAGCAAAGGTACAGTGTGAAGAATAAGCCGGCAAGTTTACTTGTTGTGCCGTTGGGAAGGGCACTTAGCGGAATTCCCCCATCTTGGTGTGGTAGACAGGTGGCAGGCAACTCCTAAGCGAGCTTGTTACAGCTCATTGATCGCTTTCTCGTCATAGGAGGATAAATATGCAATTAAAAAATCTGATTCACTAATGAAGATTGTCGGGGTAATTGCTGCACAAGCTAAAAGCGAATTGTAGCAGAGTTTGTAAATTAAAGAAGTGGGTATTAAATAAAACCAGCGGCCTTTCAGCATTAATTCAAATTACAGGATTGAGAATGTTTATAGATAGGAATGAGTAACAAAATTAGTGTAGCATATAGGAGTTTAAAACTCTAAAACTAGTAGTTGTTCACTAAATGTGTGGGTAATTGGAACCCAACTACAGCAGATCTTACCTTCCTGTTTCCAGTAACGCTTGCCCAGTAAATTCGAATGACCATATCGATGTCACAGCTTTTCTAATGACGTTAGAAGATCTAATGAACCCAATCTATATAATTAAAGGATAAACTAATGACAATTGAACGCCTCAAGCGACTTGTTCATACCAATTACTCAAGTTACAAAAGTAACCTTAATTCTGTCAAAATAAAGCTAATTAAAATTAAAACCAAATTGATTCATAGTTTTGTACTGCCTTGCCTAATACTGCTGATGATGGCGGCTGAATCCATGATGTCGAAACGACAGTTTTAGATATACTGCTGATGATGATAGCTGAATTCACGACTTCGAAACGTCCAGTCATGCGAATTATTGTGACTTTATTTTGCCTCGTTTAGGCTGTTTTCGTACTATATTTATTGTATTGCGGAACACCAAATTGATCTCCTACAAAATTGCATTAGAAATTTAGCTTTTGATGCTAAATTCAGTTACTCACTTCTCTATTACACCAGTATTATTTCCAAGTACAATTTCACTATGTGGGAGTAAGACAGTTAGGCAATATTGTTGGTAAATGGTTAACTTCGAACAAATACGCGACTCGCTGGAATATAAATCGTCTTTACTTCCATGACGTCATAGTGATTGCATCTATCACCTTTAAAGTGAGAGTGGCGGAACTCATAAATTGTAAATCATTCTTTGCCAGCACAGGAAAGAGCTTGTTTTAGCATAATATAACACTTTGCCTCGTAACCAATAACCATATTATAAATCTAAAGTCTAAAGCAGTGTGGCCAACTTAAAATATATCGTGAGCCATAAAAAGCTGTTTACTTATCCCGCGAGCCAATGTTTAATTTAATAGAAGATTTACTGTAGTTGCATATCTATTCTCCTATCACGAGAAAGCGATCAATGCGCTATACGAGCTAGCATAGGAGTTGCCGGCCATCTGTCTACCACACCAAGATGGGGAGAATTCCGCTCAGTGCCTTTCCCAACGGCCCAACGAGTAAACTTGCCGGCTTGTTCTCAACATTGTCCCTTCAAAGCCGAGCGTCAAGCAGGGAAGCTGTGTATACCAATTTTGAAGGCTTTGGTTTGACCCGACTTGGAATCAAACCCGAGTCTACAGCTCCCGAGGTGGACGCTCTTACCACTCGACCATCTGAGCTGTTAAAGATGTTGCTACTTGCTAGTGGATCAACATAATTGTCAGTTACAACAAAAATTCAAAATTTGTTGTTCGTTTAAGTTTAACTCCGGCATGTGTTAACGTACGTCGCTTTGTCGCTGTGTCCTTTTTCTGACTTATTGTTGTTGATTTTGTTGTGAATATTCTCTGGCAAGCTAGAAATAAAATGAACTACTATCTTTGACGTAAATTCGGCATTTTACGAAGAAGATCAAATTGATCTAGTAAAAATCAAATCTTTATTATACTCGCCGTTTCAAGCGTGTAACGAGTTAGCGTGGCCCATCTACGCGGCCGTGCAACACAGCTTCTTTCGAATAAATGGCGCAGCGGTAGTGAGCCGGTAGCAACGCTGTGTACGCTTTGACCGAGCCAGGATTTGAACCCCAGAGGCGCAATCGTTAACAACTCGTTCATCTGGAGTAGATAAGCTTACTTTGCACGAAATATAACCATCAACCGCGCAAAATAGCTGTCGCTATCTTTTTTCAGACGGTTAGGCGATTAAAAGCGATCGTGAAGAACTTTATATACGACCGAGAGTTTTAAGCAAGCGTGTGGAAGTCGAGTGTTTTATCAATTTGCCTGTTTGCCTCTGCTCGCCCTCCTTGCTAGTCGCTACCGACGTGGTTTCAGCTGCCAAAAGATTGCAACAAATTGAAAAGTAATCCGTTGCAATGCAATGAATAAAACACCACATAAATTACGAAGCGAAGCCGTACAGACTGTTCAGAATTAAATTCAAAAAACAAAAATGTAAACGCAGCCGAAAACTACAAAAACAAAGATTAAGTAAATAATTTCAGACCTAAACGTGCAAATCACCGCAACTCATTGCGGGCCAAGAAGTTTTCTTCGCGAGCCAAAATTGGCCCGCGGGCCTACAGTTGGACCCAAGGGCGTAGCCAGGGGGAGTACAGGGACCATGCCTTCTCCCAATCCATCCTGGACGAAAACAAGGATCTTGTTAATTATGATAATTATTTTCCATTGCGTGATTGTTTACTTGTTGAGCTTTTAATAAGTAGGCTTACTAAGGAGAAATACAATACAACTTTGCTTTTTGCGTAGGCCGGAGTTATGGCGCAGCCGCAATGGCCAGCGAACGGTCAGGCGTCACTTCAGTTGTTTAAAACGAATCTCCGTTGGCATACTATTTACACCGTGCTATGCATTGCTTAAATTTGAGCGCTTCTGCAGCTGCAAAAGTTTCAGCGATACAAAATGCTGAAAACGTTGCACGAAAAGTGGTAAAATGTTTAAGGCCAGTGCGAAGAAAACAGCGTTGTTAAAGTGCTGCATCAAAGAAGATGTCTCTCGTCAAGGAGAAGCAAATTGTTATCTTGTCAGCTTATGTGAAACCCGGTTTGTAGAACGCCATGTATCGATACCGGCATTGGTGGCGGAAGCGGGGGGCCCTGGCTTTTTTCAGGGGGGGCCTTTTTTTCAGGAGGGGCCTTGGGGGTCCCTAAATTACGCGTTTATTTCTACAATAATACCTCTGCATGAATGTATTTGAAACTTTATAGGTAGGCTTACCATACGCTAAAAAATGCCCAAATGTCTTCCATTTCGGCATTTTGCACAGTGAAGACACGTCAAAATTCAAAACATACCTACGCAGTTCAAACTACGGCCTGCAGACGTGGCAACCCTTTTTTTGCTCTTCACTTGATTTTGGGCCAAAAATTGGATTTTTGGGCCTCCCCACTTTGGAAATGCTTCCGCCATGGCTGGATACCGGTGATGGACTCAAAATTAGGGGCAAAAATTTTCAATAAAGCTTGCCCGACAACTGTTCAAAATGCACTAAAATGGACATTGCAGTACGTGAATTTTCAAACAATTTCCGGGGGAGCATGCCCCCAGACCCTCTAGAGCCACTTTTTGTTCCTCAACCTGCTTCAAATTAATTCTGTCGGAAAAAACAACACATGAAAAAATGTCGACATTTGGTGCCGCATCCTTCAAAAAATTTTCGATTACGCCTCAGACATAAAACATTTTCAAAGAGATTATTTACACCCTTTTTCGCGTCAACACGTCTACCGTTTTTGTATTTACAGTAGTTCACATTCACATTCAACCTAATTCAAAATTGCATTCCCACACCAAAATTTTATAAATCCACTCCTGGCCCGAAGTAAGCACGCATAAATCGAAAATGCGCGAACAAAATGCATCACATTTGGTGAAGGACCACGAATGACGGACAAAAAGTTTAATCAAAATTTGTTCAAAAAGCACTAAAAAGGCCATTACACATTGTAAAATTTCAAAAGTTTTCCGGGAGAGCATGCCCTCGGACTCCCTAGAGCCGTTTTTTCCTTAATTTGCTTCAAATTTGCTCTGCCGGAAAAACATACGCTTATAAAAGATGTCACAATTTGGTGCCCTTCTAAAAAACTTTGAATACGCCTCTGACATGAAAGATTGACGCCCTATTCTGGGTTTAAATGTCTGACGTCTTTGTATTAGTCAACACTCAACCTAATTCAAATCTGCATCCCCCCACCAAAATTTTCTGGATCCGTTTCTGCTGTTGGGTAAGATTTTTTAAACTTTAGCCCCCCCTCAACTGAAAATCCTGGCTACGCCAATGCTTGGACCACATTGGTCTAAAGCAATCACCCATTTTTTACACAAATGAACCCATGACCTTGACCAGAAGAAATAGAAAATTTAGAACAGCAGAATCAAAAAGTCCAACGTTTTTGCAAAATAAAGCTTCTGCTTAAACTTGAGCCATAATGTGAACCACGTAGGCTATGAAATATAGATAATATGTTTCAGAAACGAACCGGCCGATTAGCTTAGTTGAAGACAGTGTTGTCGGTGCTGGAGGTCTGGGGTTCAAGTCTTGGCCAATCAAATCGGACACAGAATCGCCAACGGCTCGCCACCGTTGCAACGTTTCTTCGCAGCTGTGTTGGCCAGGCACTACGCCGCGGAAATGGGCTTCGCTACTCGTTAGTTGTTACACGTTTCGGCGAATTATCGCCAGTAAGTTATAATGAAGATTTGCCTTTTTTGAAACCGTCTATGAGGTGGCTCAGCCAGTCAGAAATTTCGGGGAGGGGGGAGGTGGTAAAGAAAACAGTACTTTTAGCCGGTCAATTTCTGAAGTCAGCAGTGGTAAAAGCTGCCTACTGTTGCCTCCCCTTGAGTCAAAATAGTTGTGAATCTCTACATTAGTACTGGCACTTGAAATATTTCGGTGGGCAATTGCCTACCTGGTTATGCCCCTGCCTTTATGATTTGTTTTTGTTACAACTTTGACTTATTATGACTACTTGTTGCTCTATAAAAACAAAAAAGAACGGCCGCCCTTTAAAAAAGAATGCGAAGCAGGCTACAGCCGATTGAGAAATTGTCATTTCTTCTTAGTAAAGCACGGTAGCACCCCAAAAATTTATGAGCTGACATTACGCAGCGCAAGTTTAGCAGCAACTGCATACTGTTACTAGAAAATTTTTTTCCCAACGTAATTGCCTGAGAGCTCCTTCCCATATCTTCTTGAAAATTAAATTCGCAAATAGCGTAAATAGTTTCCGGTGGCAAGAATTCCCAACTTTAGCCCACTAGAAATTGGCAAGCTTGTCATTCAACGGGTAATTATAAATGAATTTGCGGTTTATGGTTACTTTGGTTCGTACGGTTCTACGGCAAGTACAGCAGCGTGCAGCTAACACACAAAACCAAAAAACACTCGAATTTGCTAGGTTAGTGGATCTCCAAGATAGTAACAATTCTAGCTTCGTAGCCGATTCATAGGACATGATATTGGTCGGTCAATAACTAGACTAGCAACTCAAAAACTGTTATGTTGTACCGAGGGTGGGACCGTTTCTACGAAGAGATTTTTTCCAAGACCCAGCTTCCCAGAATGCAAAGCATTTTTGAAGCAACAGCTGAAAATTCGATGATTCGAAACGGTTGCGAACTTGCGACAACATGATTAGTGATTACTTAGATTTACAGATTCTACCCCGAATAACAGCGGGAGGGAAATGGTTTTTCCTTTTAAATGCCCCGCTGCTTAATCCTCATCATCACTTCGCCTGCTGATCACCAAGGCATTTTTCTCACGTGAATATTTTTCTTATTCAGGTAGTTTTGACATGGGTTTAATTCACTAATACTGTGCTCCAATAAGTCAATCAGCAAATCACACACTGCCTACGGTTTTAAATTTGAAGTATTAAGCATTTTTCCGGCGCTTTTCATGAACCTGCTTAGGTTTTGTACTGAAATATTGTCTGTAATATATTTTCTTTCCCCTATGCCACACAACTCACGCTACGTACAACTTCATTCTTGACTTGAACAGGTTCTACATAAAAATAGGTCTAACTAACTGAAAACTGTAAAATAAAAGTTTGGAAAGCATCGCACTTCTAGTCTACAAATTGTCTTGTAAAGACAGTACCCTGAAATTTGTATCTCACATTTGTTAATCTGTTTCTACTTCTTTGGAAGCAGGTTTCTTAACGCTGCCACAATAAAATTCATTGATTCCTAGCCTTGTATTCAATCACAACTTGTGCGAGAAAACGCTCTGCGTCCCGTGGAGCTGTTTTACTTGTATCGACAATCCACGGCCGCCTAATACCTTTCAAGTGGAAAGCGCGCGCTTTTTCGACGCCCGCTGTTGTGATTATAAACGAACAATGTGCAGCTGAGTTGTAAAAACGATAAGTTTTAAGTGCAGGTATAACAATGCTCTGTAGCCGATGAATTGCTTACTCAACGAGCCCGATTACCAGTATCAAAATATTATCAAATCAGAAATCCATGAACGTGATAAAGATAACCTATTAAGTTCAAACTTGAAACAAAGCTGAATGACATTGAAAATGGTAATGATCAGGGCAGGGCCGGATATAAACAATGAGAGGCCCTAGGCTATTTGATCACACTGATTGGAAGAGCTAACAAAAAAGGTCTGCACGTCCTCAGATGTCCTGTTTTCACTGAAAACATCGGTGGAGAGCAAAAAAAACAAAGGTTTTCGTTGCTCGTGTTGAGGCCCCTCATTTTCTCCGAGGGGCTAGGCTTTAGCCTGCTTAGCCTATTGGTAAATCCGGCCCTGGATCAGAATCATATTTAGACTTTGGAAGGCCCCGGGATTAATTTTTCGAGGGACCCCATACTTTTTTTACGCATCTGATTTTGACGTTAACCGCCAATTTTTTTTGAGGACGCGATTTACGGGAGGGCTCCTATCACGTGGCCCCATGGGCGTCGGCAGAAGGGGGCAACCCCCAATCCCCCCTCAAAATGGAATAGCACTACTTGTTTTGCGCATTTTGTCTTTAGAATTAGGCTTGTTATTATTAGGCAAGTGAAAGCATGGTCAATTGGTTGTCAGCAAGGGCAAGGTCCAGGGGTAAATCCTTTCTGAGAACATTTTCCTAAATTCTTAGTATGAGTTTCATTATGAAGCCTTAATGAAAAAAATGCTAGCATTGAAACATGTGGAGCCGATGCAAGTCTATGCATATGTAATATAAAGAAATATGGTAGGCCAAAGGACTTGTACTAAATATACGCTGTTAAAACCAATTTTACAACCAGAGATGGGCATTTATCGCGATAATTTATCGGCGATAGTTATCGGCGATAATTTTTACCGATTATCGTTATCGCTCAAAATTGTTTGGATTTATCGATTACCGATATCGCTTTTATAATATATTTTTTTATCGCCGATAAATCATTGCGATAAACAATTCTTTATGCACGCAGTGTTCAAAGTTAGGGAGTTGGCGCTATAGCAAAATTCACGGTGTCGATATAGTCTTGTTGCAATTTTATAAATTTCTCTTTGTTTTGCTTAATCCCACGGCAAAGTCCGTGAACTTCTCTCTTTTCTTGAAAAATCTAGAAAAACACTTTTGTGATTTGACTTACAAGAAAAAAAAAAATCGTTTAACACATAGAAAATTTAGCGAAACATTTATCGGAAAAATTTATCGGCGATAATTTATCCATTACCGATATCGCTTTAAAAAATTGAGATTTATCGATTATCGGTATTGCCCAGAGCTTTTTAGAAATTATCGATTATCGCTTTAGTACAGAAAGGTTTATCGTGCCCATCACTGTTTACAATTATATAATTTTGCGGTAAAACCGCTCATCAGGTAGACTCGGGTTCGAACCCAGGACCTTGCGATTGAGAGTATCCCTCCCTAACCACTCGGCCACGCTGTAAGTCCGGTGGTAGGCTATCTCACCACAGCTGCCTTATAGCCAACTATACATCATTTTTTATTCCATTTTTTCATTTAGTTGCATATTTATCCTCCTATCACGAGAAAGCGATCAATGCGCTATACGAGCTCGCTTAGGAGTTGCCGATCATCTGTCTATCACACCAAGATGGGGGAATCCCGCTAAGTGCCCTTCCCAACGGCACAACAAGTAAACTTGCCGGCTTGTTCTCCACACTGTCCCTTTAATGCTGAGCGTCAAGCACGGAAGCTGTGAATACCAATTTTCAAGTCATTGGTTTGACCCAACTCGGAATCAAACCCCGAGTCTACGGTTCAAGAGGCAGATGCTCTATACTAGGGATGTGCCGAGTCGATTCCGAGTACTCGGCCGAGTAATGAGGCATTATTCGGCCGAGTCCGAGTATTAATTTACACTCGGCCGAATATTAAACCATTATCATTTTGACCTTATTTTGCTTTTTATCTGAATTTGAGTCGAAATTGGGACTTCTACGGACGTGATGACCTTTTTTTTTGCTCTTCACGTAATTTTGAGTTCACATTTTGACGTCGTAGATACTCGGATTCGGACTCGACCGAGTAATGTCGTGAATACTCGTTACTCGGCGAGTCCGAGTAATTTTCCTTGAGGCACATCCCTATCTCTACCACTCGGCCATCTGAGCTGTTGAAAGCTTTCCTTTCGTTGTAGGTTTTCAAACAGCTTTCCTTTTTGCTTTGCGGTTTTGACCATAACGTTCCTTTCTTGTCATTGAAAAATGAACATAGTGAGCTGCAGACAACTAACTTTGAAGTCCTCATTTAAACAAGAAGCGCCTTTTTGGATTTAGATGAGAACCTTTAACCAGAAGTAATTGCAAGTATCGCAGTATTAACAGCAACAGAGAGCGCTACATCATATTTATTAATTACGTAACACCATTACCATTGATAATGATGACACGGTCGGTCAACTTAAAGGGGTTTCTGTTGAAACTCAAAGATTTACCGCGTGTTGTTGGATGCAAGTTAGTGCGAAGACAGGACGGTTGGGGACTTGGCCTGTTGATAAGAGACTACAAGGCCGGTTCGGGAGTCTAGGGTTCGAAGTCTTCGTGCTGGTCAAATCAAATACAGCGTCGCCAAAGGCTCGCCACTGTCGCAACAGCTCTTCGGAGTTCGAAGCTACCTTGCCCTAGCGCTAAGACACGGAAATAGGCCCCGCCACTTGCGCTTCGGCGTAATACTGCGAGCAAAATAAAATTGTAAGGGTGAGAGCTACCGAAAAAAAAGGTCTTTACGTTTTCAGATGTGCTATGTTCCTATGAAAACACCAGTGAAGAGCAAAAAAACTGTCGCAGACGCGCTACATGAATTGGAAATGTTGTTGCCAAAACTCATTATCCAAATCCAAATCGGCGCGTGATCGACTGCCAGGCATGCAAAGATCGACCGCGATCGACAGGTTGGCCACCGCTGGTGTAACCAGTGATGGGCAGGATAAACCTTTCTGTACCAAAGCGATAACGATAATCGATAACTTCAAAAAAGCTCTGGCGATACCAATAATTGATAAATCTCAATTTTTAAAAGTGGTATCGGTAATCGATTAATTATCGCCGATACGTTTTTCCGATAAATGTTGCGCTAAATTTTCAATGTGTTTGACGAAGTTTTTTTGCAAGTCACATTGCAAAAATGCTTTTCTAGATTTTTCAAGACTTTGGCGTGGCATTAAATAAAACGCAGAGAGGTGTTTTTAAATTGCAACAACACTTTATGGACACCGGGTATTTTTTTATAGCGCCAACTTATTAACTTTGAACACTGCGGGCATAAAAATCGTTTATCGCGATAATTTATCGGCGATAACAAAATATTTTACAAAAGCGATATCGGTAATCGATAAATCAAAACTTTTCTGAGCGATAACGATAATAATCGGAAACAAATTATCGCCGATAAATCATCTCGATAAATGCTCGTCTCTGGGTGTAACCAATGTTATGTTAAAAGCTCATGGAGTTGAACTAGTGCAGGGATATCCAATCTACGGCCCACTTAATATTTGGATGCGGCCCACTATTGACTCATGACAAAAATTTTTTAGCAAATTTATCAAGCAGTGAGCGCAAGAGCCTTCATGTACAGTTAAACCAAATTACCTTATATTTCATAAATAAAATAATTAACATTTACAATTATAAGTCATTGGCTGCCCTAATAACTTTTTTACAATAGCCTAATAGCCAGCTCATTATTTGGAAACTCTTTCTATGACGGTGATCAAATTTGCTACAACTTGAAACCCTGCCTTTTTTTTGATCCGAAGCACTGTTTGGACCTGAACTACTTTGAAATATCTTTTGATAGCTGTTGTAACTGCATATGGTGTGTCGCGTAGTATCTTTTATAGAGAACAATTTTGTAGAAATCTTAATTATGAGACATGTTATCATCTTGAAACTGTCATTATTATTTGATTTCTCCCAAAACGCACCTTTGCTCATAAAATTATTTTAATGTTTTAGACGTGGTTATAGCGGTCGTCATACGTAGGAGAAGTACTCGAGTTGAGGGGGGATACTACCCCCCCGGAAAACATTTTAGCGTAAACCATTCCCTTACAAGACAATGACCATCCCTCGTAACGTCAGCGTGAAAAGTTGTACCATCCCCCCATAAGCATTTTTACAGCTCGAGCACTGCCTAGGAGCGAAGGTCACCTTTCTTAAATTGAATTATCAAAAATCAAAAAAAATCAAATCTTCATTATACTCGCTGTATTACGCCGATGATGCGTGTAACGAGTTGCGGGGCCCATTTTCGCGGCATAGCGCCTGGACATCACAGCTCCGAAGAAACGTCGCAACGGTGGCGAACCGTTGGCGACACTGTGTACATTTGACCGGCCCGGGAATCGAACCCAGACCTTCCGCACCGATAGCGTGCGCTTCGCAACTGAGTTAACGTAAAATTAAATTAACATGTTTGAAATAATTATTAGCAGTGGTATCACTGGTATGCGTTGACGAAGCTGACTTGACGGTGCCAATTAACGCCTTCAACTTTTCGTTGTTGACGCTAGCCGAAGTCGACGCTGGGCATTAGACCATAAAGTTTTAGCTGTTTCAGCGTCAAGCGTCAATTTTTGGATTACAATCATGAACTCACGCAGGAGGGCCACTGCGCCATGCCCTCGCTCTTGGCTCTGGCGTTCAAGAAATTTGTAATAAGCTAAATTAAACTTTTAGTTTACAATCACTCAAAATGATTATGGCTGCAGCCTCCTTTCGTTTCTTTTAGTCTAACTTCTTCTCTCAGACATCGAGCATCGACTACTGATTCATATTTGTATTCCGTATCGTCTTTGGTGACCGCACTCGCTTGCAGGTAGGCCTACCGGTATGTCTTCACTCGATAAAAAAGAGTGCTAAAATGAGTGTTTTTTTGCGTGAAAATCGTAAAAATTCTTTGGGCAGCTGGGGGCTGCGCCCCCAGTAGTGCTCTCATCCCTCTATCAAAATTTGGTTGCGCCTCTGATTATAGTAACAATCTTTCGCTTCCTACAAAACGTGCGAGGTGTTCTTAAAAACGCTGCGAATTGCGATCTTAGTAATTTTTCCATTGCATTAAGATATTGTGGTGGTTTTTCGGCCAAGATAAATATTTTAGTTTGCAATGCGGCCCATGAAACTAAAAGGTTGGACATCCCTGGTCTAGTAGTTGGTGGATTCGGCTCCGGAGCTGGCTTCGTGAGTTTGATACGCAACTATAGGCCATCTTCCATGATGCGCATACTTCACTAGCATAAACAAAAACCTAAGCTGCACTTATGCAGCTTGGAAAATAATAATAACAATTTGTAAGCCTGGCTGCGCTTGGCATAGCTCAAATGTGAAAAGGCCTTTAAGCAAAACGCAATAGTGTATAGTCCAGTATTCACGTGCAGCAGGTCTAATGTAGGCTACCATCGTTATTATTGCCACGTTAAGAAAAACTGTTTTGATTTTCTTTTCACGTGAGTGATTATAAGTGCAAGTACAGTGCAGTAACGATCGTTGTAGGCACGAGCACGGTACAATTGCCTATTTTTTCTACTTAGGCCTACTGCATTTCCAGTAGTGCTATACCCAGGGTTACTACCGATCCACACCAAAAAATAAGCACGCTGCTGTTTGGTTACAAAAAAGTCCTCAGGTCTTTATTGCGAAACCACCAGAAGTCGGTGAAGACAAAAAAAAGGTCTTCACTTCCACAAAATCCTGTTTTTCCAACAAAATTTAGTGAAGACCAAAAAAAAGGTCTTCACGTCCGCAGATCCCTATTTTTTCTACTAGAATTTCAAAAATAAGCTTGTTTCTTAGAACTAAGCACATTCACGTTTTCTAAGACTGCCCTTAAAAATAAGCACGAAATGGTAACCATGGCTTTACTGATATGTTTTTATACAAGATCTTGACTGCCCCCCCCCCCCCTAGAAAAATTTCTGCCAACGCCCCTGCGTGGTCCCTGCCCCCCGGGACTTTAGCTTCCCTCCACTAAGGTCCTGATAATTATTCGCATGTTGCTCGCCTGATCTTGCTTCGTAGTTAGTAGGCCTACCGACGTTATTTCAAGCCCAATATCCACAACACGAAGTCTTCGAGGAGAGAGAATTATTTCTTTATGGGCCGGCAGAACCCTGTACCGCTGACCATTTTTTAAAGGGTGCTTTTTAATCGCTGCTATTTCCAATGTTTGCCTTCGACCCAAAAATCCTCTCGGCAGGACTGGCGAAACCTGCAAAATCGGTATTCACAGCTGCTCGTCCGGCAGCGTGGAGAGCCAACCGATAAGTTTACCAACCTTGGGCGTTCGTGAAAAGCACCGACTTACCGGGAATTTTTAAATGACCGAAACTTGAAGATTAAAGTTTTGGTTGCCTAAAAACCATCCTTTTTCTGAGCCTGCCGTAAGTTGAAAGCATTTAGTACATGTGGCGTAATAGCTCGGAGCGCCGTTTTTACAACGGCCATAATCGCAAGGTAGATGGTTTAACTGCAACCAAAGTCTTGTTGTTGCGTCCTTGGATAAGATGCTTTATGATAATTATCTCTGCTAGGCGGAATCTGACAAGCAGTAAATTAAAGAAGCCAAAGGCAAAACCCAACCGGAAAACTTGGAAACAAAGGCAACTTCCCAGCGAATTTAATTCGTCCTAGGTACAGGGATTCAGTCGCTTTTTCGCAACAGGAGGATAACATCGAAGAAATTAACCAAACATAAATAACAGCTCAGATGGACGAGTGGTATGGAGTGTCTGTCTCTTGAGCTGTAAACTCGAGTTTGATTACGAGTCGGGTCAAACCAATGACTTGAAAATTGGTATTCACAGCTTCCCTGCTTGACGTTCAGCATTGAAGGGACAGTGTGGAGAACAAGCCGGCAAGTTTACTTGTTGTGCCGTTGGGAAGGGCACTTAGCGGGATTCCCCCATCTTGGTGTGGTAGACGGGTAGCCGGCGGCTCCTAAGCGGGCTCATGTAGCGCATTGATCGCTTTCTGGTGATAGGAGGATAAATATGCAACTAAATAAAAATAAATACCAGAGAAAGGCACCTCAAACTCTTTCCCAATACTATTTATTGCTTTTTCGCAAACTATGCATACAACACATTGATGTTGAACAAGTATCTCCTGTAGTAGTAATAAATCTTTAAGCTTAATCTCTGTGGCAGCACAACAATCTCATAGGGCAATACAAAAATACAAATTTCATTTTGGCATAACACAAGTATTTCCAAGTAACAAAGTTACAGCGGTACACAGCAGGCCTATACACAGAGTTGGCAGTTGAATTAAAAGCATTTAGTGCATCAGAACAGCATAAAAAACACTTGGATCTGTGAGGTCAATGAGATAAGACCTATGCAGCACAACGTAAGCCTGTAGCGTTAACAATGGCACCATATGTGAGCCGAAATAACCGTTCGAGTGTTTTTAGCTGTTTCTTACTGTGATATTTGTAATTAAACAAGAGCATAGATTTCATAATTATTCAATTTCGAATAAACTTTTAAAGCTTAAATTTGAAATACAGCAAACTGTCGAAACGCACACTAAAAGCTATTAAGGTAATGCCCGAACACGATTTATAACAACAACACGATAAAAAACGTTTAAAATGATAATAATCTCATCATGGCAGAACAGTAAGTTTGTAGCAGTATTTCAGTATCAGCACACTTGAATTAAAATCTCAACATGTTCAAAAAACCCTGCACCAAGCACATTATAGTAGAATCGTTAAGTTCATGATAGCATTTCATCAAAATTGCTGGTTTACTTATGGTAAGGACTAAGGAGTCACATTGAGTAATAAAATAGCACAGAAAAATTACATATTTCCATTCTCCATTGTGTACTGGATACAACACAAATTCTTTCATATAATTTCTAACACGACATAAAGGGAAACCAGTGATGTAGCCAAGAGAAAAGCGGGACAGAGTCACTCCCCCCCTCTCCCCCTTTGACAAACCCTACGGAAGTACGCTTAACATATTCCAACAAAATACCTTAAGATTTGTAGTCTATGGTCTATTGTGACTATTCGCCCCCACATTTTCCACCCGTTACGCCCTGAGGAGAATTGCAATTAAGCTTCTCGAACGAGAAGATCAAGCAGTTCATTTTTTTCTTGTTTCATGCTTTCCTTCGTTCCTTTTTTTATAAATTGCAGTAAGCCTTCGAGCTGGGAAGTAGATATCGCATTTTCATCATCCAATTTCCCAGTTTCCAATCGACTGAATCACAACGAAACGCACTTAAAAGCTTTATGACACATTAAAAACGTATAATAATATAACGTAGTTGAGATGGGCCCCGCCACTCGTTACTCGCTCAGGTGGAATACTGCGTGCATAATGAGGATTCGTTTTCTTGAAACTGCTCGAGTCGTACACAGTTTTGTCAAAAAAATTAGCCTTTGGCCAAGATTAAGTTATGAAATCTTAGCTTTCATAACTTAACTTAAAAACCGGCCGTTAGCTCAGTTGCTAAGCGCACGCTAACGGTGCGGAAGGTCTGGGGTTCGATTCCCGGGCCGGTCAAATCGACACAGTGTCGCCAACAACTCGCCACCGTTGCGACATTTCTTCGGAGCTGTGTTGCCCATGCGCTAAGCCGCGGAGATGGGCCCCGCAACTCGTTACACGCTTCGGCGTAATACGGCGAGTATAATGAAGATTTGATTTTGATCTTAGCTTTGTCTTTAAACAGATGTGAGTTTGAACGTTATAATTGAGCTTTGACGGTCATAATAACACAGCAAGCGTTTTAGAGAGAGATTTTAAGCTTTAAACAAAACCGCTTTAACAATTGACCAGCATACAACTGCAATCGATTTCATCAAAAACCGAAAATCGGGGTATTAACCACACGAAAAAAATCACCGACATGTCAAGCGCGACTGATCCTAGCTTATCCCAACAGTCTTGAGGCGTCTGTACCGAAACGCGGCAACGATCCTAATGTGAGTAAATGTAACAAAATTTCGAGTGGAGGGAAAACAAAAAATAACCGATAAAAAATGGTCGAGTGTCACGAAAAAGTGCCTATGTACCTACTTCAGTACTTCTACTTTACGAGTCTTTAAATACACCAGCATTTACCTGCAGATACTGATGCCCACAATTTTACCTTTTTAACCTTTGCAGTCTCTCATCAAGATCCACCGCTTCCAATCCTTCGTATGCCATCTTGATCAAAGCCAATCGCTTAGTTCGACAAACTTTCAACGCGAAGGTATAGCGACCTCCTAGGAACTGAGTACTAGGAGGGTGAGCAGAGTGCTCAATATTATCTGAAAGCAAAACAAATACAAGAATCTTCTTCCCCAAGATGGTCATTTTTCAACATGCACCTCACGAAAGCTAAAAACCACAAGCATGGCAATGTTCAAGATGACTTCCTTCAGATGGCGAAACAACACCACCCAGTCCACCCATAGCTGGGTATCAAGCCAACGAACCTGGTTAGCAACCTAATTGCTCGTATTCATTTCAGATATGACAATAACATACTTGTGAATATCGCGATTCTTCCAAATTTTGGAGCTACAGTTCCAATCGCTTCATAAACTTCCCCACCGTCACCAATGAACTGATGGACTCCATCATCCGGCTTTAAAACGTAAAAAGTAGTTTCCCCAAAATCAGAAGGAGTCAAGTCTTCATTCAAGTACAAAACCATTGTCAGTTCATCCTAAATTGAAAATATTGGGCCAAAGTTATCTTTTCTTATTCTTAAACGCACTGAAATTTACTCATCGTAGAGTCCTACTCATGTACCGCTGGTTTTTACATACTCTATATTAGCAGCAAAACATAAATAAAAAATACAGAAAGTACTTTTCCAACTCTGAAGTCATAAACTTTATCAATTTAACGCTTTCTAGAACAAAAACGAAAAGGTCTTATGTACATTGTAATACCGCCGGTATAATTAAAATTTGGATTTGAGAAACTAACAAACCTGGTGGACTTCTGAATCTGGGTGAATTCTGGTGTGGTCGCCCGTTCTGACGTAATTCAAAGCAACGTCATAGGGATACCATCCGCTGTGGTTCGATACGAATTCACACAACGCTTCAAATCGCGGCCACATTGATGACTTCATAAACGAATCAACCTAAAAGAGCGCGTGTTGATTACTACACTAGCTTCCAGGCTAATGGAGTTCTTCATGCGCTGTGGATCAAACGGAGAGGAAGCCATAAAAAATACCAATTTTCCATTCCTATGACAAAAACCACAAGCAAAAAAAGGAACTCACTCGAACTGAATATCACAAGCAAAAAAAAACTCACAAGCAAAAAAAAAAAACTCTTCAACTCAGTATCACAAACAACGGCAACTCTCTCCAACTTAGCGTCACAAACAAAAGAGAACATACTCTCTCGTCACCAACAAAAAAGCAGCTCTCTCTCAAACTGAGTAGTCTGTTTTAAAAGCTTCACACTCTACATGTCACTTCAAAGTCTACTTCACGTACTGCCCTTGATTTGCGTAAGTTTTAATTGAAAAAATTCATACTTAGAATCAAACTTGCCTCAAATATCCTAACCCATTGAACATTGTCATGATCTTCTAAAGCTGCGCCATCAAATGACTGGTAATTTGGATGAGCCTTGAGCACATGGTGGCGCCATTTAACAAGTTCATCATGAGTGAAAAGATCATCAAAAATAAGCACTTGTCTGAAACGATTATTACCATTTCATCACACGTCATTCATACATTAATATCTTCATGCATTGCTGCAATATCAAAATGTATTGCATTGTACAATGCACCCTAACTACGACCCATGATAAAGAAGTTGTTTACTACATTCGAAAAGCCGAAAGCAAAAGTTATTGAGAGTTATAACCATTTTTTCAAGGCGTAGATCATGAGCGCCCTGGTAACTGCGCCGAGGCTAGACTCAGCTCAGCATATACAAAAAATATACCTGCAAAGTATGAACTACCAACTAATTTCATAAAACCGATTACTACAATTTAAAGATAGAAAATAGGTCACCAAATAAAAAAACCCAACAGGCTGTTTCGCCGAGAGGCTCTTCAGGGGGGGACGCTAAAAACTATAAATGGTAAAATGTAAAACAATAAAACATCAAAGATTGAACCGACAAAATGATAAAACAACGCAGACTTTCAGGACGAAACTCAAGGTTGATTTACGCGATAGCGTATAAGAACACACTGCAACTGAGTGCATCAAGCTTTGCAGGGCTGCAGAATGCAAAACAGCGATGGTGAGCGGCAGAAAAAACAACAGTTGTAAGCGCTTGATTACGATTGCAAGACGGAAAACCAGACGAAGACGATGTAAGCGGGCGGGATCGATTCTTTGAGAAAGCAAAGTCATTACTTCAGGTTTTTAAGTTTGAATTTGTTTCTGTGGCGGCATTTTGAAATGAGTTCGGATCTTTTGTTTAGAAGAGATTTTTGGTCAGCCTGCAAAATAAATAGCTTTTTGGCTAAGCAAAGCGGGCATCCTCTGGCACCGTTCCGGTACGGCGGGGCGCGGTAAACGATAGACCAGATTATTAAGGGTTATATTTTCGCGTCCTTGCAGTTCCACACAGCCTTAGCGAGCTCGGTTGCGTTAAGTTTATGCTGCTCCCTAAAAGAATGAGTGTGGTTGTTAAACCTTGCTTTAAATGTTGTCGCGCAGCTTCGGTAGTACACTTTTTCATCCTCGCCGGTGTTTAGAGTGGCTTCGTAGATAACAGGCTTTCACAACATTTGCCATTCATCGGGCAGTTTGCCTTAACCCTACAATTGCAAGGCTTAGGTGGAGGTAGGATTTTGACATCTCAATGGGTGCGCAGGATGCCTTTACTGTGTTGGTTGATGATAGAACCAATGCTGGGAGTGCAGCAGTAGGCATTTAATTTATTTGGTGACCGATTTTCTGTTTATGCTCTGGCGTGTGCCATTGAGCTCTCTATTCGGTGCAACGGTCAAACCACGTTTATACAATTTAAAGACTAAACTTTTCACAGAAAATTTACAACTCATTCAACGTAGAGCAAATGTGAACACCTGTTTGGATTGCCATCGTCAAACTTTCGGACAAGATGCTTTGAAAAGTCAATTACAGGCGATGGATCGGCAAACGTGAAGAGGGCAAATTTATCAGCGATATCTTCATCAATGTACCATCCAGGCGCAGAGCCTAATGACAATACTCTGTTAGTAAGTAACTGAAGCATAAGCCTATATCTTATGCTAGTTTTCAGTAGCGCTCAGAGTAGGGAACAACCGGGGCAACAACGGGGAATTGCGCCTGCCATGGCCGGGGTTTATACAACACTTTATATTGTGTCTAGAACACATAGCTAAGTAGGCTACTCGCGTCCTCACTCCTCAAGTAAATGCCGTCAATGGTGTTGTAGGTATCCGGTAACGCTTTTCAGTCACATTGTTAGGATATGCTGTATTGAATGTTGCTACAAACGAAAGATCACACCAAAAACATGCACAAACAGCCACTATTCTTGCTTGCACTTAATTTTACATTGCCAACAATCGCAATAAACACTGGATTTAACCAAAGTTTTTGAATAAGAAAATTCCGTTCCAAGCAATTGAGATGTATAAAGCGGCTGGATTTACTAACCATGGATGTATTAAACGGATTCCGCTGTATCGATGTCATTCTCTCGCTTTTTTCGATGTCACGCGAATGCTTTTTCGTAATTGTACACGCTTTTGATTAATGCATGACGAACCATGGCCTGTTATGTACGGACCATGGATGAACCTCAAAAACGCTTTAAGCGTGCTCGTTCTTTATTTTTACGCACCAACGCATTTTTCATACAAAATAAAAAAATCTTCATGTAAAAATTAAGATATGACTTTCATATTCGTTGTATAAGACCACCCCAATTTTTAAGAGTGGGTTTTTGCACTTTAAAGGTCGTCTTATACGCCGGAATATACGATAAATAAACTTGAAATTCAACCACGGTCACGGCCAATTTTTATGACCCCCCCGGCCGGGGCCGGACCGGGGCAAAAAGTGGCATTCCCGGTCGATCCCTAGCTCAGAGGGAGAAATAGGGCCCACGCCGGGGGTGGGTGGACTTATTTTCTTTAAAAGGATGTTCTTGACTTCTTTCTTATAGGGTGCTCTAAAATCACATCTCTTGCGCCCTGGGGCCCAAAAATTTTCTCAAGAGGCCCCTTCCTATTTTATCACAGTGATTTCGAGCACATTTTCGACAAAGCGTGAAAACACAATGTTCCGCCCACATGTAGGTTTTCTTGTTTGGTGTACTAGAGGATAATGTCTTACTATTGCGGATACAGATGCTCAGCAAACCAAAAATTGAGTTAGGAATAAAATTTAACCAAAAACTTGGAAGCAACGAGTCAGGATTTGTCCGAGCCTTCGTCACTCTCGCCTTTCTATCTTTTGTCGCTTTCTGCGGTTATCAACAAATAATAAAAGAACAGTTTAGGGCTGTCTTTGTCATTTCTGAGAAATATTCTAAAAATTATATTGCGCAGTAAGGGAGAGTGCAAGCGGAACATCATTAATATAGTTTTACAATAAAAAAGATCTAGCTAACCTGGAAGGGCATTCAGATCAGAAGTAAGTCTCACATTAAGCACTTTCAAGTGATAAAAGTGGTTGATGCAAGGAGCGCGGAACAGCACTGGGTGGCAAGATGGCCACAAGATGGCGCGATATGGATGTGGGTGCACTGTAGCACAAATTTCCCAATGTTGGTCATTGGGGTCGAAATTTGAAATATTGTAAAAAGAAACCTAAACCGAAAAGTCAAAATTAGTGAAAATGGTAAAAAACGGAAAAGCACAAAAACGAAGCAAAACAAAAAAGAACGCAAAAAGTAAGTTTGCAACCAAACTGCGAAGACCGTAATAGTGCACACCAGCAATTATTATGATTTACAAGATATGTAAACACAAATTGCCCCTTCTTGATGGCATGTACAACAAATCTTCGTTTTTTCTGATGTAGATAATTATGTAATGCTATTGCAAAGGCACACGCAAAATAAAATTCTTAAAATGCCGAAGTCAGAACTACTAACTAAATAAAACCAAAGTTACTCTTTTGTCAGCATAAGTTTTTAAAAAATACTGCATCCACAACTACAGATATTTGCTGCGAATAAAGATCCCACCTGGCCGTAGTTATTCAAGTTCCACATTTTGTGAAGAAATATTGATAGCACATATTGATGTGGGTGACAATCTGAACTCACAGTTGGAACCATTGCATCCATAGATCGCAAGACCTCATATTTACCACTTACAACTTTCATCTATATATGATATTTAAAACGTGGTGATATTATCAGTAAGAATTACTTTGTTTAAGTTTAATCGCAAATAACCAACAGGTTGATGTAGTGAGTAAAGGCATTACTATCGGCACAGAAGGTCTGAAGTACGATTCCCGGGTGGGTCAAATCGGACATAGTGTTGTCAACGACTCGCCACCGCGGCGTTGTCTCTTCGAAGCTGTGTTGCCCAAGCGCCAAGCCGCGGAGATGGGCCTCAGCAATCGCTACATGCGTAGGCGTAACACGTCGATAACAACAAGCAGTTGATTTTTGAAGTTTAATCGTAACTTTTCTTTTCCAACGAATTAAAACTCTTTCGTTTGTGTGTCGTGAAACCACGAGCACTTAGAGATCATGCAATTACTGATAGCAAGTCATAGTAACAGCCCAAACGCACTAATTGAGGGCTTAGTTTCTTACTTTAATGTAGCATAACACAGCTAAGGCTTTTTCTAGCCACTAAACAAAGCGACCACTGCACAATGATGCCATAATGTGCTATTCGAACAATATCATACCAAACTTTCAAGCCATTAAATCTACTACTATAATACCTTAGTTTTTAATATTGCTTCAACAATTCCAGAAATTTGATTCCACGATGAAGTTTTAATTAGCTCCTCAATATTAACAAATTTTGTCCATGGGGGAAGTCCATAATTCCATTCACTAGGTGAAGTTCTTCTAGAGTAATTCTGAATGCAACATTACAAAAATGACTACAAGTTTAAAAAGGACACGAAAATTAATTCATAATCAACACAGAAAAATTGTTATTTTTTGCAATGCAGTAATTTCATGCTTGCTTAGTTTTGATAGCAGCAACACAGAAAGAGATATAAAATTAGGCTTGTAATGGAACACTGTCACACATTATAAAAAAGATAGTAAATATCAAACAAGATTTGTTGGCAACATGGCTGAGTGGTTTGGTAGAATCTCACAAGCAGCAAACCAAAGCAGTCAGAAGCAAAACTCAAGTAGAAAACCAGGAAACTTCTAAGCAACTCGTCCCATGCACATAGCGCTTCTGTTGCTTTTTCGTGACAGGAAGATAAATGAAGAAATCATACAATCAATCACCATATCCGTAATTTAAAATGCAGCAACAGTCCATTGCTTGACAAATGAAAAACATTTTACCACAATTCTAAACATTTTTGGCCCTTCTTTTGGTCCTCTTCAGAGAATAAAACAAAGAAGTGCATTGTAACCGGTAAAAACCCAAAATGAAATTACGTTCCAAATATGTGTTAAAAAAGATAATTAAAAATATATTTTTTAACACATATTTAAAACATAAATTCATTTTGAGTTTTCACCAGTTAAAAAGCGCTTTTTTGTTTAAGTCTCTGAAGAGGGCCAAATGAAAAGCCGAACACGTTCAGAAGTTTAATAAAATGTTTCCCATTTTTAACGTATTGACTGTTGCTACATTATGGCTGATCAAAGCAAAGTCTCTACCAAAGCTTTATCATATAGCTATGCAGTTGATGAGAAAAAGTTGAAAACTTAATTATCGATACATAATCTAATGTTAAAGTCGCAACTTCTGTATTATATTGGTTATTAATCAAAATAAAGCTACTGGCAGACTATGTTATCATCTGTAACAATATATTTACCATATGATTAAACACAAATCCTCCTGACGAACCAGAATCAAAAAACTGAAAAGATCTTATCCACAATTCGGCAGAACATGGCTGTATGGCATTATCAATAACCCAAGCAGTGTCATTGCCACTCAGTTGCAGTATTTTGGAGATCGTCATTAACTTGTTATTGTTAATGCAGGGTTGCCCATCATTTTCATTTTCAATCCGCTCATCACTTAGATTTTCGAAATCAGAATGATGATAGTGTATGTCGTCTTCAATCTGACAAACAATGGTGCATGTGAAACAGACAAGCAATTCACCGATATACTAGTAACACAACTTACAATGTATACACATCAGAGGCATAGCAAGAAATTTATACAAAAAAAGGAGGGGTGTGTGAATTACAAAAGCCATTAAAAGAGTCCAGCATATTTCAGTGTTCAGTCACTTGGCAGTACCGTTCTTTTTTACTAATTGGCAAATGAAAATAGGGGAGGGGGTAATAGCCAGAGGTGGGCATTCCGCAATTTGAAGCGCAAAGCGCTAGTTGCGCAACTTCCGCACGTGCAGAAGTTGCGAAGCGCTCTAACAAATTATTTTTAGCCATTGCGCAAGTTGCGCTGCGCTTCAAGGAAAATAAATCCTTCTTGCGCTTTATTGCGTTGCGAACTGAAAAAATATTTAATAGTGTGCGCATTATTGCGCTGCGAACTGAAAAGAATCTGGTTGCTGGCGCTTTGTTGCGTTGCGCACTGTCGGAAGTTGAAATACTGCGTTGCGCTTTGTCGGATTAATTAAAGCGCAATGTGCTGGAGTAAGCAGTTTTTTGTAACTGTTTTTAATAGAATAGCAGTTTGTTTCTTGATGCGTACAATAGGCCTATAGGTCAATTTATTGTAGCAGAAATTTTCAGCTCATCAGAAATGTGGTACACTAAAGTCTTTTGCTTTTTAAAATAATTGCAAGTGCTTAAAGAGATCATTGAGTGTTGAATAAATTGTATTTACTTGTTGTTGTGGAGAACTTCGCCGCATATGCAAATTATGATTTACCGCGATGAGGTGCTTTTAACGGCACGCGACAATGCAACGTGGCGCAGTGGTTTGGAGCGTCGTTTTTACGACGACCATGATCGCAAGGTTGGTGGTTCAACTCCCAACTTAGTTTCGTTGTTGCGTCCTTGGATAAGATGCTTCACGTTGATTATCTCTGCTTGGTGAAATCTGGCAAGCGGCAAATAAATAAGACAAAAGCAAAATTCAACCGGAAAACTCGGAAACAAAGGTAACTCCTAAGCAAGTCTGGATTCGTCCTAAGCAGCGCCTCCTTCGCTTTCTCGTGATAAGAAAATGAAGATGAAGAAAGCAATCATCAGCAACGCATCTTTTTTCGCTTCTTATGTAATTTTTCTGTTCATTGACCACGCAAAATCCTGTTACAGTCACTTGCATTAAAATCGTTGTCGCGTTGTAGCCAACTGCGTGCTGTTAAAGCACCTATTGCATTGCTTATACATCTACTCGTTGCGCTTCATTAAATTTTTCATTGCGAAAGTTGCGTTGCGCTTTTTCTTTTGTATAAACCTCATTGCGGAAGTTGCGTTGCGCTTTAATGCAAAAAAATAGTTGATTGCGAAAGTTGCGTTGCGCTTTAATGCGAAAAAATAATTGATTGCGAAAGTTGCGTTGCGCTTCAGTCAATTTAAAAATTAGGTTGCGCTAGTTGCGTTGCATTTCATGACTTAACAGAACTTTTGCGCTTTGTTGCGCTGCGCTTCAACCAATTTTTAAAAAATGCCCACCTCTGGTAATAGCACAATGCCCCCCTACCCCTCCCTATATACAATACTGGTGCACACTGCTTGCGCAAAACAACAAAAACAAATATATTGCTCGACATCAAAGTTTTCTTTTGATGTATCACTGATTAAATTTTTACACATTACCAGACCACAGCACCAAATATGCTACCAGTGTATATCGGTAGCTATTTTGCAACCATAGCTTGACTGCACATAAAATATATTGCAAGACTGTAGCACTGGTCTGTGGTGCAATGCCAAAATAAGGCACAGTTTACCATTAAGTTTAGAAAATGCACATTTAATGCTACTCTAGTAAAATCAGTGATGCAAACGGCTGAAGTGAAAATCAGCGAGGATTTTTTTAACTGCTTATTCAATGCCTGGGGGACTTTGCCCAATGAGTGCTTTGCTGTTGTATGTCCAGAGTCTTGATTTTATGAAGTATGTCCAGAGTCTTGATTTTTTGAATTCGTATTTTGCAAAATTCAGTAGGTGGAGACTGGAGAGTGAAAACAACTGTCTTCTAAGACTACTTTGCTTACAAACCTTTTTTCGCATGAAAACTGGGTTTGAGTGAAAAGCTGCATGTGCCCATAGCATAAGTTTTCTGCATTAAAAATGCTGTAAACGTAGCTGCACGTTTGAAACTACTCCAGTCTAATAAATGTTTACATAGCTATGATCCTCGATGTATACGACTGCAACCGGGGGTCTGCGGGCAGAGCCCCAACCATCAACGAATTTTTTTGATTTTCACAAATAAATATATATACTCATTTTAGCAGACTTTTTAATGGAAAAAGGTCATACCAGTAACCTGCAGTGAGTGCAGTCACTAGCTCATAGAAAATGCAGAAATATTTTCGTAGTCTATACCTAAAAGCAGGAGCTGGGCTAAATATGAAAGGAGGCTGCAACCATTATTAGTTAAGTAATTGTACACTGACATTCAGGTTTTAGCAGCTTATTTCAGGGCTAAGAGGGGCGCCATAGCACCGTGCCCCCTTCCCCCTGTGTGCGCCTATGCTGCTACCACACCGCAATCAAGACTGCCATGGCGCAGTGGCTGAGAATATGTTTAATTTAAACCAATACTATTGCTGCATGCCAGACCATTATGTGTATGTCACAGTCATATTGAGAAGCGCGCTTAGGAACCCTCAACCATACGCCTATACATGCAAACCAAGTAGTCCACTATTAATTTAATTAATTTTGATCTAATTTTCTAGCAGAGTGATTTTCTAAAAACCAGCACAGTCAATGACGCTGCAAAATGAGTAGTTACGTGGAGTGTTTGTGATCAAGGCATGAAGCAGTTGAACTCTAATTTTTCAATTTCTCAAATTTCAACTAACGTTTGTACGAAAATGTCAAGGACTGTAGTTCCCATGATTGAAAAAAAATTTGATCAAGAGGGCCTACTCTAGTAATCCAAAAGTTTAGAAATGGATTAAATTCAAACACTACTACTGCTACTACTAAAGCAGAGGGCGGCACTGATTGGAAGGGCAAAAAAAAAGGTCTGCTACACGTCCTCAGATGTTCTGTTTTCCACTGAAAATCGGTGAAGAGCAAATAAAGGCCTACACGTCCTCAGATGCCCTGCTTTCTACTGAGAATCAGTCAAGAGCAAAAAAAGGTTTTGATTCACAGTAGGAGTTTATATTTCTGTAAGTGCTCGCAGGACACATAAAATTTTCTCAAGAGTCGCATGCGGCTCGTTGTTTGCCAAGCCCTGGTGTATACCAACCCTGCATTCTACCCCCTCTGCCCTGAAGATTATACACATCTTATATTATACATCTACACAGACTATTATGTAGCGTGGTGTTACCAGAGTACATACTGGTACAGCGGTACCAGCACCATACTTATACATTAATAATCATTTTACAATTTATGGTATATGATCAGATTAATGATACAGCATACATATATTATATATACTGTACCTTCTCAGTAGTTGTAAGTTCACCCTGAGTAGCAAGAATTATGACAGCAGTAAATACCAGCACATGCATGATGATATCAATGGTTTCGGAAACAAAAGTTAAGAAGCTGAGATTACACTAACACTCGTTGTCTATATAGGCTACCATATGCTAGTGAACTTCTAAATAGGTATACAAATATACCAGTACCTACCTAAATTGGACCAAGTGAAAATAACAGAATATTGGAAACAAACTAGTCCAGTCTACATTTCAAGTAATCAGGTAATAACCCCACAGCTGCAAACTTTGCAGGCTGGGCTTGAATTGGGGTCTCATCTAGAATAAGCCCCCATGCTTTTTCTGCCTGCCAACCTTAACCTAATCTATGACCTTAACCTAACCTATAACCTGACCCTAACCAAATCAAGCCCTAACCGAACCGCACCCTAACTAAATTTAACCCTAACCGAACCTAATCCTAACCAAACCTAACCCTAGTCGAACCTGGGGGCTGATACTAGATCTAAGTCTAACCCTTCAATTGCAGGCTATGGTAATCAAGCAAGAGTTTTTCAGTTTTTAGTTCAAGCTTTCCAGTTTCTGGAACCACCAAATTATTACAGGCTACATACAAATACAGTACCGGTATAACATCACTCTGCTGACAGACTAACCTAGCCAGGGGCGGATTAACAGTACGTGGGGCCCTGGACTAATTTAATAATGGGGCCCTCTTTCCCAAGTTCAGCAAAAGCTTATACGATATATAATGAAAAGAACAATAAACCAAAAGAACAGCCTCAAAAAACAAAACAATAAC
The DNA here is from genome assembly GCA_964006365.1 of Trididemnum miniatum. NCBI lineage: Eukaryota > Metazoa > Chordata > Ascidiacea > Aplousobranchia > Didemnidae > Trididemnum > Trididemnum miniatum. The sequence continues at coordinate 12,722,411 of OZ023251.1, read as the reverse complement.
TTACCAATATTGATCAGTAGCGTAAAAAGACCAGTATGAACTTCTTGTGCTTTGTTCAGCACGCTCAATTACTGCCTTTGAATCCTACTGAGTAACAGAGTGCGAAGTAGGGGGGGGGAGGTTGGGGAAACATGTCCCCCCAGTAAAAATAGTCCCCCCCAGTATAGAAAAAAATTTGTCCTGGTAGGGATGCCAAAATGTCTACCCCAATGATAAGTATCGTAAGAAGTTAAATGTTTTTTATACGTGTGGGTACGGACTGTGCCGATACTTTCCAGCATATTGTTTATTGTTAGTTTTTCAAACACACACAAGCAGGCGGGGCTTAGAGTCGGGGGGGTTGGGGTCAGGGGGTTGGAGTCAGGAGTTGGAGTCAGGGGGTTGGAATCAGGGGGTGGAGTTTGAGGGGTTGGGGTCGAGGGGTTGGAGTCGGGGGGTTGGGGTCGAGGGGGTTGGGATCGGGGGGGTTGGAGTTGGGGGGTGGAGTCGAGGGGTTAGGGTCGGGGGGGTTGGAGTTGGGGTCGAGGAGGGGTTGGAGTCGGTGGTTGGGGTTGGGGAGTTGGGGTCGGGAGGTTGTGGTTGGTTTGAAATTACCTTAAAAGTCTTGTAGTTGATTTACAAGTACCTTGTAGTTTCTTGTAGTGTTTTCAACTACCTTGTACTTGGTTTAAAAGTACCTTGTAGTTCCTTGTGCTGTTTTCAACTACCTTGTAGTTGGCTTAAAAGTACCTTGTAGTTCCTTGTAGTGTATTCAGCTACTTTACAAGCAGTAGAACTAAACACCGTATGGGACCGCATGGAACCGTATGGGCACTGTATGGGCACTTATGGGACCGTATGGGCACTTATGAAACCGTATGGGCACTTATGGGACCGTAAAGGCACCGTATGAGACCGTGTGGGCTCTTATGGGACTGTATGGGCACCGTATGGGCTCTTATTGAACCGTATGGGCACTTATGAAACCGTATGGGCACTTATGGGACCGTGTGGGCTCTTATGGGACTGTATGGGCTCTTATTGAACCGTATGGGCACTTATGAAACCATATGGGTTAGGGTGCCCATACGGTGTTTAGTTCGACCCCTTCACAAGTACTTTGTAGTTCCTTGTGCAGTTTTCAACTACCTTGTACTTGGTTTAAAAGTAGGCCTACCTTGTAGTTCCTTGTGCAGTTTTCAACTACCTTGTACTTGGTTTAAAAGTAGGCCTACCTTGTAGTTTCTTGTGCTGTTTTCAACTACCTTGTAACAGCTATAAAAGTACCTTGTAGCTCCTAGTAGTGTTTTTAACTACCTTGTAGTTGGTTTAGAAGTACGGTACCTTGTAGTTCCTTGTACAGTGTTTTCAGCTACCTTGTACTTGGTTTAAAAGTACCTTGTAGTTCCTTGTGCTGTTTTCAACTACCTTGTAGTAGCTATAAAAGTACCTTGTAGTTCCTTGTAGTGTTTTCAAGCATTTTGAAGGTTTAAACGTACCTTGTAGTTCCTTGCGGTGTTTAATAGGACCCTGCTGGTGGTATGCAAACACGCAGTACGCCCTCCACCACTGTTTTAATTTGGTCATTGACCAATGACATCGCTCCTGGAGCGTATTTAGGGAGGGGGCATTGTGCCATGTCCCCTCCCTTTCGACTTTGTCTTTTGGTAAGAAAGAACAAATGGTGCCTAGTGACTGAAATACGCAAGACTCTTTTGGTTGCTTTTGTAGCTTATGGCTAGGGGCGGATCCAGGGGGGGAGTAGGATAAGGGGTATGTATTTACCTCACCAGTTTTTTTCAACTATGTTTTTGATGTATACAATTTTTCCATAATTTCAAACCTTTTCGATAACAATAAACCTTATGTTTTAAGCACGCATAATTGAAAATGTGCATACAAAATCCATCATATTAGGTGAAGTACGCTACTCAGAATTAGGGTCAAAAAATTTAAACAAAGTTTGTTCAAAAAGTACCGGTACTAAAATAGCTGTTACAGCATGTAATAATGCAAAATTTCTCAAGGGATCATACTCTCAAACCCCCCTAAAACCTTGTATGTTTTTTAATCTGCTTCAATTAGCTCTGCTGAAAAAAAACTACGCTTGAAAAAAATGGTGAAATTATGCCCCCCCTCCCCCTTTAACAGTTTAAAATTTTTTGCTACGCCACTGCGTCGCCCCATGAACAATAAATACCATTTTTACAACATTGTCTTGTTATTTGGGTTCAGAATTCAGGCAAAATTGTGGACAAAAACATCCCCCCAGTAAAAATTTTAAATTACTTCGCACACTGCTGAGTAAGATCAAATATATTATTCTTACCGTAGTGAAAAACAATTACTGCATTTCCATTGTATACATTGATTTACCCAATCGGTTTAATGAGTTTATATTTTCCTTCATTTAATTTCACAATCGTTTTTACGCCTACGGTAGGCTACTTAAAATGAACGAACCAAAAAAATTGAATCATTTTAAAATCATTCTTAGTCACGTCGGCAGCATGACCAAACAGTCTGGAGCTTCGTTTTTATGGCGACCATACCGGTAATGAATCGAAAGGTTGCGGTTCAACTCCTACCTTCAACATGTTTTTGTGCCCTTGGATAAGGTACCAGTACTTCACGATATTTGTCGCTGCTTGGTGGCTTGAACATTGAACAAGCAGCAAATTCAACAAAAGACAAGAGGCACCTCAGAAAAGTCAACTCCCTAGCGAGTGAGGATATCTAATCTGATATATAGCGATACAACTCGCTTTCTATATGATAAAAATGGAGGATAAAAATGGAAAATCAATTTAAAAAAAGTTTTAATTTCTAACAGTCTTTTATAATAAACAAAGATTTGGTAAATCGATTCAATAAAAATGCAGAAGCCTAGATGGCTTTATCTTTTACTCAAAACAATCTGGAAATAAAGCGATTGATCTCTTAATGTTAGTCATTAATCATATTATTAATGTATAGGCAGAGCTGGGCACTAGCGTCGCTACCCGTTATGTTAGTAATTTGCTAGCATCAGTGCCTCCATTTTTTTCCTATCACTAGCATGAAACTAGCACCGCCGCTGTTTTTAACCTGTTTTGAAATATAGCTATGCCTTATTTATGAAAATCAAACTATACCGGTACTATACTACTGCTCTCAGCAATAGATTTTATTCTTTCACATTACATCTGGAACTACCACTTAATCTAGAGTTATGAAGCCTAGATGTTATAACTAGCCTATACCATTGTATGATGGTGCAATAATTTTTAACGCTAGATTCTTCAGTGACATTAAACATTTTCTGCTAGTATAACCTCAACTGTAGTCTGGTACTCATGCTGGCAAGTGACAAATAAGTGTCATCGTTTCTTCGTTTGTTCATTACTACCTGAATAATTCAAAAATGTTAATTCAGGCTGAATTAACATTTATCTTATTCTTTATTGTGACGTTTGAATCGGTAAAAAGCAAATAATTTTTCTTCGAAAAAAATTGCTCTCCGCGACCTAGAAAGCAATAATGCTAGCTGATAACAAATGCAATTCTTACTTTGAGAAAATTTTTGCTTATGAATATTACTATTGAGTTAACTAACAACATATCACATTTACCGCAAGGCCCTAACTCCTCAGCGCCAAAATTTTAAAAACTTTGATAGTTTCTGCAAGTGAAGACCTTTATTAAAATCGAAAATATTTTTGTCAAAAAAACTTTTAGAAAAATGTAAATTTGTGGGGCCCCTAAATGTTGTGGGGCCTCGGGCTTCAGCTCGCTTCGCCCCCCTTCATTTGCCCCTGAACCTAGCCACAGTACACTGCTTTACTATTTGCGATTCAGTCACTCAATTTTCTTTTCTCAGACACTGTTGCTTCATCTATGCTATATTCCAGGGTCGGCAACCTATGGGCTGCAGCCCAACTGTGGGCCTTTCAGCAATTTTTCGTGGGCCGCGGCTTATTCGGTTTTACAAAGTCTTTGTGGGCCCCATGCTAGCTGCAAATATATAGTAAGCCCATAGAAATAATTATAATAAAAACCTTTCCTTTGATGCTTTGCGCCCAAAACAATCCAATTCTTTTTCTCCCGGCAGTACATCGCTACAAAAGCAAAACTCGTGGTAACATGCACAAAAACGGGTGCCGTATGTCTGTATCTCTTTCATGCAATGTTCACTTTGTTTCTTCTGTTCTATTGATGCGAGCGAGTAAAAAAAAAAACACGTGCTTTGCATTTTCTCTGCTTTTACAACAACGCACCGTTTTTTTTCATTTTGTAGTTTGCAGTCGTGTTGTATATTCGTTTTGTAGTCGTGGTTTTAAATGCACGGGGCCATCAATAGCTATTGAAAGGGTGATCTGGGCCGCGTTAAAAAAAGGTTACCGACCACTGCTATATTCGCATGTTTAAGAACAAAAGTATTGATTGACCGCAGATTCCACGCATAAACGCAGATTGCAGGCATGTTGTATATCGCTGTCTAGTCTATTCTTTTTCTTCGAACCGCGAGTACCATGAAGACTTGATTTTAATCTATTCTTCATGGTGGTGTAGCTGTAGTAGCTCTTTCGCTGTTAGCAGCATAGTACACCGGTACTAACCCATTTTGATCGAGCTGTTGGGGTATTATTATTTACAGTAGCACGTCACATGTAGCTTATTTGCTGCGTGCCACCAGTTAAGTTTAAACGCTCATCTACCGGTTCATCCGTAGCACCTTATATTACCGACCCCGAGGCAGCACAATTATGTTCGAATGGTGGAAAACGCTTAGCGATGGCGAGTTACTTACAGGTCCGCTGATTGCATTGTTATCTACTTTTTTTGGCGGAAACAGCTAATAACGCGCTGTCACATACTTCCGTTTTTTATCTTCTTCACACACAGGATATTTCACGTTAAAGTCGTCATTTATCTTACATTAATGTTCTGATCATCCAACTTGTTCGGCTGAAATATAGCGTACTGCAAAGCTGCTATATTTGCGAAAATTTCATTCCAGTGACAATATCAGGAATAAGTCAGATCGAATCACTAAACTTGAAAAAAATTATAAGCTACTACATATAAGTTGAAGCCTAATGCTTCATTGCCGCAGTCTTGGTATTTTGCAGCTACCAGTTAAGAGTTTTATCGTAACCAATAAGATTAGATTAATGGCACATGCGCCCCAGAGCTCGTCTAAAGGTGTGTTTACACAGAATACGATAAAATTTTTCGTACGTACAGTGACGTAGGCTACGAAACTGTTAGAGGTTATGACTTAAAGCTACGTCACTATCCGCGGCATTCTAGAATACAATCGTTAGGGGCTTTGCAAAACAACCAGTAGGAAGCAAAACTGTTTGGATTTGAGTTGTGTGAAAGATATTTTCGTTAACTGTCTACGTCAAAAATCTGATGAAACTTCGTACGACACCAAATCGGACTAAAATCGCATTTAGTGTAAACAGACCTTAAAGGTGTGTTTACAGACCTTAAAGGTGTGTTTACGTGCGTAGTTGTGATCGGGAAGTTTGTTTGTTTTATTATGTTCAGATCGCGATCAGCGATTTCTACTACGCGCAACTTTGTGCAAAGTTGTGCGTGTGTGCGCGTGCGATTCATCTGCGCTACGCAGAAATCGCTCAAGGAGCGATTTGCGATTTCAACTACACGCGAATGCAGATTGAAATGCATGAGCCTGGTTATTAACGTTCCATCAAGCGTAACGAAGCGGTTTTACCAAGAAGTTGCCATCAGCGATAAGCAGTCAATCTGGCGATTTCAGTTTCGCTGCGCTGCGGCTCGAAAATTGCGATCTGTGTGTAAACGCGCTCAAAAATTGCGATCTGTGTGTAAACGCGCGTTTACACACAGATCGCAATTTTCGAGCCGCAGCGCAGCGAAACTGAAATCGCCAGATTGACTGCTTATCGCTGATGGCAACTTCTTGGTAAAACCGCTTCGTTACGCTTGATTGAACGTTAATAGCTGGGCTCATACATTTCAATCTGCATTAGCGCGTAGTTGAAATTGCAAATCGCTCCTAGAGCAATTTCTGCCTAGCGCAGATCGAATCGCACGTGCGCACACGCACAACTTTGCACAAAGTTGCGCGTAGTAGAAATCGCTGATCGCGATCTGAACATAACAAAACAAACAAACTTCCCGATCACAACTACGTACGTGTAAACGCACCTTAAACGCGCCTTTACTGCGGATAGTTTGAATGCTCGCAAGTCCTCAAATAAAGGTAACGTAGACGGCAAAGAGACCACGAGGCAAACAGAGATGGGCGTTCATCGATATAATTTATCGGCGATAATTTATTACCGATTATCGTTATCGCTCAAAAATTGTTTTGATTCATCGATTACCGATATCGCTTTTGTAATATCTTTCGCTATCGCCGATAAATTATCCCGATAAACGATTCGTTATGCACACAGTGTTCAAAGTTAGGGAGTGAAAGCTATGAAAAAAATAGTGTTCCTTTAGTGTTGTTGCCATTTAAAAACATCTCTCTTTGTTTTATTTAAAGCTACGGGCCACGGCAGAGTCCGTGAACTGCTCTACTTCCTCGAAAAATCTAGAAACACAGTTTTGCGATGTGACTTGCAAAAATACTTCGTCAAACACATTGAAAATTTACCGCAACATTTATCGGAAAAATTTATCGGCGATAATTTATCGATTACCAATATCGCTTTGAAAAATTGAGATTTATCGATTATCGGTATCGCCCAGAGCTTCTTTGAAGTTATCGATTATTACCGTTATCGCTTTAGTACAGAAAGCTTTATCGTGTCCATCACTGGAGGCAAATGCAACAAAAACTATGATCCGCCAGCTTCAAACGTAAGCACGAAAGACTCCAAAAAGAGTTCAACAAAATATATATTTTTACCTCAAAAAGAGTTCAACAAAATATATTATTTACCCCAACATATTTACGAAACAATCACCAAGAACGAAACACTTTATCCAGAAACCGGAAAATCAGCCGAACAAATAAGCATAAGATGAGCCAAAAAAAGTCCAATGTCGTTCAACAGTTCTTTTAATCAACAACTATCAAGCACAATACTTGTTTTAATAATTCCAAACTTGTATTATCAATATCTACTGTATTAAAATTCCTAAAGCAACTTCCTAACACGCACTGCTAATGATGACAGCTTTATATGTCGCCGAAGCATCCAATTACAAAGACTTTTTTTTTCATTCTTCAATTGCTGAACGATATTGCAAAAGTATTTGTAAAGGTTCAAAGCAAGTGATCAAAGTACAGTAAATACACCGAAATGTTGCACAAAAAACTTAAATCAGTTAGTCACTTAAGTCCGTCCGCTGAATTCCTCTTACGGCGTCATTCAATTTATAGTACGTTTAAAAACGTCATATCTGCAATTGTATAACCCAGGGGCAGATCCAAAATCTCTGTTTAGGGGGAAGGGGTGCCATTTAGTATCATGGTACAAAATAATGGATGAAAATTGGGCATCTCAGCTTCTAAAGTATGCAAATACGTTTCCAGGAAAGTGTTCGCCCCAATCGCCCTTAACTCTCCGCTTCTAAGACAATTAAGGCTGAAAAGTTTTGCTAATATAAGTGCCGAGCACTTTACATCTAAGTGCGTACAATCACATTAAATACAGAATGTACAAAACAAAATCTCAAAACCAAACATGCTAAATCACAAGAAGTATTTACAAATATGAAATTTACAGACCTATTCCTAACACCTCTTTTTCGATGCATTAATAAAGCATTAGAGCAACAAAAATCAATGTAAAAGACTCGAGCGAAGGAAAAACTGCAATTCTACTCCGGATACTGGAACAGAAAGAGTTTTAACTAAACTTCGAGAAGTCAGTAATCGCTGCTCTGCTTAAAGCAAAACTTAAGCAACTTAAAACAACAAATATTTACTAGGCTAGCTTTAAACCCTACCTCTACTTTCCACAATTTAAACGCTTAAGCAGCTCCATCTTTTTTCTTCGTCATATACTTCTGATCGTAAGCGAGTAAGTAGGTTGCTCCAACGAAAATAATAAAAAGAAGATTGGCGGTTTGAGCACACAAGCTTAAGCGCTTAAGTGATAAGCGTAGTGCAAACGGTCCTTTGCTGAGCGTGTTCAGAGTAACGTCGGGAAGTCAAGAGAGCTACGTTTTCCAGAATATAACTGACACACAAAAACGCTCGACTCTTTATTGTACAAGCATGATATACATTATAAAGTCAGCAAAGTGCTCAAGAGAAAAGAGTCGAATAGATTTTCGGGTGGGTCGTGGTTATAAACGAACAGAAAAAAAAACTTGAACTGAAAACGTACACCAAAATCAAAATCGTGGCAGATCTAACCTCCACCACCAACCTTTGCTCAGTTGTTCACGCGTGTTCATAACTCTATTGAACCATTCGCACTTTGAGGATTAACTGCTGTCAAGGGTTAAACAAAATAAACTGTGACTCAGCACAAAATGCAAAGCCTGATGAGTCACGTAATTACTGTTCCCTCTTTGATTTTAGCGAGTGCGAACCTGTCACACAATGATTTTAATAAAAACTAGCCCAAAATGCTTATGGGTTTGAAACAAGTTAGAGCTCAATTTTTGCCTTAAATTTGAGTTTCCAGAGTACGATACCCTCGTATTACTTCAAAATTTCAAACAATTTGATTCAAATTAGGCCGTAAAAAATCATTATTTCAGCGGGTACGTCCAAGCAAAAATTCGAAAAAATTTGCATAAAATTCATCATTTTTCTCATATTTCGCACTTTAGCGGGAAAAGTGAGCAAGAAATTGTTGAAAACGCAACTTTTTGCAAATGTAAATGCTGATTGTGATTTCCATATTGATCCTGAGCGATTTTAACGTTATACACAAATGAAACGTAACAGCTGACGCGTTTGTTGTTAAGAAGCTTTGCTCCTGGGTTCGAATACCACTCAGTGTAAACACACTTTGGAATGCACCCTTGGTATTTACTTTACAAGCACAAGGGATTGCGAGGTCAGCTCAAATACTTTTAATGATGCTGTTCACAATAAATCCAAACGCAGCTACTCCCAAGATGATGGCAAGATTGCTGATACTTCGGTTAGCATCTTCAGCATCCCGCCGATAGCGAATGGAGTCTTCAGAGGTTTGGGTAGACGAAGCGTTTTGTTTATCTCCCAAATCAGATCCATTTTTCTTGCTCGAGCTGTTTTCTGCTTGCTTGCTAGCAATTTCTTGGACGATATCGGGAAAAAGTTCGCAAAAAACGGAGTTTTGTAAATTGAAGGTTCGACTGCAATGAGCAAGATTTTGTTTTGTGACAATTGAAGTTTCGACCGATCCAAGCGTAGGTGTGTCCTCAACCATGAAAGAGAGAAGTCCAGTCAATATCGTGGTCACAGACCAAGCAGGGTTCCACGTATCCGGATGGAAATCACTGATAGACAAGCACAAACGCTGATTGCATTTAAATCTTCCACTTGGAGTAATCATGTAAATGCTAGGAGGTTTGAAGGGAAATTCCCGCGGGAATACTAGTTTACCATGGTAATAGCCACCTTTATATGGCGTGTCGTCTGGGCCTCGTACCTGAAATAATCACAAAATAAGTATAAACTCTCTGGGTTCAAGTTAACTTGTATAGAACCCAACATAATAGTTTCTTTTTTCAAACACAACTTTGCACAACATAGGACTACGCATTTCTTTTCTTTCCTTTTCTGAATACCCTAAAAATCGCAGCAGAAACACCCTTTTTAAATTATATTGATACACGTTTCACATTCACATTTATTGTGAACCTGTAACTCAAAGATGAGTAAAACCACATGCAAACAAATGCAAATTCAACACATTTAAAGTAAAAACTAAGCATTACTGCTAGAAAGTCCAATGTTTTTTATAAACATACCGGAAATCATTTGAGAAATATTTTTCGACATTGAATACACCGTATTTTGAATTTTCATTATTCTGTGACTATTCACATTTGTTGATATTCACAAACGACTCCCATGCCAAGAAAATTAAAATAAGCAATACACAGAGTGTTCTTAAAGTTTTAAGCACATTTAACATTGAATAACTCGGAAACTATAAAAAATATAAAAACTTACAAAAAGGTATTTACTCAGCTTCAAAATGGCACAACTTTTATCTTACTACCATTTATAGTTAAGGAGATATGGGGACTTCAAATGTACCAAAGACTTTTGGAACATTCTGTATATATGTTTAAAGAACATACCACATAATGCCATTCTAGAATATTTGATGGAAGTGGCTCAGCAGTAATGTATGGAACTGGGTCTTTCTTCAGTCGAACATAATCCTGTCGAAGTCGCTGAGTTGCTGTGATGGGAACTTTCGATTTCGAAGACATTTTTTTATACAAACTAATTTATACTAGGTGAAAAAAATTCAATTAATATATCTGAAAGCAATACAGAATAGTGCAGTAACAACAAAGCAATATAGCATAACACTGTAAGACAAAATCACAGCAACTGGCAAAGCAAATACCACACACCTCTCACTGTCAGTCTAAAGTCCAAAAGTCAATAAGAGATACACACTGCACAAATTGTTTTACAAAACAAATAGCTCAAACAGTTCAATAGCAGAGTGATTATATATTAAAGTTAACACAAAAACAATTAGATTTAGCTGTAAACGGAGTTGGTACCAGATCAAAAAAATCAAATCTTTATTACACTCGAGGTATTACGCTGAAAAGTGTAACAGTTGGCAGGTCCATCTCCGTGGCTCAGCACATGTAAAACACAGAAACGTCGCAGGGGCGGCTAGCCGCTGGCAACAGTGTCCAATTTAAACAATTTGTCAATCAAACCAAAGACCTACCACACCCATAGCGATGGCTTTAACCACTAAAAATACTGCAAAGTTATATTAAAAGCAAGAGTCTTGAAAAAGCAACCTATTGCATTATCAAAAGTTTTATTACTTGAAAATCAGACAAACTTGATCGTAATTGAAAATAGCTTAACATTGTTTTATAACAAATGTTTTAATAAAAAGTTAGTTTCTTCAAAAGTTTAGTTTCTCCAATCTGTTCTTGATCTATCTATTCCAATATTTGGCTATGTACAAAAACTTACATGCAGCAGTAACTGCTATAGACAAAAAAACAATCCAAACAACAATAGTTTTATGACAAAAACTTCATGCGTCAAACGTACTGCAATGCCATTTTAGCTGAATTCAAATTTCTCTGTGCATTTGCTGAATGGTTTTACTATGTCCATGATTTCTAACTTGGATAAATACAATATAATAGCTATACCAGTACCAAAACCAACCTAATACACGCTGTAAAAAACAAAAGAAAATGCTAATGCAGCATATTTTTCCCGATAGCTCACTTCATGAAATTAGCAGCATTAGGTTATGAAATTAACCGTACTTATTCGAGTATAGCGCGCATCCCTGATTTTCGATTATACAGTGGGATATTTTAGCTAACTTCCTTCGACTAATTCAGCCTTCGTATGTAGAATACACCCAGACTTTGAGTTCATATTTTGGTAGAATTTTGTGCATTATACTTGAATAACTACCCGGTATAGTACATTGCACGATAAAACAAATTTTTGATCGCATAACAAGTTTTTTTTATTGCAGCTATCGTTGTTAATGATGTCATCAGCTGGTATCACTTTTTCTCATCACAACTAAATTTAGTTTGAATTTCTGAAACAATATCAGGAAATAGTTGACAAAACAAAGGGTTTTTTAAATTAAATTTTCCACTTTCTGATGCAAGTATTTGTTTTTGACGTAATGTTGTCACCTCCGTTGACCCTAGAGTCTGAGTGTTCTCCAACATAAAACTGTAAAAACCAATAAGTATTGCTGACACAGTCCAAGATGGCCTCCATGATTCTGGATGATAATCACTAATAGACAAACACAACCTCTTGTTTAGTAGAAATCTTCCATTTGGAGTAATCATGTATATTGAAGGTGGTTTAAAAGGGAATTCTTTTGGAAACACCAACTTGCCGTGAAAAAAACCTCCTTCATAAGGCGTGTCTTTGGCTCCACGAAACTAAACAAAATCTTACTGGTGATTATGTTAATTTTTTTGTTTTTAATCTCATAAAACAACAAATGCACTACAGGTAAATTTAGATATGCTAGGACAGGGGCTCTTAACCGGGGGTAAATTTTACCTATCAAAGGGGTAAATTTTCTGAGTTGAAGACTAAAAAAATTTTTAATTTTCAGTAATGAAAAAGCAGTAGTGGTACAGTGGGGGTAAATTACACTTCACTCTTTTGGCAAGGGGTAAACAAGACAAAATAGGTTAAGTACCCCTGTGCTAGGACGTGTTTTCCAACTTTACATGTCATTATTACTTTAAGTATGTTTGATAGTGTCTATTTTGTCCATATTATTTTGCCACCAGGCCACAGTAGATCCTGATTCGCTAATTTGCTCAAAACCAGTCGCGCGTCTACATGCAAGTCATTTAGAATCTAGCAGTTAACGGCAAAATAGACAGTGCCAATATGTTTCTTAGACAAAATGCTACAACCCTGAAAATCTTAGAAAACTGCAACACTGCAGTTGAATACCAATTACGCATATCACAAACAGGCAAGACTAGACTTACCATATAAGCCTAGCATACAGTGTTGTAACTAGGCCTTTTTTGGGGGGAAAATGCCCAATCTTTTTCCAGGTGTTCGTAATGCCTTCAAGCTAAGGTGTAGTAAAAGCTCTATCCTTTGTTTTAATGAACTTCAATATCGGCCTACATGATTAATTTTGCCACTAAATAAATGTAAATTGGGAATATTTGTGAAGTTTCGGTATTTTTCTGGCTTTTCAGTTTCTTTGGAACTCACTTTAAAAGACTATTGTTCAGACCAAGCAAATAGTTCTAATCTAAATCGGTGTTTCTTAAAGTGGGCGATATTGTCCCCTTGTGGGCGAAAGAGAAATACCAGGGAGCAAAAAGCAAAAGAAGGGCAATAGCACATTCTCAAAACATTAACCCTTTCTCCAAATAAATGATACAAACAAATAATTGGCAATAATTATGTTGGGAACTGAGCATTGTATTAAAACACTTTATGTCAGTGGTTCCCAATTCATTTTGAAGCCCACACCCCTTCGGCAAGAAAAAATCATTCTCGAACCCCTAGCACAGAACTTCACTCACGCGCTGTTTCTGTACAGACAATTAAAAATACACAAAAACAGTGCAAATGAAATCACACTTAAGCCTACAATTATATACACCCTAGGGACAAAACTTACAGATGTTGAACTACTGTAAAATAAAACTAGCAGAGAACTGAAGAAAAAGAGATAGGCTATAATATACCATAACTACCGCTGTATAAATTGACTCACTAAAAAACTTCTACACCCAACCTTGCCTCCAAGGCAAACTAAATCCAGATTAGGCTTACACAAAGCCGGTTACTACAATATTTTACATATTCAACTACGCTTGTCGTATTCCCCTTAATCAAATAAAAAACAAAAAAACAGCTGTTGAATTAACTACTCCCACATCCCTAACAGAACTTAACCCTTATCTCTTCCATCCCAACCTACTCCCCAAATTTAGCCCAACTAGCAAGTCACATTACACCCGCTCTACAGTATCTTCCAAGTTAAACTGAACAAGTTGAAGACATGAATAACAAAACACAAGGAAAGGACTGACATGACAAATGTTAAGAAACGACACAAACTTAGACAATAAACATACTCAATCGCAAACAGACACATATCAGACGTCACAAACACACAGCTGGGGAGAATTACCGATATTGCTCACCAGCGGTAAAATTGACAAGTTCTTCTCGCACCCCCAATTGGTAACCGCTGCTACATGTCATTATCTGTATAATAGTTATTAATATCACCAGAAGAGCAATTGTTAAACTGAAATTATTGCAAATTTCTTTCAGTCAATGCGTTCATTGCCAAAACTATTTGGTCAATGACCGAAAAAAAAAATTAGGTTCCAGTACAATGTCAGATTAAAACTTTGCATTTTGCTAGGGGTACGAACAATTTTCCGAAGTGTGGTAACTTTTATCAACCCGACTCAGGTATGGGCCACGCATTAAACAACTATAGTCATTGACATATCACATTCTTTAGGCCTATTAACATGACATAATAATGCTATGCCACAGAAATTCTTGCACGTGACCAACACTGAAGTATTTGTCAGATTGATATCTTTCTGGCTCTGATTTTTGCTGCATCTGGTAGCTAACGCTTTGGGTCATCAATCCTTCTTATTACAGTTATTAGGCCAACTTAAACGAAGTTACACTCAGCCACTCAATGTGGTCAGTAGAGTTAAGGTTTGCTGAGCTTCTTTGTTTCTCTTTTTTATGAAACTCAGATGTTAAAAAGTGTCAATCGTTGCAATTTAATTGATCACATAATTTTGTTATTGAATACCAAAAATGCATGTTATCTTCATGCAATATTTCATTTTTTACCATAGCTCATTGCTGGTGCTTCGCCATTGAGCAAATGGGCAATGCCCAGGGTCTCAGCTAGTTACTCTAGTTACCAGTACGCCTCTGCTAGCATACCGGTATACATAGTTTGATAGTCTAGTGTGACATTTACCTAAAAAACAATAGGCCTACGGCAGTACTAGGCCTAGTCTATATGTAAAAGTACAAATTCACAAACAGTACACTCGTGCCAAGGGTACACAGGTACAGCAGAAAACCAGTACCAAACAGACTACAGACTAGACTAGGCCTAGCTTAACGCTCCGCCTGCACAGTGCACAGTACAGTAATGAGTACACTAAAACCCACTGCCATAACTTACCACATAATGCCATTGCAGTATATCAGATGGAAGTGGTTTGGCAACAACATACGAAATTGGATTTTTCAATATATCCAAATAATCTTGCTGAAGTCGTTTAGTTGCCATTACTGGTACAGTATCAGTTTTTCTTTTGTCAGACATCTTTCCACTTCATACAAAAATCTTACAACCTGACAATGATGTTGGAGTTGGACATCAATTTCAGAATTTTAAAAAACAAGATCTATCCTAGTGTCTTTACGATACACTATTCAGCTAAATTGTCGCTCAACAGCTCAATCCTCAAAGTCATAAAAAACTAATAGTATATAACCACTACAAATCCAGCAGAATAATACAAGAGAATGGAAAAATATACAAATTGTGCCGTGTGCAAAACATCAACAAGAAAATCGCTCACAGTGTACTTTAGCACAGGGGTTCTTTACCTTTTTTCCTTCATTACCCACTTCCACGACTTAATAAATCAATATTCCCCATTACCCCACGTATTTTTAAAACTGGCTAAAAAATCAAAATGAATTCTGATGACCTGTAGCCACATACTGTACATCCAAAAGCACAACGGAATGTAACAAAAAGAACAATTTATTGAGAAAAATAATGTTTACTTTGGTTCAAATTCGTCAATGTGATTTTTGTTGTTGCTTTTCAGTGACAATCAAGTTAATGTCAGGTTTTATTTAATAGATTATGATGTTATCATCTAGCTTTTTTCATCACCATAGTATCATAGTATATCTTAGTCAGGTTAGTGAGAAATATTCACTCTTATGATCTATCATGAACTGCATCTGATGATGAATACAGTTAGCAAGTTTTCAAAACGTCATGCTTGTGTTGGCTCTCACATAGCCTACTGCTTAAAGTTTTTACTGCCCATGTCTTTTGCGTTCCAAAATTTCAAATTACCCACCTGAAATTCTCAAATTACCAAATAGTGGGTAATTAGGCTACCCACAAACAGGTTAAGAACCTCTGTACTAGCATCAACAGCTCAGATGGCCAAGTGGTATAGACCATCTGTCTCTTGAGCTGTAGACTCTGGTTTGATTCCGAGTCAGGTCAAACCAATGACTTGAAAATTGGTATTCACAGCTTCCCTGCTTGACGTTCAGCATTGAAGGGACAGTGTGGAGAACAAGCCGGCAAGTTTACTTGCTGTGCCGTTGGGAAGGGCACTTAGTGGGATTTCCCCATCTTGGTGTGGTAGACAGATGGCCGGCAACTCCTAAGCGAGCTCATATAGGCCTAGCGCATTGATCGCTTTCTCGTGATAGGCCTAGGAGGATAAATATGCAACTGAATCAACAACACAAAAAACTTTCCGACAGAGCAAAAATAGACTCTTGTTCTAGTCAAACATTATCTAAGAAGGGTCCTACTAAACACCGCAAAGAACGACAACGACCTTAAATTGATGTAGGCCTACTATACACCGCAAAGTACGACAAAAGACCCTAACCCTAGCCCTAACCTACAGTCTGGTTTACTTGCCGCGTACGCAGTGCACTCCATATACGGCTAGTCTCTCCGTATACGGCGATTGAGGGGCTTTTACGCTCCAGTGCACAAAGGCCTTTGGTTGTACGCAAAGACCCAATACATCACACTATTGCCTGGTTATCAAAGAAAGTTTTGTAGTTCCACAAATCAAAATTTTAGTACCACAAAATACTAAAAAACGTAATGGAATGGGAGCATATGCTAAAATTTGCATGTTTTCTTTATTCACTGCTACAAATTAATGACGACACAAACTCCTAGTGGCCAGAGGCTGGCTCTTTGTATGAAATCACGAAGCCTGGATAAGTTATACGCACGATTCTGGGGTCCATTCGTAGATTTTCCGCTAGCCTGCGTGAATATTCCTTGTTAATAGATCGCCTGGAAGCGAGTTGGCGGAGTGGTTCGTGTACTGGTTTTCAGAGCTGTGTTTTGCAGCTATGCTACATCTAAGGCGTCATAATCTGCAGGAATGAATGTATTTCATGAGCTGGTAAAAAATGCAGCGAGTACGAAAGAAAGTAGGCTATTTCAACAGACACATTACTAGGTGAGGAAATACGAAAAGTAAGCCAATTTCAAGAGCGGGTTTGATTATGCGGGTTGCACGCTTCAGTTCAGTTTTGGGAGATTTTTTTTTTGCCTAACTCGCTAGTCTGTCGGCAGCGTGGTTGAGCATCAATTTTACGACGGCCATAATTGCTAGGTTTACGGTTCAACTCCCACCGAAGCGTCGTTGTTGCGTCATTGGAAAAGATGCTTCACGACAATCATCTCTGTTTGGTGGAATGTTAACAAGCAGCAAATTAAAGAAGTCAGAGGCAAAATTCACGAGGAAAACTTGGAAACAAGGCAACTCTAAGCGAGTTTGGATTCGTCCTATCTATAGCGCCTCCGTCGCTTTCTCATGACAGGAGGATATAAATATAGAAATCATCAAAAAAATCATCATCATCTTTCAATGCGCTTTTTTGTGGGCTGAACCTATTACAAGCATACCGGTTACAAGCGAGTAATTTTGAACTCGCGATGCTTACGCTGCAAGCAGAATGACGTAAGTTTTCATCTGCCGTAAGCTGGTTGGATTTAGCCTACCGAGTTAACCCCCTTAAATTGTTATTTTGCATGTAAATTGGCTTAACTGTCCTTGGTATCCCGTGTTAACGGGGTGACTTGATCTACTGTAGGCCTATCGCAAACTAGGTTTAGCGCGATTTCTTCAGCTAGGTCTAGGCTACATCCCTAAGTTTTTGTTGTTTTTTTTTCACCAATCAGAGACGTAAAAGCCACTAGAAAGATGTATTTTTAGCTAGCACACGAACTTATATAAATGCCAGAAAAAGCAAAACACTAGCAAGTCCCCGCTGGATTGTTGGAAATTCCACCTTCTAGGCCTACTTTGGAAAAAACTGCCTGTTCCAGGACGGAGGAGGAAATAATGAAAAAACAAACAACGAAATATGTGCGAAAGCGACAAAGCGTTACGGAAAAAAGACAAAAAATCACACTATCAATAAAAAGGTCGAGAAGCAGTCACATATCGTCCGGGAAATCGATTGCATAACATCCAGCAACGTGCGCATATATTGCCACAGGGTCAACTACAGGTTCAACACGAGCATATAACCTGCTCAAGGATCTTGTAGGGGACACAAAGTTAAAAGATAGAAGGGTAGCTCCTCTATCTTCCTAGATAAATTTCTTCTGCAAGAAGTTTGCGACTACCAGCGTTTTTCTACTGATTTCTTTGAAGCAAGCTCGTTATGGCGCCTCCGTTGCTTTCTTGTAGTAGGAGATAAAAGTGCAAGAAATCGAAGAAATAAAAAAGAAATTTTAAAGAGCAAAGAATGTTCATCTAAATTCCGTGAAAAAATTGAAGAAGTACCAATACTAACGAATGTGACGATAGGCCTGCTCGTAGGCTATGTCGATTGTCGAATTTATATCTTCATTGAAGAAGCATTTAATGTAAATGTTGCTCTTTGGTCGTGTTGCAATTTTAATTCCAACAATTAGATGGCTGAGGCGCTGGTTCTGGATTAGTAAACACGGGTTTGATTCTGAGTTTGGTCAAACCAACGACTGAAAAGTTGCTATTCACAGCTTCGCCGCTTGATGTTCTGCGTAAAACAGGCAATGGCGTGCTCAACAATATCAGTAGGCCAGGAAGGACCTTGCTTTACAGCTAGTGTTGGAGCAAGCCGACCAGTTCGTTTGTTGTGCTGTTGGCAAGGGTGCTTCACGAGATTCCTTCATGATCCATCTGTAACGTGGCAGACAGATGGCAATCCTAACCGAGCTCGTTATAGCATTTTCGTCGGTTTCCTCGTATGGAAAGTATAAAAACGCAAAAAGTACAATAAACAAAATAAATGCAGAAGGTAAAGGATCTCCATCCTTCATTCCGTGAAGATAGCAAAGGCCAAAAGAATACTAACAGATGTGGGGATAGGACATCAGAATTTTTATTTCCGTGAATGAAATACTGAGCTTTGCAAGTTAAGCTTCATGGAGCCAAGCGGCATCAAATATAAAAAACAACTCTTCGCTTCTCTATGTGTTTTGCGTGAACCCAGCTCTATAGCCAGTGCAAATTTTCAATGGAGCACTTTAACAACCAGCACTTGGGAATGGAAGTAAGCCTACCTACAACCTTCCATTCCAGGAATGCGGGGTTTAATAATTTATGCATAGATTCTCCAGGAACTTTAAGTGTAGAATCTATGGTTATAGGCTGGCTAGTTGACGTGTTTCGGCTTTCAACAATTTCTTATTTCGTGAAGTTGTGGGTTAGTGGTTGAAGGCTCTTCCACTGAGTATCGTCGGTTGGGGTCAGTCGCCTGCTTAAAATAGGGCACCACCAAGAAAAGAGATGAAGCCCAGATGTCCAGGTAAAGCAATGCAAAAAAAGAGTCTTTACAGTCTGGAATGAGTTTAGCCTGGATTGGCTGTGTGTAGCAAGGCTGACGAGACTTTTGTTATTATCTGAAAATGTAACCTATTCCGCGATGTTTTTTTTTTTATATGTTAATATGCATCACATAGAGCAGGGCAAGGTTGGAAATAACGATTAGAAATCGATAATCCATATTCTCTACTTTTTCGTCATCGAATGCAAAAATTCTTTACTTTTTTCTTTTCATTATCGAACAGGACAGAACAGAATTTTATTCGTTGCTCATACATAACACCAATAACCATACAAATAACTGACACAATTTTGAAAAAAAAAAGGAGCAACAGGCTACTGCGAAGGGGCCATAGGTTTTCAAGTCAAGCAGCAGCCCTATTATTGCAATTATTGAATAGCCCACATAAATATCAAAAGCCTTAGTTATGCCAGGAATGGAATTGCAGGGATCAAGATTACATGCTTTGTAATAGTGTTTTCTAGACGGATAATTTTGTCCGGCCGACTTTATGATAAGCGAGATCAGTCGAGCGTAACCTAACCATGTGCTTAGTATGTTCAGTAATAATATTGTGAGAAGTGCAGGAGTCTAATATTGTGTATATTTCTGTTCATAGTGACTAGCAATGAGTGTTTGGTTTTGACTATATTATGCAAGTGCTGTTTAGTTTAGTTAAGGCTTAGTTGTGAAGCGTGTAGAGCCTACTGTTAGAGCTGTTTCTATTGTATTAAGGCCAGTTAGGTACCGGTATTAAGGTCTGTTATGCTTGTGTCTAATGAAAGAGTGCTCGAATATTGTAACGCTATCTTTGTGCTTTTTGTTCACAATTCTATTTGAATAAAATTGTGTAAAGTGGTGATAAGTCATGTGTTTGGACATACGTTTTAGTGTGGATTTTATGCTATTCCCTTACAAAGAACCTTTTTGTGTAGCAAACCTATATGTGATGGAGTCAGATTAGTCTTTGTACAGGTACCGTAACCGCTACAGAATATGTTTTCGATTATAATCACAATACTGTAGTGTCAATTGAAGTAATAGCAATAATATACCAAACACGTTATTCGTAATTACTAATAAGGTAATATTTGTACGAATTTTTGAAATTTCAATGCGTAGAATGTTACTTGATGTTTTGAGGAATAGAATCCATATCTCAACACCCAAGTATTTAAACGAACGTTGTGTTCTATTAGTTGAATAGTAAGTCAAGTATAACGACTGTGTTGGAGATAGCCGCATTACGTAATGCTATGTCACGCATGATTTAAACACGCGCTGCATGGTCGCTTTGTACAGTAGATTCTTTGTCCACAGTCTGGATTGTAGTTTGGACTTTGCATCGCCGTAGCGAAATAATTTCTTTGTCTTGGCGAGATTTAACAACCACGTGCTTTTAGTGCTTACAGTGTTTTGCTTTACAGTGCTTTATTAAACAGAGGGAAGCAGACTATAGCGAGAAGCAATGTTAGTTAGGAGTGTTTATTTTTTAGTAAGATGTTTTTTGTGGTGTGTTTAGATAGAACCCTGATATTTTTCAGTACCGGTAGCGTAGTAAGTTGTTCTGTTATCATAGTGTGGACGTTAAAGATGCTTTGGGGTCTAAGTTAGGGTGGGCTTATATTGTTTTTTTGTTTATAGGACGTCTACCTGCTAGCTCGTATCAACATTTATTTATAAGTACGTATATGGCTCATATGTGCTTGTCAGTTAACTTTGGTAGTGGGGGTTTATATAGCATTTCAGTGATTTGATTGTAATATATTTCCATTTTCCAACTATTATTTGATGGCTGATTGATCACGTCGGCAGCGAAGCAGAAGATTTAGATAGAATCGCCGAAGCTCGGGGGTGACCGCGGTTTAGCCATACTCGCAGTCTTCATCTTTCTGACTGGTTTGTCTTGGAGTTACGTGTAAAGTAGAAAAATACATCAGTAGAATGCGTAAAGTAGTGTTTTAATCTATCAGGCATTTTGTCATGAATAAAAGATACATTAATTTGGCAATTTCAAAGATAAATAGGTCATCTAGCTTTAATATTTGCAATATCTTGTATTGAGGTGTGATACTTTCAGTGTACTTTGTTTTAGTGACAGCTCGAATTGCTATATTCTGTAATCTTTTTACATTTAACGAAATATGTTTTGTATGCTGCACACCAAACTGGCACTGCGTATAGAATTGTGAATGTATGAGGGAATAATATAAGTTCAGTAATGCTTCTTGCGGAAGGAAAAGATTTAGTTTAGTTAGAATTCCAACAGAACGAGCCAATTTTTTTTCAAGTAACGAAATATGAGATTGAAATTTTAGTTTACTGTCAATTATAATTCCTAAGTATCCCGCAGTTTCTGTGGTATTGATCATTTTGCTGTTGAGAGTAAGCGTAACTTGTGGACTGCCACAATCATTTCGTAGTTGTGGTGAAATTAATAACGCAAGAGTTTTTTTTAGGATTTACGGTCAAACTGTTTGCAATCATCCTACGTGATATGTGAGAAAGTTCGCTATTGGTTACACTTTCCACGTCAGCAAAGTTTTTTCCATCAATTAGTAACGCAGTATCGTCAGCAAAAAATCTGGGATCAGTTTTTAAACAATTTAGAAAATCGTTTATGTGAATCAGAAATTAAAGAGGATCTAAAATAGATCCCTGTGGTACTCCGCATTCAATGTTTTCTGTAGAAGAATTTATATTATTGAAAGAAACATATTGCTTACGATTATCCAAATATGAACTCAGCATACAATTTGCAATTCCACGAATGCCATAATGATCCAATTTTTTGATAAGTTTTTCATGGGAAACTGAATCGAAAGCTTTTTTGATATCCAAGAACACAAGGGCAGAGCATTGTTTATTAAGGATGTTGTCTAAGCAACTGGTGATCAGATCAAGGATTGGGTGTACTGTAGAACGGTTGTGTCTGAAGCCAAATTGTGTAGGTGTAAAGGTGTGTTTACACAGAATACGATGGAATTTTTCGTACGTACAGTGACGTAGGCTAGGAAACAGTTAGAGGTTATGACGTAAAGCTACGTCACTATCCGCGGCATTCTAGAATACAATCGTTAGGTGCTTCGCAAAACAACCGGTAGGAAGCAAAACTGTTTGGGTTTAAATTGTGTGGAAGATATTTTCGTTAACTGCTCGCGTCAAAAATCTTATGAAATTTCGTACGACAGCAAATCGGACTAAAATCGCATTTAGTGTAAACAGACCTTGATGGTGTTGTTACGCTTTAGAAAGGAAGTCATTCTGTTAAATATTATTCTTTCAAATATTTTGGATAGAGACGTCAAAAGTGAAATTGGTCGATAGTTACCGAGCTGGTCACTATCCCCATTTTTATACACGGGTACAACCTTAGCAATTATTAATTTATCAGGAACGATACCCAGAAGTAGAAATTGATTGAGGATGGATGATAGAGCAAGAGCAAGCGTATTGACAGCAATTCGAAGAAAATAGGGAGGTATAGGCTATCATCATGACCATTGGCTTTGGTAATCTTGAGTTGGGTAATAAGTTTGAATATTTCAGCTGGTGTTGTGGGATACAGGTACAAAGAAGAAGGACACGAGTGCTTCAAATTGGATAGATATGCATTGTCGTCATCAACATTAAATTTATCGATTAGAGTTTTGCCAATTCTAGCAAAATGTTCACGATAAGTCTAGTTCTACTCTATCAGCTATGAGGGTACTCACGTCAATAAACCTGTCGAAATAGCTAACTGTTTTAACCATCATTTTTCTACAATAGCTAAAAAACTAACTGATAAACTACCTTTGTCTGCCTCTAAATTCACTGATTATTTACCACCACCAAATCCCTCTTCCATGTTCATGACCCCTACAAATATAGTTGAAATCAAGAGATTTATATGTGAACTTAAACCTAAGCTGAGTGCTGGTGTTGATCAAATCCCTCCAATCGTTTTGAGGTATCTTCCTGATAATGTACTACACGCCCTAACTTACATATTCAATCAGTCTTTATGCGGAGGAAAATTTATATCTGTGTTTAAGCAAGCTAAAATTATAGCAGTTTACAAAAAAGGAAATCCAACGAATGTTTTGAATTATAGACCTATTAGCTTGCTCTCTTCTGTGTCAAAAATTCTGGAAAAAATTGTTTACGCTAGATTGCATTCGTTTATTAACATGGATAATAATCTCTCGCATCAGCAGTTTGGATTCAGAAATAAACATTCGACCAATCATGCAACAACTCTGCTTATTGGTAACATTGTAGATGCTTTTGAAAAAAAACAATTGGTAATGGAAATTTTTCTTGATATCTCAAAGGCATTTGACACAATTGACCACGCAATCTTACTGCATAAATTGAATAACTATGGTGTAAGAGGTATATCGTTGAATTGGTTCAAAAGTTACCTCTCCAATCGTTCTCAAATTGTGGAATATGCTGGCGTTACTTCTTCTAACCAAATGAATACCTTTTGTTCGGTGCCACAAGGCTCTATCCTCGCACCTTTATTATTTATCATCTATGTGAACGACTTTAAAAATTGCCTGCAGTATAGCACAAATATATCTTTCGCTGATGACACGAATGTTTTTATTGTTGATAAAAATCTTCAAGCACTTCATGAAAAAGGAAACATCGAACTTGAAAACATTGATAACTGGATGATAGCAAATAAACTATCTGTAAACAACAATAAAACAAATTATATTCTGTTTCAAACACCAAAATCCCGATTAACAAAAATCGTGAAAAATTTTCAGCTGAAACTAAGAAATAATGCGATAGATAGAGTGTCGTCAACTCGATTTCTTGGAGTGTTAATAGATGAAAACTTATCATGGAAGAACCACGTAGATATGATAAAGAAAAAATGAGAGCTGCTCTTGGTGCTGTTATGCGCATTCGTGTGTATTTATCTTCTAAAGCTATGCTTTGTCTTTACCACTCATTGCTACTTAGCCATGTTCGCTATTGTATAACCAACCGGTGTTTTGGCAATGAAACCAGAATTCATCAATTACAACGCATCTGTAATAAATTTATCAGATTAGTTTTTGGCTTAAAGAAACGTGACAGTGTAAAAAATGTCATGAAATAAAATGGATTATTGACTATTAAACAAGTATATCATGTTGAGCTAGCTATTTTCATGTATAAAACCGTTAAAAAACTTCACCCAGTCGCAATACTGAACTTATTTCAATTAAAATCAAGTCTTGTATCAACTAGAAGTAATAGTCTTTATATCTCCCCATCATATAGATTAACTATGTGCCAACAGTCTATAAAATTTTCAGGACCTAAAATATGGAGTAAATTGCCAACTGCGATTAAGGAAAGCAAGAGTTTAAAATCCTTCTCAGACAAAGTTAAAGCACATTTTTTTTTGAGCACAGACTAATTATTATGTCGTTAACAAGCTCTGTCGATTACCGCTACCTCTGTTGGGTCATTGTGTATTTACAGTAATTGATTTATGAATTGATCTGTTCTGGTGCTGCTGTTGATCTTTATTTGCAGATGCTCAAAGAATGAATGGAATCATGAAGTTGGAAATCCAAAAAGATGTCGACGAGCAACTCCATCTAATACTAAATCAAGAACCACAATGCAGTTGCAATATTTCACTTTGATTGATGAACAGTGCCTATTTCTGAAAAGATGGTTAATTAATATTATCACAACTCAGTTTTTAAAAAATACCTTTTTGTGATTACACATATAAATTATACACAAAACTGCAGTCATTCGTAGGCTACTGTTAAATACCCTATCAAAAAACTGGCATATGTTTCTAATCTATCGTTAATCTGATACCAATACACTCCTGGACATGAGTAAAAACTGTACCCGGTTGTGAACTTGTCTTTTAAACAAATGCGGATGAATGAGGGTACCCATTTACAACTCCCTCCAGGTAACCCTTGGGCAAGGTTTAGAACCTGTTAGCCCCCCAATAGCTAGAGTCACAGGCTGAAATCTTAGTGCTAATACAGTTTATTTGCAAATTTGATCTTGTTTGCTATGGCATGTTGCTTAATTAATTAATTAATTTTGTTTCTGCGTTGGTTCGTTTTGTGCGTGTGTTTTTGTTGTTAAATCCATTTGTTTTTTGTTGTTTTTATTTATTTATGTTTGTTAGGGTCACGCAGCCATGCCTAGTCTTTTTGACGGGCATACTTCAACGATTACCCGTTTTACTGCGTGTGCCCTTTTCCACGCTTTTCCAATACTTATTATGAACGTGTGTGTTTATAACGTAATGGAGTGCGGAAATAAAAAAGAATTGATTGATTGATTGATTATCGTTATCGCTTCAGTACAGAAAGGTTTATCCTGCCCAACGCTGGTCTCGAGCAAGTTACCAGAATAACACCGAAACTACAGTTATTGTTATTGTATAAAAAACAAGAGCAAACACATCCAGCTTCGCACAACGGCAACTACAGTGAGCACTGCTCACTGTAGTCTAGCTCGATATCGATGCAGAGCGGAGAAACTCTCTTCTCAGGAAATCTTTCGACTTGAAGAGATCTCCTGGTATCTGGTATGTATGTCATTGGTTGGATGGATAGAAAAAGCAGCTAGATCAGCTAGTGTTTTTTTAAGGCGTTTTGAGAAACCGAAATGGTCTCCCACAACTGTCGCGCGGTCTTGCAAAATCTGCTTCTGCAGTAGTGTACAAAGCCATGTTCTACGTTATAAATTCAATTGGCGGTCTTTCAAAATTGCTAAATAGTTTCACAAGCCAAAGCTTACAAAACACTGAGCTGGATATATGGATACATGAGCCAAAATTCAGATAAAGTCACAAAAGTAATTGAGCTAGCCGTCTGGCTCCTGCAATCTCCCGCTGCACGCGGTTGATACGACGCGCTTAGAGGTTGTTCAATCAAGCGTGAAATGCTAGCGCAAAATCGTAGTTGTGAGTCTATTATAGTAAGAAGTCAATGATGGAGCTAACAATGCTAAAAAATGTTTGACAAAGCAAACCGTTTGCAGGATCCTAAAAAAAGTACTACCTCTCCTGGTAGGCCTAGTACTTTTTTAAGGACACGCTGGGTTTTGCGCATTTAAAATTGATTTTCGTTCGGTTGCGGTTAGAAAATCCATCATTTCTGGTGTTTATTGGCTATAACTCGTCATAATGGAGCTAACCATGCTAAAAAATGTTTGAAAAAGCAAACCGTTTACAGGATCCTAAAAATAGTACTACCCCTCCTGGTAGCACTTTTTTTAGGACGCTAAGGGCAAAATCCTAAGAACCCAAAAGATCCTAAAAAAAGTACTACCCGTGCTGTAGAGTTGGGCACTGTCTTCATTAAAATGGTAGTGTCCTGGAGCCTAGCGGTCCAGAAACCAGGCAGCTAGGGTAATACGGTATGCTAAAATGAGATGAGTCTGCTAGACTACTATAGTGCAAATGTGCATAGTCTATTTTAAAATTAGGCAGTGTCTATTTTGCCGTTAACGACATAATAGCTTTTAGGTCTATTTTGCCTCAGCTACATAACCCCATGTCAGACGAATCTTATTCTATTGTACTGTGTTCACGAACCCGATTGTTAACCCCAGGTCACACGAATCCACATCGAATTGAAGCAATCCAAACCAAAGCCACCAAAGTAAAACAAACCGAAGCTGCAACGCGAATTAAACCCAAAATTAGTGCAACTGCTTCTTATTATATGCTGCGCTTTATCCACTGAGCTATCGAGAAGTCGTGGCAATCTAGCACAAAATGGCACTTACAAACCCACAACGTCACTTACGGCAAAATAGACCTAACAGCTATTTTGCCGTCAACGGCAAAATAGACACTACCCTAAAATTTACAGATTAAAGGGTTACAATAGGACTACACAAAAAAAGTTATTTTGTCTATTTAAAAAAAGTAAAAAAGTTTATTTTGGAGAAATAACCAACATACCGGTAGTTCTGTTTACAAAGTTGTTTTTGCTTATTGTCTCTTGTGTGTTTACAGTTTAAGGTTTAACCTATTTATAATTGTTTCTTTCAGTCTTATGTTTGTTGTATCTGATGTACCGGTATATTATTGTTGCATGGTATGCGACAGTATGATTATATGTTTGTGATGTATATACCGGTATAGGCCTAGTTGCTTCTTGTTTCAGTTGTACCAATAGGTCCTGTAAAAATCAATTTTTACGAGTATTAATTAGTTAATATTGATGATGAGAGGTTGCAGACTTGATGACTCTTCCTCTCCTGGAGGCTGGAATAAGCCCAATGCGACTTCAAGGAAGATGCCTTGGTCTTTTGCAACCTCTCATCTGATAGATAGTGCTGCAATTTAGTTTTTCATTCATTTCTCATGGTCTGCTATTTCTCTAAACAAAAATGAAAGAAGTGTCTAGGTCCACGGCAAACCTTTTATAGAAACAAACAAGCTGTTTGGTGCAGCCTGGCAGCAACGGGAAACCAGTCCAGCATGACAGCGACATCATATCTGGAAACAAACAAAGCAGTCTGTGGATATAGTGTTTAGGAAACAATCCATGGTCGGTGGATGTAAACCAGTGGTTCTCAACCTTTTTAGCCCACGAACTATTTCCAAGCTACTGAAGCTAGCTTAAATACTGGTATATGCTGACTCAAGTCACTCATAGGTATGAAAATTAAGTTGTTTGATTACGGAGTGGTCACACGTGGCAAATGCATGTGTTTTGCTGTTTTGCTGGAGTTGTTGTTATAGTCTATGCTGTGAAATCAGTGCCATAGTGAGAAATTTCAAGAGAGAGGGCAATAATTTCTACTGTATATTTTATTTCTACAGCGTATTTTTTTTGGCAGAACTAATTTGAAAATAATTGAGAAACAAGAAAGGCTCTCAGGGGGTCCGGGGGTATGCTCTCTTGAAACAATTTTGAAAATTTACATGCTGTAATGGCTATTTTAGTGCTTTTTGAGTATTTTCACACTAACTTTGTTTAAACTTTTTGACCCTAATTCTGAGTGCTTTGCCAAATGTGATACATTTTGTTCGCACATTTTTGATTATGCGTGCTCACGGTGTAAGGCTTATCACTATCAAAGAGGTTCAAAGTTATGGGAAATGTGTACACATCAAAAACGTTTTTGAAAATGGGTGGTAGGAGGATGCATGGCCACAACCCCCTGGCCATGAGCTACAGAAACCAAAAAAGCCTGGCACATTTCAGTCACTTGGTAGCATTAATTTTGTTCTTTTTACTAAAAGGCAGAGTCAAAAGGGGGGCATAGCACAATGCTGTCCCCCTAAATACGCTCCTAACCAAAACCATTGATTTGGAAGCTGAAACTTTGCATTCATGCTGAAAAATCGACTACATGAAATTAACTGTTTCAATTTTTTTATTTTGTTATTTTCATTTTTATAGCAATCTTTTCCGTTTTTTGTTTATTTATTTTTAAGTAACTCTTCATTGTCAATATGTAATCCTGCAGCTGCCCCTGTGCCAATGCCTGTATCATTTTGTTTATGTTATGCTCTCCAGCATTTTTCTTCATAGTTTTCATTATCATTGTCCCATAAAGCTTTTGTACAGTGTATGATCAAGAATTTGACAATGTCATCTTCAAACCATCTAAAAATTTGCAACTATACCATATTCTTTTTTGTAACACTCGGTATGTATATTAGGCCTACTTTTATTAACTCGCACATGCTGACAATATAAGCTCACAAATGTTTTGTACTGTGTGGTACCCAGTGGCATAACTAGGTCTTTTATGGGGGCAAATGCCCAGTTTTTTAGGTGTTCAGGGGCATATTTAGGGGGGGGAGGGGGAGCTGGAGCCAAATGCACAAAACTTTTGTGGTGTAGAGTTTTCTTTTGCTCTTCACTTGATTTTAGGCAAAAAAAGTGCACATCTGCAGACGTGATGACTTTTCTTTGCTCTTCAAATTCGCTTTTTAACCCTGTAACTTACCATACCTGTAAGTTTCGCAAACTCATTCATGCCCTTTCGCGGACTCATTTGAGTTGTCGAACTCAGGGTTGGAAAACACTGATGTCGACACTGCTATAAATAAATGATAATGATACTAACATTCGCAGGAATGTTTTTATGTAGTGTCAATAACTTGACATGGGCATAAGTAGGAAGTGGAAAATGAGTCGTTTATACTTCATGGTTGACAGAGATGGGCATTTATCAAGATAATTTATCGGCGATAGTTATCAGCAGGGAGTCGAACTGAACCTGAACCGGAGTTTTATAAACCGATTTTAAGCTATTTTTGTCGAACCTTAACCGAACTCGAACTGTATTTGTCAAAATCGCAAAGAGCGAACCGGAGCTGAATCGAATAATCTGAGTACTTGCGAACCTTAAACAAACTCGAACCAATTGAAAGAAGCGATGTGCTCCGTGACGTCACACGCGTCACCTTGAAACTGGTTTGAATTCAAAATAATTGTCGTTTATGGAAGTAATCTATGCATGGTGAAACAGTCTTTTACCGTTAATTACCTTTTAGGGATGTGCCTCAAGGAAAAATACTCGGATTCGCCAAGTAACGAGTATTCACGACATTACTCGGCCGAGTATCTATTCTGCGATGTCGAGATATGAACTCAAAATCAGGTGAAGAGCAAAAAAGGGTTATCACGTCCATAAAAGTCCTAATTTCGACTCAAAATCAGGTGCAGAGCAAAAAAAGTCAAAATGATAATACTTTAATGCTCGGTCAAGTATCAATTAATGGACTCGGCCGAGTAATGTCTTAATACTCGGCCGAGTACTCGGACTCGACTCGGCACATCCCTACTGGCCTTACTGTGAGTTAAAATTAATGCATTATATTGGCCTGTCAATGTAAAGAAAAATTGCGTTGTACGTTTCATTTTTAAACTAGTGTTACTAGAACTATACCATTTTTTACTGTGAACCAGAACCGGAACTTTATAAACCGGTTTTGAAATATTTTTTGCTGGAGCAAACCCAAACCGAACCGTTTCAATTTATCTGAACATTAACCGGAACTGAATTGAAATTTGAAATTGCTGTTGAACCCAAACTAAACCTGAACCGGAAAAACCAAACGGTTCGACTCCCTGGTTATCGGTGATACTTTATTACCGATTGTTGTTATTGCTCAAAATGATTTTGATTTATTGATTACCAATATCGCATTTGTAATATGTTTTGTTATCGCTAATAAATTATCGCGATAAGCGATTCTTAATGCTCACAGCTTGTTCAAAATTAGTAAGTTGGCGCTACACTATGGAAAAAATACACGGTATCCATAAAGTTTTGTTGCAATTTAAAAAATCTCTCTTAATTTTATTTTATACCACGGCAGAGACTGCAAACTGCTACCTTTTAAAAACTCTGGGAAAACATTTTTGCAATTTGATCTACAAAAAACAAAAAAACTTCGTCAAACACATTGAAAATTTACCGCAACATTTATCGTAAAAGTTTATCAGCAATAATTTATTGATTACTGATATCGCTTTAAATTGAAATTTATCGATTATCGGTATTGCCCAGGGTTTTTTGAAAACATTGATTTATCGTCATCCCTCTAGGGTCATTCCGTATTTAGTTTAGGGCTTCTCCACCCATGTCCTAGTTTTGGTCTCAAATCTTGCACGTAGGTAGAAATACTTAAAACATTTTGTTTAAAAAAAAATTTGAGCAGTCTTAGTTCAGTAGTTTTTGAGATATTGCAGTTTGAAATATGACCACTTGGTGGCGTTTTTTGGTCATGCATGAGTGATTTTTCGTGTATAATGATTCTTCCTTAAGCTACAAAGATGATCGAAATATGTATTCTGACTCTTTTTGACTGAATACATATTTGATTCTGACACAGCTCAGATGGCCGAGTGGTATAGAGCGTCTGTCTCTTGAGCTGTAGACTCAGTTTTGATTCCGAGTCAGGTCAAACCAATGACATTAAAATTGGTATTCACAGCTTCCCTGCTTGACGTTCAGTATTGAAAGGACAGTGTGAAGAACAAGCCGGCAAGTTTACTTGTTGTGTCGTTGGGAGAGGCACTTAGCGGGATTCTCCCATCTTAGTGTGGTAGACTGATGGTCGGCAACTCCTAAGCGAGCTTGTATAGCGCTTTGATCGCTTTCTCGTGATAGGAGGATAAATATGCAACTAAAACTAAACTAAATTTTTAGAGTGCTGAATTCAGAAATCACACTTAAAATGCGGTATTTCCATTACATTAGTTAATAAACCAAGAAATCCTACTCCAACTTTTGATTGTAATTACTCAGCTCTCCGAAGCTGAAAAACTTCTAATTGGTTGCAAAGTGATCTTTCAGCTGTCAACTCCAAGTTCAATCCAGAAAGGTGCTTGGTTATTTAAGGGCAATAGGAAAAAAAAATAACTGGTATGTCGTACTACTACAACAACTATGGCTGGTTTTGGATATAACAAGGAATGTCATCTTCAATAAAAAGATAATAGCCAGTATATTTGCAATCATACTCACAAACGTTTCTGTTCACAAACGTTTCGGTAAAAACTAACACTACAGTTTAACAATGCTACAGTGTAACAATTGATACTTTAAACAAATTAATGGTGCAGCAGTGGGGTCCCCACTTGCCCCATTACTCTCAGGTGTATGCATGAATTGGCTCAATGATCAAAGCCAAAAAATCGCAACCCAGCCTATGCAATTTTGTAGATACGTTAATGACTATTTTGCTACATTTGAAGAACGTGCCCACATTACCGAATTTTACAAACATCTTAACTCTAATCACCCAAATATACAATTTACCTATGACCTGACCCAGAACAACCAATTGGCTTTTTAGGATGTATGGATTAGCAATCAAGATGGAAAAGTAGCCATAAAAACTTACCGTAAACCCACTCATACCAGACTTTACATCAAGTGGCAAAGCTTTGTGCCTCTGAAATATAAGATTAATTTAGTGAGGAAATTCTTGCACAGAGCTTACAAAATTTGCAATTCCTGTTCACTTATCCACAAAGATTTCAAAATTAGTTCCACCATGCTGGAGATAAAGGGTTATCCCGCTGGATTTCTTAATAAGTAAATTCGAATTTTTTTCAACACAATGCATAAAAGAGTAAAAACTCCAGAAGTCGAAGAAAGGCCAGATACTGAAAACAAAACAAGACCCTTATTCTCGATTTTAAAGTTACCATATATCAGAGACATGTCTCATCAAATTGAAAAAAAATTCGGCAATTTCTATTTAAAAAACTTTCCCAAAAATCAAAATTTGTTATGGTACATGAAACAACAACTATTGGCCAAAAATTCAGGTACAACGACCGTCAAACACTGCTACACAGCTCAGTAGTAGTACATAAACTCAATTGTTCATGCAGACAATCATACATTGGACAAACCAAAAGAAACTTAAAAATTAGAATCAATGACCATATGCCAAAGAACTCAACTGATAATGAAACAGATGTGTCCCAACACTTGAAAAATAACCCAGACCATACGATGAACTTTCATTCCCCGGAAATACTAGCTCACTGCAAAAACATTCGGAAACTCCGCATTAAAGAAACTCTACATATTCAAAATCTTCAACCACAATTAAATATTGACGATTCTTTCAACCCCATCTACTTATTTAACATTTAGCTCACCTTGCGCGATATTCGTGTAGGCCTAAATCGCAATCAGTAACGTGTTTATTTTCCATTAATATTCAGCATCTTTTTTCTTAGTTACAATTTAATTAATCCTACAGTACTTGAACTTAATAATCCTACTACTAATCTAGTCCCTCCAGTTGCACGTAGTTGTTTATTTTGCCCCTTTGGTTATATATCATGTAAATCCCAACTACTTTGTTTATGATGCAATAGTTATGCTGAATTTAAAATAATTTTTTTATTGTGTTGGTTATTGTAGCGTAGTGCCTATGTAGTTTCACACTGATGATGGTATAAGTTTTTACCGAAACGTTTGTATGATTGCAAATATACTGGCTATTATCTTTTTATTGAAGTTGAGTTTAAAAACCCATCTTAATGCTCCAAGGCATGTCATGATCATGTAATTTCTACGACATTGGGCAATAGGAAGAAATGGGGGCTCCATTGAATTAAACCACCCCAGTCAACTTAATAGTGTTACATTATAGGGGTTGGGTTAGGATTAAGTTAGGATTTCAGGTTATGGCTAAGGTAAAGGTTTGGATGATGTGTGTTAGGGGTAAGAATTCAAGTTATGTTAAGTCACCCTGTGACAAAGTATGACATAATGGTGTCAAGCTGGGATGACCAGAGCTTACTTCAAATGAGCACCAAAAAATGTACGTATGTGGTGCACATCTACCTGTGAGTCTTGAAATACATAATTTATCAAATTCAATTATATGTCAACTCAGCTTGAAAACCTCAATACAGTGGTGAAGTGTTCATAATCAAAGATTGCAAAAAGTTCTACAGATACTTTTAGTAGCAGTATGAGATACATACAATAATACTCCAGACAATTTGAATAACACACAGATCATATGTACGAAACCAGCGTATGTGAGATTATAGCTCCAGAAGGTCAGCTCAATTGTTACAGTGTTGCATGGTATTGCTACTTGCTGCTGTCGTTATTGTGTATTCCATATATACTCCCATTTTTTATCACAACTAACAACAACCTAATTTCGTTTAATAGTAGTAGTAGTAGTAATAATTTATTTGTGAATGTACGCGAACGATAAGTAAAATAACAAACACAGGAGACTGCGAAGTGACCGATGAAGGTCTTCGAGTCAAGCAGCCACCTAGATGAAGAGACGCTGTTGTGCTGAGGGGTATATGAACAAGAGCATAAAAGTAGAAGAAAAAAGAAAAATCACATAAGTGTCATTAAGTGCATATTTGATACCTATCAAGCAGAATTTTTTGTTGTTTAATTTATAGTTTCTATAGGACTGATCTCTCGATTCCAATGGGATAGCATTCCATATTTTGGCTCCTTGATATTTTATTGATCTTTGGCATCTTAGAGTAGAAAATTTTTCAACATAAATATGATTCAGCAATTAATTGTTCTTATTCAAATAGAAAAGTAATTTGAATCGATTTAGAGACAAACGTAGGTTGTTCTCAACTTTAATAGTAATAAGTTACAACGCAAGCAAGAAATCTTGTCGCAAATTATCAAAATGCAGTAGGTAAAAATAAGAGTGGCGGTATGTGCACAATCTGTCCAGCTTAACGCCGAGATAAGTTGGCTCAGTAGAGAAGGGCAGGATGCGATCTTCAGCAGTAACCTTAAGCTCACGAGTTGTCTCCTTGTTGTACAGGTGGAAAGCAGTGGTGACCGTCTTAGTTGTATTGAGCTTCAGCTTCCATTTCTGTAAGTACAATGATAGGGTGGCCATGTCCTGTGTGAGAGTTCCCTCCACCGACTGCCAGTCTTCTGCAGAGTGCATGATCGCCAGGTCGTCTGAGTAAACAAACTTCCTGGAAACTGTGACAGGCAGGTCGTGGGTGTAGATGCTAAAAAAGAGGGTAGCCACGACTGATCCTTGAGGGACGCCCTTTTTCAGACGTTGTAACCCGCTTTGCGCACAATTACGAGTGATGAGGGTGAAACTGCGGTTACGGACAAGCTCCATTATAAAGGAAACAATGTGCCTGCATGGCAGT
Organism: Trididemnum miniatum; assembly: GCA_964006365.1. Lineage (NCBI taxonomy): Eukaryota > Metazoa > Chordata > Ascidiacea > Aplousobranchia > Didemnidae > Trididemnum > Trididemnum miniatum. Next base: position 12,687,572 of record OZ023251.1, on the reverse strand, counting down.
ATGCACAAAAGCTTGCAGGTGAGAACACGGGGCCATACAGTGTCATAGGCAGCTGTAAGGTCCACAAATACAGCACCAGCCTTCTTTTTTGCCGAGAAGCTATCCTCAATTCCTTGAGTCAAGAGGGTAACCTGGTCCGTAGTTGGCCTACCATGTCAAAATCCAGCTTGTTCTTGAGGAAGCAAGGGATCGACGATCGGTTCAATACAGGCGTATATGAGTCTCTTCATGATCTTAAAGGGGACACAAAGCAAAGAAATAGGCCTGTAACTCTTTGCCTCCCCAGGTGGCTTCGTCATATTTGGGATGGCAACCACTAATGCTCTTCTCCAGATTTTTGGAAGTTGTAGTTGGTGCATGCAGGAAGAAAGGAAATTGTTAAGCCAAGACTTCAGGGCAGCACCGGCATGGATAATCAGCTCCGGGCATATGGAGTCTGGGCCTGGAACTTTGTCTGGCTTTAGCATTTGAAGGGACCTGGCAAATTCTTTCGGGGAGAAGTCACCGTAGATACATTTTTCAGCAGGTGTTGGTATCCTCCAAAGCTCAAACACTTCCTTGAGCACGAGTCTGATGAACTCACTGTCATTCATCTTATATGTCCCATTCTTAACCAGCTGCAAAGCAATTGAGTTGGCAGAAATGGGACAAGGACGATAAGATTGTTTGGTCCTGCCAGTCTGATTGTTTAAGGCATTCCATGCCAGCGAGCTGGAATGCGTAAAATGGATGGCATTGACTGCCTCTGACCAGCGTTTTCTTCGCCTTTTATCAAGTCTGGCAAGCAAGGCAGAGGCAGCCGTGTTAAAGCCTTCACCCTGCGGTGCCCGAAGAAATGCCTGGTAGAGATCCTCACATTCCGCATCGCAGCATGGTCAGTAGTTTTTCCTATGATCGCGTGGAATTGATTTTTTCGCTGCATGGATGATGTTGTTGCAGAAGTCTTGGTAGGCCTCATCAACACAGGTACCAGAGATGGAAAGCCTGTTGGTGATGCCGGTCCTGTTGGTGAAGCCGGTCCTGAGCAAGCCTGTTGGTGATGCTCATGTACTTCTTACATTTGGCTTTATGAAAGCTCCATTGCTTGTAGGGCTCACTTGGAAGTGAGACAACCATTTTGGAGCTCTTAATCAGCGATGGTCGGTGTTGAGTCCTAGGGAACTCTTCCAGGATACGTCTGTCCAGTTGCCAACAGACGTGACTCTTGCTCGCGAAGGCCAAGTCTGGGTTGGTACCGGTGTTGCGGCGTCCAGAGAAGAACTGGGAGCGTCTTTAAGATTATGCAACAAGGCAAGATTGCTCATGGTTGTCCAATCAACCAAAGATTCTCCATCTGGACTGGTGGTGCTATAACCCCAGTCTACATGCTGGAAGTTAAAATTACCTGCATAGAAACAGGGGTGTGTGGGAACACTGAAATGGCTGATGGTATCATTCGCGATGTTGGTGGCTTATGTACGTTGACCATTTTTATGCCATCAACATCCACGAAAAGCCACTCAACAACTGATCCATCCAAAGATTGATCAGCAAGGGTCCAGTCGAGTCTCTCATGGACAAACGTAGCAAGGCCATGCTTCCTGCTTATAGTCCAGCCAGCTAGTATGAAGTATGGTATCACTAGTTGGAGCGGTTGAACTGTGCTGATTGCGAAGATATTTGGTTGAGCATTGCAAACCTTTCAATGTGCAGTGTTTTCGATGTTATTGCCATATATCGTCACCCTAGTTAAGGTGAAACTGCTAGTTAGGGTGACGATATAACTCTAATATTGCAAATTTTACCGATAAAATTGACAAAGCATTAGATTCTCATAATTTGTTAAACGCCACTACCTATATTCTTGGAGATATCGTTTTGCTGCCTCCCAAAACTATCTTGATACTTTGTGTAGTCATGGCCTCTTTCCCTTAATCACTATGCCTACTCGAGTATCAAAAACTTCTGCTACAATCATCAATCACATTTTAACAAATGATAATTAGAGCTTGACCGATATATCGATCAGCCGATATTTATTGGTCGATAACGAGGTTTGCTGATATATTGTATCAGTCGTTTTCTACCGATAAATTATCGGCAATCAACAAAAACGTCTCATTTACAATTTTGCTAATAAATGCAAGGTTTTTTGGCGCTTTTGCTGCGCAGTTGCGCACACATTCAAGCACGAAAACGACACCTTAGAAAGATCATGCACGCACACTCAAATGACAAGTAGGACCTTGAAATTTTCAAAAGGATATGCATATCAATGTGTGGAACAAAAATATACCCAATAATTGTCTTCGACCTTTGACCTGGGGTAATAATTTTGACCTTCAGAGTATATGCATATCAATGTGTGGAACAAAAATATGCCCAATAATTGTTTTCGACCTTTGACCAGGGGTAATAATTTTGACCTTTGTAGTACTACCGACCTTTGACCTGGGATAATTGTCTTCGACCTTTGACCTGGGGTCAAAGGTGACGTCACTTGGGGTAAAAGATCAAATAAGAAAATATGTTGTTTGAGTTATAACTATTGATTAAAAACAAATAGGAACTTGAAATTTACAGGATTGGTGTATCTTACTAGGTTCTTGCATTGTACCAACAATAAACGCTTTGTCTCGTGACTCGTAAAGGTAAAAAAATTGATAAAATTTGCCAATATTGTGCAGTGTAAGGCTTTTGAACTGCTGAAGCCAGAGACTTGAAATTTTCAGGGATGGTGGATCTCAATGTGAACATGTGTCTAACAACTTTTGGAAGTGGTGGTCAACAAGTTAAAGGTCTAAAACAAATTTTATCAAAACAGAAAATGAAGTCTTTAGTTATTGGTATTGGTACCGGCCTTTAAATTTTAAATATATTGGTATCGGTATTGGCTAAAAAAATTCATATCGGTCGAGCTCTAATGATAATACACACCAACTCTTATCCTGGTGTGATAAAAACTGACCTTAGCAACCGCTTTATTACTTTCATAACTTCGTACAAATTGATCGAAATTGTAGAGCGAGACAGCACTGTTTCTGGCTATTAACCTTCATCAGCCGCCCTCAGGTAAGAAACATTCATCTTCCGGGATCAATGATCTTGCCAGGATCACTCATCCCTTCAGATAAATATTTCTTAAAGAATTTAACCTTTGTGGTACGCAATCCACTGGTGTGGCTATATCACTATTCCAGTCAAACTCTACGTGGCCAGGGTGATTGTCATGACTTCCCGTCCGGTAGGCCAGGAAGAACATTGCTTTTTAGTTATTGATCGAAATTGTTAACAAACATCCTTCGAATAAAAATAAATGTAAAATAAGAGATATGACCAAATTTTCCTCCAAAGCTTTTAACGATGACCTCGAGAAATCCTTGACTAACTTTATGACATTCCTAACAAAATCATTATAAATAACTTTAATTCAGAGTTTGCCAAATTCGTCGACATTTTCAAAAGTGTTGTAGATAAACATGCGCCTTTCAAATTTCTTTCCCGTAGACAGTTGGAATTTATGCTCAACCCTTGGATTACAAAAGGCATTTTAATTTCCATTCAAAAAAGCAAAAAATGCACATGTCGCATAATCTTGAAGGAAATGAAGTTGCCAAATTTTTGTATAAAAGTTGGGTTTTCGAACAAAAATTAAAAATGCAGCAAAAAAAGCTATTTTGAGAGTGAAGTTTATAATTGCAAGAAAAATATTCGCAAAACATGAGACACCATTAAAAGCTTGCTGCCTAAGAAAACTGCAAAACAAGCGATTCAAATGATCGAAGCGAGCAATGGAACTGTTGTCCATGATTCCAAATTAATTACAAAACACTTCGGTGATTATTTCAATATTGTTGCTACTAAAATCGTTCAAAATTTGAATATTTTGCCCGATTCATCAAGATTTAACGAATTTCTTCACGATAGAGTGGTTGACTCGATCTTTCTGCAACCTACAGTTACAACTGAAGTTTTCAAATAATAAACAACGCCCTTGTCAATAAATTAGCCTGTGGTCCAGACAATATTTCACCTTACTTTATTAAAGTTGCGGCCGCTATAGTTTCTGAACCTCATTCTGAATTTGCGAACTACTCATTTGCTCTCGGAATATTTCCTGACCTTTTAAAACTTGCCAAAGTGGTTGCTGTTTTTAAATCTGGCAATAAGCGTGTAGTTACTAATTACCGTCCTATTTCCCTTCTTTCTCCCAAGATTTTTGAAAAATTGTTATGTCAGTGACTGGACACTTTGATCCACTGACACTCCATAATCTCACCGTTTCAATATGGCTTTCGATCTGGGTATTCCACAATGCATGCAGTTACTGATGTTATTACCAGTGGTGTAAAGTAACGAAGTAGTTTTACTTATGTAGATTACTTAAGTATTATTGCTTGGTAACTAGTACTTACTTAAGTGATTTAAATTTCGATTACTTCTACTTACGTAGTTCAATCAGAAAGTAACGCTACTTAAGTGACTTTAAAAATGATAAGTAGTTAATATTAAGCAATGTATCACTCAAATGATAAATAATCATGCTTGATAATAAAATTGGCAACATTAGTATTAGGTGTATTGTTTTATTTTATGTAATAAGTTTTACAGTAAAAGGCCAATTAGCTCAGTTGCTAAGTGCGCGCTATCGAAGCGAGAGGTCTGGGGTTTGACTCCCAGGCTGGTCAAATCAGCACAGTGTTGCCAGCAGCTCGCCACCGCTGCGATGTTTCTTCGGAGCTGTGTTGCTTAGGCGCTAAGCCGCGGAGATGAGCCTCGCCACTCGTTACATGCTTCGGCATACTACCGCGAGTATAATGAAGATTTGATTTGAAGTTTTACTGTTTCGGGATATTTATGGTCTTTTGTTGTTTGTGTTTGGCATGGACAGTGAGGTTGCATTTTGCAGATTATGACACGCTTCACTTTTTTGTTTTTGTCAAATAAATGTAATAATTATCCTAAATATACTTAAGCATTGGCAAAATATATGTCAAGTTTGGAAGTGAGCAAATTATCATACATGTATGAAAACTCAGCTTTATGGCATTGGTTTTGCAAACGCTACTTTTTACTTAAGTAGCTTCAAATTGTTGGTACTTTTTACTTTTACTTTGTTACTTTTTACATTTCCTACTTTCTACTCTGTTTCAAGTTGTTTCCGCCATCAGTAACCATCCTTTTACTTAACGAGATTTCTGGACTACTTTTTACACCACTGGTTATTACTATGGCCTATGATAATATCAACAAAAAATTCACTGGTGTTAGTTTTTTAGACATCAAGAAGGCATTTAATACTGTTGACCATGATATATTGATTAATGATTTGGACCATTATGGGATTAGAGCAGGGGTTCTTAACCAGGGGTAAATTTTCCCCCTGGGGGTAAATTTTTCCTACCGAGGGGGTAATTTTCCTGAAGTATAAAACTAAATCAAACTTTAATTTTCAGTATTAAAAAGGTGAAAGTGTTGCATTGAAGGTAAATTATACTTTTTTCAATCGGCAAGGGGTAAAGAATACAAAAAAGGTTAAGAACCCCTGGATTAGAGGAACTGCAAATGACCTTTTGAAATCTTATCTTTTGCAAAGAAAACAGTTTATGGTGATTGATGAACAATCCTCTAAACTCTACCCTATCAAATGGGAAGTCCCCCAATGGTCAACACTTGGTCTTTTTCTTTTTATACTTTACATCAATAATCTGGGCAATTGCACTTTCGTGAAACCTCATTTGTTTGCGGATGACATGTGTCTAGTTCACAGTTCTGATACAATTGACAATCTATCAATACTAATTAATCAAAATATGGTCAAGGTCAATAATTGGATGCAAGCAAATTGGCTATGCTTCAACTCCGAAAAGTTAAGCTTGTTAATCATACCACCTAAATTTAATTCGCCATGTGTTTCCCCTGAAATTAACATATTTTAATGTGGATCACCTATCACCATCTCCAAATCAGCTAAATATTTAGGTGTTTATGTTAAACGCACAGCATACTTCTGTATCAGAAGCTCTCTCGTTTATTGGGCATTTTGTACAAAGTTAGAAATTATCTACCTAAGAAATCTCTTCATCTGTATTTTGCTCTATTCCACTTTCACTTGTTATACTGCGTCACAATTTGGTGTTCTACTTATCAAACTTACACGGTAAACTCCAAGATAGAGCAATAAAACTAATATATGGTAAACATGTTTATCGCTGTGTGTTTAAGTAGCATTTATAAGTCATTAAACATTTTGCAACTCGATGACTTGGTGAAGTCGTAATTGGGTCTTTTTGTCTCTTGTCACTTTCAAGATATGCTCCCTACCCCATTCAACAATTTCTTCGTCAAACTAAACGAGCACCACTCTGTAAAAACCAGATTACTTGTTGTAATTACTGGATTCCACATCATCACACCTCGAAATTGCAACGCTCAATTAATTATCGAGGCATCAAGATTTGGAATGATATTCCCAATGACATAAAATCATGTTTTGTGCGCAGGTTTAATCAACAACTTAAACTTCATTTTCTTGCAAAGTATATATTAACCTTGTTGATGGAGTTCCTGTAGGTTAAGGTAAATTAGTTGTCTATATACAATGTTTATTTATGGATTCTACGCAAATTATGCCATGCTTTAAATTGTAGCTTATTCGCTTTAGTAAGGATGGCTGCTTGACTTGATGATTTTGAGGTCCCTTCGCAGTCTCCCGTCCATTGTTATTTATATTTGGTAGTCTTTGTGTACTGTTTTTTTTTGTTTTTGGATTCTAGGACAAATGGGTCTGGGACAGTTATTTGTCCTGGTGCCCATTTGTCCGGAACCCATTTGTCCTGGTGCTCATTTGTCCTGTCCCGGACCCAACTGTCTGAAAATCTTTTTTTGTTTGTTTTTATTATTTCGGCGACAGCTGAAAGTGCAAAACTAATCAGGAAGAAATGATGTAAAATAAAAAGACGCCACAGAGTCTGTGAGAAGCCCAATTAATCGATTGTTCGAGGAACTATCGATTCACAGACTCTGTAATCAAAATGGGAGAAAAAACAAAATAACAATTTTCTTGTTATCCTGTTATTTAATGGATGAATAAAAAAATCAATCAAATCAATTTAATGAAACTCCACAAAATGTGCTGTTACTGGCTATTTATTACATACATTTAACAAGTTACTGAGTAACAAAGCATAATTTTATTAAATGTCTTACAATCATTCCAACATGGCTCTATTACAATAATTCGTTAATTGAAGAATTACGCATATCAATCTGCTTGAGCAACACAAAAAAAGCATTAAAACTTATAAAATAATCAAGTCGTGCTGTGGAACTGAGTATGGGGCGCTGTGTGTAAAGCTACGCAATATAAAATTTTGCATCATTTTTTGGTTAAATTACGTGTAATATGATATATTGTTGCAATTTATGTATATTGCTGCAATATGTGTTAAATTGTTGCAATTTATATATATTGCAAAAAACCTTTAAATCGGCTTTTAATTGCCATGGTGATATGCTAACTAAAACAGTCAGTGTTGCCCTTTCCCTTTTTCCATGAACTCATGTAGTGTACTGGCCTGAGGCACTGTTGTAGTGACTGTGCAGTGTGCGCTTATTGGTTTGGCTGAAACATTTAAGCTACTGGTTAAATGAATCATTTAAGCGACTACTGTTAACCATTTCCTTACGGTATTTATACAAGCTGGGTGTGCCCTTGCAACGGTTTTAATTTTAAAAAATATTAAATTAGCCAAAATCAAAATTTCTTGCCAGATGCAAGGGTTGTAAGCCGTTGCGGCTATAGCAGCTTCCCGTAAATTTGTGATGGAAATTTTGCGGCTATAGCCGCTCTTCGTTGTTTTGGCACTAAGATAAATGGCGGCTATAGCCGCTCTCCGTAAGGAAGTGGTTAAGCTACAGGTACCAGTATCCTTTGGAATACCAGCAGTTAGACTAGACTATCGGCATGGGGGTAACAACTAGTATCAGCTCCCAGGTCCAGTTGGGTTAGATTAGAATTAGGTTCAGTTAGGGTTAAATTTAGTTAGGGTTCGTTCAGTTACAAAATATTGGTATCTGAAAAATCTTGTTTTAAAGTACAGTACCAGTAACCCGACATTAGTCCAAGTCTAGCTACCTCAACCTATGTTTTTGTGACATACAACTATCTCGTTGCTAATGCAGAATGGCTTATGCTGTATGGCTGAAACATGTCAGATTACAGTGACTTCTGTGATCTGTCCACAGAAAGCAGGTAGGCTACATCCTGACATCAGCAGATCAGCACACCAATACACCAGTAAGCAGTTACATACGGTAAACTGTAAAATTAAAAATGTCAAACTAGTCTACCGATATTTTGTAACTGAACGAACCCTAACTAAATTTAACCCTAACTGAACCTAATTCTAATCTAACCCAACTGGACCTGGGAGCTGATACTAGTTGTTACCCCCATACCGGTAGTCTAGTCTAGTCTAACTGCTGGTATTCCAAAGGATACTGGTACCAGTAGCTTAACAGTAGTAGCTTAAATGATTCATTTAACCAGTAGCTTAAATGTTTCAGCCAAACCAATAAGTGCACACTGCACAGTCACTACAACAGCGCCTCAGGCCAGTACACTACATGAGTTCATGGAAAAAGGGAAAGGACAACACTGACTGTTTTAGTTAGCATATCACCGTGGCAATTAAAAGCCGATTTAAAGGTTTTTTGCAATATACATAAATTGCAACAATTTACACAAATTGCAGCAATATACATAAATCGCAACAATTTAACACATATTGCAGCAATATACATAAATTGCAACAATATATGATATTGCAGGTAATTTAACCAAAATTAACCAAAAAAATGATGCAAAATTTTATATTGCATAGCTTTACACACGGCGCCCCATAACTGAGTTGTTAGTTTTTATCCTATTATGTTTTATCCAACTCTGTCGTTTGATGGAAATTCACAATGTGAGCAATTTGAAAAAATTAACCTTCTCTTTTCCATTGTTACCTGAAAATTACACAATAATTGTAATTATTATACACTATTTAGTAATGCAATCTTGCATTAACAAAGTAAGCTCTGTCCAAACAATATGATAAACATGTCATGCCATGTTGTATCAAAAACTAGCCATAATTGTTATAGTAGTATTGACATGTCAGTATGTTGACATTTGATAAATTTTGTATTTCAGACTTGCGAACTAGATGTGCACCATGTATGTAATGGCTAATTTTTTCCTATTGCCCTTAAATAATCAAGAACCTTTCTGGATTGAACTTGGAGTTGACAGATTGAAGAGGTTGGTTCTCCAGCAAAGGGGCAATAGGCGGCATGGCATGCTAAACTTGGTTCAAACAATATGGTAACAAACGTGTCATTCTTAAAAAATTCATTGCAGTCAATAATCCACAAGAAACAGGAAAACAGGGGCGTAAATACAAGAATTGGAAAAGGGGTAAGCCAAATGTGGCAAAAAATGGGGAAGCAAACTTTAAAAAATTTTAAATTTTGGTTAATAAGGTGCACGATGTTTTTTTTCATGAGCACAATTTTTTATTCTTCTGTAAAAGTAAGTTAGTCGGCGGCGAGGCCGAAAGGGTTGGCACTTTGTTTTTACGGCAGTCACCATCATCGTAAAATTGGGACCTGATCAATTAGTTCACGGGTTCTACCTGGGCCGAAACTAGGCAATGCAGGCCCCCCCAAAATCATCTTTCGGGGCCCCCTAAATTTTTTTTCTTGGATGGTGATGCAAAAGAGTAAGCCCGGAAGGGGCGATGCCAAGCTAGGGGGTTCTGTGGGGATACCCCCCCAGAAAATTTTGCGGAAGTTGACCTTATTTTGGAGGCTTTTTGTGCGTTTTGAGTCTTCAAAATTCCTCAGTTTTAACAAGGTTTAGTAGACTGTTTTACTAGGTCCCTTCCAAACCTACTAAAATAATGCTGCAAGCAAACCCTACTCTAACATTTCGCTACCTATGCGAAGAAAAAGTGTTTTTAAGGCTTATTTTTGCGCCTTTCACTTGAGGATAAGGGGCCCTTGGTATGCTACTAAATGCTTGTTTGCTAGTTTTGCGACTGCAATTTTTTAAAAAAGTTTGCAGGGGCCCCCTATGGTCAAAAGTATAAATATGGTATGGGGGCTTCACATCGCGTGAGTTAAGACAAAAAATATATTGAATTTTAGAATACGCCTATTTAAGGCACCTTTATCATACGTTGAGTAAATAGTACTACGTACTGACTATTTACGGGGCCCCCTTTTAGTGCGAGCCTCCCCCCAGTTGGGAGGTTCGGGGGGTGCTAGTTTCGGCACTGGGTTCAACGCTCACCCAAGTCGCATCATTTCGTTTCCTTTTCCGTGGGTGTTCCATCTTGAACACCACAAACTCATCTTCACAATTCAACGAATTTATTTTTGCTAAATTCCACACTTCTATCCTTTTTCTATTACTTTGTTTACAATAGCCTCTTTGCGACTAGCACATGTCTTAAAACTAAGGAGAAAGGAGAAACGCTCTTTCATGCAGACAGTCACAAGACAGAATGGCGCGGTTTTATTCGCGGAGTGGATAATGGTGAATTCGAAAACAAAGACTGATGATGCGTAGGTGATTTTGGAAATAAATGCTACATTTAGTGCTGAATTTCAGTAGGATAGAAAACGTTTTGGAAGTAAAAAAGTGGATGATGGTTACCTATGGTAAAAATGAACTGAATGACGTATTAAACTCAATTTTCACAAAATGGCGCTTAGGCGGTTTTGGAAATAAGCTCTTCATATATGAATCATCTTTGTAGCTCTAGGGAGAGCTATTATACACAAAAAATCACTCACGCATGACCAAAAAACGCTACCAAGTGGTCATATTTGAAACTGCAATATCTCAAAAACTACCTGACCTAGACTGCTCAAATTTTTTTTTTAACAAAATCTTTCAAGTATTTCCAGGTAGGTGCAAAATTTGAGACCAAAACTAAGACATGGTAGACAAATTGCCAAATTCACTAAATTGAATACGGAATGACCCTTTAGTTCAGAAAGGTTTATTGTGCCCATCACTGATCTTAGACTATATCAATGCTCTGTAATACCAGAATACTCTAATACTGTCAAGTAAATCACAGTACTGAGTATAATTTTATGTACCGATAAAGATAACTGATCATTTTGTTGGCTGCTAGCCTATTAGTCTACACATACTCTCTACCAGCATGGCCAAGTAATTCAAAGTGTCATTTTTGCAATGACCATGATTACAAGGTTGATGGTTCGACTCCCACTAAAGCCTTGTTGTTGCGTCCTTGCATAAGATGCTTTGCAATCGTAATTATTCCTACTTGGTAAAATTTGACTAAGCTAGCACTGAGCGGCAAAGTAAAAAAGCCAGAAGAAAAACTCTAAAATAAAGACAACTCTCAAAACAGTCTGGATTCGTTGTATGTATAGCGCCTTTGCTGCTTTCTTGTCACAGGAAGGTAAAAATAAAAAAAATTATCATTTTCATGCCACACTGCAAAAGTGGCCGAATGCTTGATTGTTTGCATGTGTCATGGTTTGACAGTAGGCCTATTCGTTCTTAGTTAAATAGCTAAAAAAGTTACGGTAGATTATTTTTGGTACTTTCAGAAGAATTGAACAGCTGAATGTCTATTATGCTGTGAATTGTACAGTATATATTGAGTTAGAATTATTGTATCCAGGCATTTTACTGATGTTCTCAAAAAATTGATGTAGCCTACTTCAGCACTTTCAGTGGCATCATTTGTATATCGGTCTGTATAGATTGCTACACAAAGTAATGGTTAGAGAGCAAAAACTGAATAATTTTTGAGTCAGACATACACAAAAGCATTATGGCTACATTGGAAATTTTACCAGATGATGTAATCATTGGTGTATTTCACTGCGATGTTTTGGATTCCTCTGATGTGATTAATTTGGGATCCACTTGCAAAAGATTTCATGCATTGGCAACAAGCAACAGTCTTTGGAAGAAACGGTTTTTTGCAAAGTGGCCCAGTCTATTGTTCAAAGCAACAAAATTGTATGAGATAGTGGACCAGCAATCTAAGAATGAATATCTGTTTTGGAGAAACTTGTATCAGCGGGTGAATTGTATATTTCACAGATTGAACACGATCTATCACTCTCATTACTTTGAAAACCAACTGGATGATGAAGTTTGGGATGTTTTTCTTCATTATTCTAAACAGTTTACTTATGAGTTTGTGCATGCTGTATTATATGATATTGTTACTGATGCAACTTCAGTCAGTTTAACTCTCAAATATTATGCTAGAAGAGCCTTTAATTATCTTCAGCGAGATTACTTACAACTCCAATTTGAAAATCTATCTCTGAATGATAAAGAGACAGATAGAAATGAACTTTCAAGTGTAATGCAAGGATTGATTTTGATGGAACAGTGGTTTAATCCAGTTAATCAATATCCAGAAAATACCATTGAAAACTTCATCGCTGAAACAACTAAGAAAGTTTGGGAATGTTTCAACAGCATGCAATCTCGCAATCCTTATGGAGATAGAGAAGTAAATAACTTAAAATGCAGTGCTGTGAGTCATGTGCTTTTTAATGAGCTGGAATTCAATCGTTTTACCAGAGTACGCTTTCATGTCGATGATTATTGTTTAAACAAAGTTATACAAAGTCGTTCTGGATCAAACTTTATCATCTCTATCATTTATCTTGAAATAGCGAAGCGAATTGATCTTCCTTTGAAATGTGTGGCAAGAAACGAAATTTTGAAGGGATTTTTTTTGAGATGTCAAGGCACAGAATTTGTTTACCAACATCCTGGTTCTTCAACTTCCAAAACTGTGAAGTGAGCAAACTAGTCTAATTTGGCATCGGAGTGAATTTTCTGTGTGATCTTTGGGGTGGCCACTATCTTTGTGATGAGGTTTCTTTGCTAATGTCGCCGCTATAATCCTTTTTATGTTTATCTGTTTTAATCCACAAAAAATCATTGATTTATGCAGCCAGAGTGTAAAAATAATTATGCACTGTCATGAAAGAGTTAATGTTATGAAATACCGGTATTTACGGTTTTTGTTAATTTCAGACCATATCGTATGGTTGATGTGTCCAGAAGAGGAATAGCTTCTTGTCATGATGAATCATATCGCAACGAAATGCATTATCGATATGCGAGCAATGTTGAGGTGAGCTGTTAATTGGCTGATTATTTGCGCACCATGTGCAGAATAGGGTGGTTTGAAAAAAACTTTTTTGGGATTTTAACTGGGGCGGGATCAGAAAACCTGGCAAACATGAAAAAAATATGATCTGTACAATTTTTTTTTGGTAGCCTCCAAAATCCAGCTGGCTACCCCCAAAAAAACGTCATCCAGGGGGGTCAAATTTTGTAAAACTTTCTAACTCATTAACTACTCATAGTAGAAAGTTGGTTTTGGTGTCAAAAGATGCAGAATACCAATGTTTCTATCCATCATAATAAAAAGTTTTGCTGTAAATGCATCAGTTTTTGAGAAAAATTAAAAAAAATATCTTATTTTCAGCATTTGAGTCATTTGTTGAGTTTTTTTCACTTTTTATTAGGGATACTTTTTGAGATTTTCTAGAAGATAAATTTTGCTTTCTCCAACTTCTTGAAAAAGAAAAATTGCAGTTCTTAATCACTGGTATAAGATCTGTCAATAGTTATTTCAAGAATATAAAGTATATGAAACACATTTTCGGGGAAAGGAAGTCAATTAAGGGAGTAAAAATTGCAATATTACATAATACATAAACCAAACTGGCAGTAAAACACGAACGTACAAAAGTTACTTGGAAATTTGAACAGACAGTAGTTGACTTAAGGCTGTTTGGATACAAGTTCTGGTAGTTCACGCAGCGTTGACAGATGAGAAATAGTCACATTTATTATTTAGCTTTTTAATCAGTTTTTGTGACTTTAGCTTTTGTCGAATGACTCCATCTTTTCGTTCGAATGTGCTAACTGCTGCAGATGCTTCAGTTACAACCTTTATATGGCGTTCTACCGCTTGATTGTGACATGGATGCTGGAGTTTTAAAGGAGTTTGCCAAATCTTGGCCAAATTTTCATCGCAATTATGTTTAATTGCAGGGGGTTCTTTAATTTCTGCCCAATTCATGTTCACCACTTTGTGATAAACTTTAGCTGTGTTGTTGATTTTTGGTCTATGAAATCTACGAACATTGCTCACATCTGCTTGCATTGTAGCCATACTGTGCGATTCTTCATGATCATCGCATTGATCGCCACCTTCAAAGACATCTGCAGGTATAACAACTCGCCCAACCTCTTGTACTTCTCGAATGGCAAGAATTTTGTTTACGGCCATACAACCGACTTGGTAGTCTACATCACTCAACATCGAAAGTAGTACATTTTCAGGATGCGCAAAATATGAATTTTGTTCTAAAGTTTTCAAGTCTGTACTCCTTGCAGCTCTATCAGTAAATTTCATAACATGATCCAAGACCGCATGGTAGTTCCTCGAACCTTCTGAAATTGAGTTATGAAGCTTTATTTCAAACCAAAAGGGAAAATACACGTTTATGCAAAAAGCTGCTATGATTGCAAGATTCTTTGATGGTTTAACTTCAAAAACATACGGTCTCTAAATTCGGCTAGCCCGCGTCAGCCATCGCGCATGATATAATGGTCCAACTTCTAGGAGCTCCATATCCCTGTCAACAACCACTAATATCATGCACCAATAGAGACAATAAGCATAAAACTGCTCTGTGCTCAAGTTCTCCAGCACTGCATTGGGTATAGATGCCATCTACAATTACAAAAACATGCCTTAGAGGCAATTCAACGCAGTGCAACAGACAAATACACCACTGCAAAGGCCTCCTAAGAAGTTCTTCAAGTTTTCTCATTGTTCCTTTATATTTACCAGTCATAATAGGAGTTCCATCACTTCCAATATAATTATCTTCTAGCGTAGTATCCTTAATTTTTTCATGAATAGATGCAGCAATATCAATTTCTTTTCCAGAATTTGGCGTGGTGTGGGATAAGTAGAATTCACTTGGCTTTCCTATTATGACATAGTGTTCTTCTAGTTTAACATCTCTATACCATTTGTCATTATTTTTGGATATCGTTCATAATTTTTTCATGAATAGATGGGAATGAGAAATGGAGAAAATCGATATGGAGACAAGGAGACGGAGACGGGCGAGAGAAATGAAGACGGGCGGTATGGAAATGCAGTCAAATGGGGTGAATCCGGCCACCTCCGTTGACGGGGAGAACACCGGATAATTCTGGACATCATCGTTAAGGTTGCATCTTTTTTGCCATTGATGTATATCCCATCAACATATTGAAAATGCTGATCTTTTCCTCTTAAATCTCAAGCCAAAATTTTTCTCTTTCCCTTCTTAGTTTATTTCTATCGATTGCCGAAGTGTGGTCCGTGCTATTCACAACGCTTGTGGCAAGTGCTGCTCCAACCCTATCAGATATATTAAATCGATCACAGCATTGAGCTAGGTTGCGATACGATTCTCGGTTGTAAAATCAGTTATAACATATTTTCTTGTCCAAAAGTTATTCTTGTTCTGTTGTTTAAATTCGTATATTTCCTGTTGGTTCAAATATTTGTATTGTATATTATTTTCATCTTTCAGCTCGCTTTGCGTCATCTTAAATTATACACTGTTATAGCTATTAACACCCTGTCGCATTTTTGAATGACGTGTGTTATTGCCTCGCACTTCTCAACTCAATTGTAACACTGTGCCAAAAGGAAGCATCTTGACTCGAAAACCCCCTGGTTATTCGATGCTTTCTTGCCTATTTTCTAATTTGTATCTATGTGTGCGTGATTGTATTTTATGCTTTGTGCATATATTGCAAAAAAATAATATCTATCTATCTAACAACAACAAGAAGTTTATTTGTCAAGCACCATCACATTTTATGCATAAACAAATTAATGAAGTCATTGACTTGACAAGGTGTTAGTGAAAAGACCATAAGGTCATCTAAGTCAACCACCACCTTAGCAACATCTTTGAAATTTGGTTTAACTCAAAACAAATTGTTTGATTACATACACACAAAGAAACTAAAAAAAAAAAAAAAAACTAAAATAAATAACACACATACTCAGTATATATGGGAATCACCTGTTGAGGAAGCTGCAATAAATTGGAAATTTAAAATTTTTTGCCTTTCGCAGAACAGGAATTTGAATTTAGTACTGCGTGATTATGTGTTCTTTGTACAGTTTTGCAAATGTTCGTAAGGAGTAATTTTTCAGATTACTTGGGACACTTGTCCAGTATTTTGGTCTCAAGTATTTCAATATTTGTTCTGCCAAATTTAGATCTAGTTCTCTTTGAAAAGTAATTTTCATTTACTCGTTTTCTTGTGTTGTAGGAATGCATTGATTTTAATGGAATGTATGCAGATGGATTTACCCCTGCATATTGTTTTGATTTTACTTGATACATATGTTTGCAAACTTCGAGTTTATGGATGTCATCTATTTTTAATAAATTCAAGGATTTGAACAAAGGTGTTGAATGTGCATTTTACCTACTATTAGTGATTAATCGAACAGCTCGTTTTTGTAATTTTATTAAGGGATTTAATGTAGTTTTGGAAGCAGTGCCCCATGTTAATATGCAATATTGTATATGGCTTTGGATCATTGCATAATATACATTAAGCAGGGTTTTCTGATTGACATAGTTTTTTAACCTCGCCAAGGCCCAGCAACCGCGTGCTATTTTAGAACATACACTGCTCACTTGATTTTTCCACGTCAATTTATCATCTATGTAGATACCTAGATATTTTGAACAACTGTTTTGTTTAATGATGTGATTATTTATCTTTATTTCAAATGAACTTTTAGTTTTTGTTCTTGTGATTAGTAGATATTCAGTTTTAGAAAAGTTATTGATAATTTGTTACATCTCATCCAATCACAAATATTTTCTAATTCATTGTTCACATTATTTTGTAGCTCTTTATCTTTATAATGAGACTTAGTTAAGTTTGTGTCATCTGCAAATAATTTTACGTTGAATTTTGTTACAGATGGTAGATCATTGACATATAATGTGAACAAAAGAGGACCTAATGTAGATCCTTGTGGGATTCCACATGTCACGTCATTCATCCTTGATGATATACCATTAACAAGCGTAAACATTTTTCGATTGCTCAAATAACTATTAAACAACTGAAGTGTTATTCCACGAATTCCATACAATTGCATTTTTTTAATCAAAATTTCATGATCAACAGTGTCAAATGCCTTGGCAAGGTCAAGAAATACTGAACAAGTTATTTTCCTATCATCTATACTTTTTATAATTTCACTACTAATTTTGGATACAGCCATAGAGCACGAGTATTTTGACCTGAAACCATACTGACTACTTGTTATTAGATTTTTTTTATTTAGATAATTGATAAGTTGGCTGTATAGACATTTCTCAAAAATTTTGCTAAAAGGTGAAAGCAAGGAAATTGGACGATAATTCCAACACATATTCTTCGGCCCCTTTTTGTAGATTGGAGTTATTTGAGAAATTTTTAAGATATCTGGGAAAATCCCTTTAGATATGCAATCGTTGTATAAATTAGTTAATATAGGTGTGATAACAACTGAGGCAATTTTAATAAACTTTATTGGAATGTTATTTATACCGGTACATTTTCTACTGTTTAAGTTTCTTATATGATAATGTATTTCTTCTTCTGTAATTGGGCTTAAGTAAAAAGAGTATGTCGTACTTGTGATATTATTAATGTAATTACTTTTTGCAGGAGGGATGTCTTTAGCCATGGATGGTCCTACTTCTGCAAAATAATTATTAAGTGTGTTGCTAATTGCAGGTGGATCTGTATGTATCACGCCCTTGTTGTCAAGAATTTGGTGTATACGTAAGTTATTCCTTTTAGGTACTTTGTTCAGGATTTCATTAATTGTTTTCCAGACTTTTTGGGAATTATGCATGTTTTCTTGTAGTAACTGATTGTAATATAGCCTTTTAGCATGCTCTTTAACATGAGTTAACTTGTTTCTGTATATTTTGTAATCTCGAGCAAATGTGGCATTGTTTGGATTTTTTAATTTAAGCCGATAGAGCTTATTTTTTGTTTTTATAGATTTTTTTATTGCACTGGTTATCCAAGGTTTTTGCCTAAAGTGCTTCTCTTTGCGACTTAAATTTTTCATTGGTGCATTTTTATTTATGACATTGTGAAATATTTGAATAAAATCTTTAAAGGCTGCTTGTGGTGATCCATTGTTAGAGGTGTTAGTTAAAGATTCAAATGTTGCATAAGCATGAGCTAGATCAGTTTGAAAAACCTCTTTATCAAAATACTTCATGTTTCTAATTTTAACAGGGATTAATTGATTTCTTTGAGGAGAACTATTTATAGAAAAAAATATAGGAAGATGATCAGAGATATCATATTCAAGGACAGAACAGCTTAAGCGATTTTCCAAGTCATTTGTATACAAATGGTCTAATAACGTAGAACATGTAGCAGAGATGCGTGTCGGTACATTCACTAATGAGCTGCAGCCTAAGCTGACAAGCATATCAATATATTCTTGAATTTTTATATTGGTACTACCTCGAAGAAGATCAATGTTAATATCACCACAAATATAGTACTTGAGTTTAAGATTATTTAGTTTACAAATGTTTTCACCAAGTTTTTCTTGAAAATCATTAATATCAGTTCTCGGATGTCGATATAACACTCCAAGTATGATTTCTTTGTTGTTTTTCATGGCAATCTTTAGCCAGAGATTTTCACAATTTGTCAAATCGTTATCTAGATCTTGATTGAATTCAGTGCATTGAAGATTACTTTTAACATAACAACCCACTCCACCAGCAAGGCTTTTATTTTTTTTAATATTGTTTTTGAAAGGAGAGTGTATGAATGAATAGCCGTCTAAACAAATTTTATCCAGTTTACTTGGTTCCAGCCATGTCTCTGATATTGCAATTATGTCTGGAGTCATTTTCATTGCATTTATTAATTCTTTAAGTTTATCTAAATTTTTTATCAGCAACACTGTAAATTCATTATTATCAACTTGTTGCATTAAATCACTGGCTCTTTTATATAAGGATAATATTTCTGGTGGTGATGATTTCAAAAAATGTTGCAAGTTTTGAGCAGTTTCTGATTTGAAGCTGAACAAATCATGAAATTCCTCATCAGATTGTAATTGAAATGGCAAAGTATTTTGTACACATTTGTAACAATAGTAAGGTTCATCAGCATTACAGTGGTGTGTAAACTGTGATAAGCTAAGTTGTGTGTTAATGCATTTTAGGTGATACCATTTGTGGCATAAGTCACAGAATATACAATTTTGGTTGCTTTTTGTAATTTTATTACATTCCTTACATTTGGTGTCCACTACTACAGTCAAATTATCAGAGTGTTTAAAGTTGCAGTTTTTGCCATCTTCCTCAATAGGTGTACGAACAAAGTCAGCAGTGTTCATAAGTCGTTTAAAAATTGAATTGATCAATTCACTGGTTTAAAGACTAATAACAATACAAAATCGTTCAGTAGTTTAGCAATTGCTAAGAAAAATAAGAATGCAAAATAGCCAACCTCGTAGACCATAGGCCTACTAGCACAGGAAAGTTAATACAGCAAAATTAGTCCGGTAGTCTAAACAAGTAATTGATTTATGGCCCATGAGACATCATCCATCATCATTTTGAGGAACTAGTTATGCAATGTTGGGATCAAAGACTGATTTTATTCTAAGCTTTATACCGCTTGGCTCTTTTGTGTAGAAAATAGCTCCATCCAAGGTCCAGTACGACAATATTTTACCTTTAGACCGAAGATCTTTCAGCAGATTGATGCATGACATTCTTGTGGTAGTTAAACATTCAGTAATGAGAAAAGGCTGTTTGGCCAATAACTTCTTTGAACTATATGTTAATTGTTTTAGGTCATGACGAGTAAACTTAACAATAATAGGTGGAATTCTTTCTTTCTCCTTTGAAAGAGTATTACCGATAGGTTTGGAGACCAGTCTATGTGTTCTGTCCACATCATAGTCATTGATATTAATTTTCAGATATTTTCCAAAAAAATCTTTTACAATTTCATTAGTGTTTTCATTCTTTTCTTTTTTAATGCCATGAATCAGTAAGCAGTTCCTCCTGCTATATTGTGATAATTCTTCTAACTTTTCTTCCAGGTTTTTGGTGTTTTCCTTCATCTTTTCACATGCTTTCTTTAATTTTTTATTTACCTTTTCTTCTATCTGCATTTCAATGGCAAAGTGGAAATCTTCACTTGCTAATAAGGCAGTAGTTAGTTTAGCAATTAAATTTTTCATGAATATTTCATTTTTGACTAAGAAACAAGTCACACTTTCTTCAGTAATCTCTTTATTGTGAGTTGGGGTACTTTGCTTGGGGACAATCTCAATTCCGGATTCACTGATGGCGTCTTTTAATAGTGTTGGGTCAAGTAGTAAATTTTTGACAATAGGTTTGACCATATCTTCAGTTATTTGACTTCTTTGAGGCATGATTGCAGATTGTAATTAGACGCAATATTGTACTAGTACCCCTACAGATTTTTACTATACACTATCAAATTCTCATTTGTCCTTATTCAAATAGAACCACCTTATTGACACAATCTGGCACTTTTTGAAGGTGGCTCAATATTGATGCTTTCAACTGAAGCAATGCTGCTCATTTCTCATTCACTTTCACTGGCAGAAGATGGCATTGCTTCAGCAGAAGTTGAAGGCGGATCAGTTGAAGATTTAGAAACTGGATTGGAAATTTTTGTTACAAAACGAATGTCAGAATCTGTCAATTTTTCTTTGATATTGAGGCACTTAGCTGCTCTTGGGCCTTTTTGGTCTTCATAAAACCAGTATTGCTTCTCGGTCATCTTCAACTTGTGTTTGATTTCAAGTTCTGTTCATTTAACCTTATCATGAACAAATATATCAAATAGTTGCTGTGATTTAGTTACAAAATTTTTCACATTGTCAAAGTATGTTTCACCTCTTTTTCTTTTCGGGTATTTTCTAAGTTTACTTAGCTCTTGAACCAGTGCCATGATTTTGTCTGTGACTTTTTTGTTCTATGGATAAACTGTGCAGTGCATCCATATATCAAATACTTCCTGAGCCACATCAAGAGCTGTTTCTCGAGTGCGCCAGTTTGTTTCATTAAGAGCCCTTTCAATTACATCAGATTTTGTAAGTAGTTGACCTTTTGGCAGTCTGTCTTTTGGAGAAAATGCAAGTTCAATATTTACCACGTCTCTTGCACCTTTTCTAGTTAACATTCCGAATTACCAACACCAACAATTTAACACTAAATTTACCACAAACCTGCAACACTGTTCAATATTTCTAATAAAATAGTGCTGGCATGGTTTCTCTGCATATCCACCCAAGTTTTGTGCTTTATCTGTGTACTTTTCCTAATCAATAGACTAGTAGTACTGCAGAATTTGCAAATGTTTTAAAACTATGCTGTCATGCAAGCATTTGGCCATTATTTTTACTTCACCTGTAACAAAGCTCATTCTTCATGCTCATTCAAAAAAAAAAATATGCATTGAGATGGTAACTAACAGCTTTAAACCATGTACCAAGCATTACTGTTAACAAATACCGGTAAATAATGTTGAGAGCATTTCCGATAGATTTACATTTCATAATGCTGCAAATTGTATTTTTTATAATTATCTTAATCTAAAGCATTTTGAGAAAAATTTTCCTTTAGGGCTCATATAAACAATGAAATGTTTTATCTTTTGCCACCAAAATCATCTTTGTCAAAAAGTCTTACAAAATGACCCTTAAAAGCTGAAAATTGAGTTTTTATTAATTTTTCTCAAAAACTAATGCATTTTAGAGCAAAACTTTTTTATGGCTGATAGAAACATTGGTATTCTGCATCTTTTGACACCAAAACCAACTTTTTACGATGAGTAGTTAATGAGTTGGAGAGTTTTACAAAATTTGACCCCCCAGGATGACGTTTTTTTGGGAGTAGCCAGCTGGATTTTGGAGGCTACCAAAAAAAAAATTGTACAGATCATATTTTGTTCATGTTTGCCAGGTTTTCTGATCCCGCCCCAGTTAAAATCCCAAAAAAGTTTTTTTCAAACCACCCTAGTGCAGAATTCAGTTTGAAATCACTCCTCTCTGACTCGTTTGAATATTGTAGACGTCTATATGTGAGTGAAAGATGAATTCATTAAATTATCTATTTCCACTTGATCACTATTCTTCATGTCCTCCGTGACACTTCAGGTTTATGCCCTCTGCTCAGATGTTAGCCCATGAGATTGTTGCAGTTCCGGTAACTGCATTTTCCTAAGAGCACTTCATTTATCTTTTGCACAAAGCAAGAAATGTAAGCCCTGGTAGCAGATACAAAAGACAATGACAGTAAAAGGCACTGATGGTTGTTGGGTCTGCTTCACCTCAAGAAGCACTATATCTATTACATTAGACGGCCGAGTGGTAAGAGCGTCTGTCTCTGGAACTCCAGTCTGTGGTTTGTTCCAAGTCAAGTCAAACCAATGACTTTGAAATTGGTATTCACAGCCTCCCTGCTGACGTTCACCATTACGGTGACAGTGTGGAGAACAATCCGGTCCGGAAAGTTTTCTTGTTGTGCCGTTGGAAAAGGCACGCTGCGGGATTCTCCCCTCTCAACGTGGAAGACAGATGGCCGGCAACTTCTAAGTGAGCTCATTTATAACGCTTTGGTCACTCTCTCTCGTGATAATAGGATAGATATATATGCAACTAATTTTTACAAAGGACCTTGGAAGGAAAAAAGTTGCCGCACTAATTGGTGGACAGATACTATGGTATCGATATATTCTGTATCACTGTAATTCAAATCGTGGGCTCCGTATTCTTGGTCAATCGTCATCTATTTTGATGAATATATGATCTGAGTGACATGACTTATTTATTTTCAGATTTTATTGCGGACGTGTGCAGATATTCACTGTCATTATCACGTCAGGGCTCGTTATGACGTACAGTTGTGGTTGAGTGCTACGAATTTTTCACTTTTACTTGATCCCAATTCTATTAAGGTGAATGCTGGTAGCCCAGAGTTGTTTAAACTTGCATAGTACGCATACGGTACGGTACCTCGTTTGGGTTTTAGCTGAAAATTTAAGCCAACCTAAAATTTTTTTGGTTCATCCTTAAACAACTATTTCAAATTAAGCGGTGATTCACAAATCAGATAAACGTACTACTACGTAGGAAAATTAAAATCTCCCAGTCTGTTCACGGCTAGGAGGTATCCTAAGCAGTTGTCAGAGAAAAGGTATGTTATGCAAATTAAATATTGATACGATGACCTCTTAGCAACGGCATATAGCTACCCTGTCCGCCGGTCCAATTTTCATGGGTTTTGGGTCTGCTGTTCTTTCTGCATCTTAATCAATTTTTTGTTGTTATAATTTAAGTGATTTTAAAGCCCACTAACAGTGGACTTGTGGACGGGGTAAACGTGATATAAGTGCACGACTATGTGTCGTGCCCTACCCAGCGTTGAAACGCTTAATCCTGCTCCTTAACCAAACCCTGACTCGAACCTAGCCCTAACCGGAGCTCTAAAGTCCTGTCTAAACTCCGAGTCGGTCTCGCTGAAAGTTCTGTTCCTGCGAGAAACAGCCCGTCGAGAATTTAATTTTTACCGCTAAGATGTGTAGTATTTTGATCTGATTTGTGATATTACGTTAATCGTCGAGCTTTTTATATTGCTTAAGTTACACATCTTCAAATCCGTTTGAGTGGGTGATCTGATGTATTTTGCTTAGTATTTATAATACGTTATGCTTGATAGTTAGATATTTTATTTCTATAACACAAGTTTTCAAAACTCAATAATGCCAAGTACGAATGTAAGCAAAGTAAAAAAACATAAAATCTTCATTATACTCGCTGTACTACTCCGAAGCGTGTAACGAGTGGCGAAGTTATCTCCGCGGCATAGCGCCTGGGCAACGCAGCTCCGAAAAAGAAAAAATTGCAGTGATGGCGAGACGTTGGCTACACTATGACCGATTTGATCGGCCCATGTATTGAACCTATGACCTACCGAATCGATAGCGATGTCTTCAACCGCTACGAGTCTCACGGGCATCTGAAATCTAAAATAATCATTTAAGGTTATATTGCGCAATTTATTGATTTATTTGCAAGATACATGCCGGTTGGTGTAGTGGTTGAGAACACCACTGAGGGTGTGGCAGGACGTGGGTTCGATTCCATGGCCGGTGAAATCGGACGCAGTGTCACCAACGGCTACCAGCGCTGCGACGTTTCATCGGAGCTGTGTTGCCTGCGCACTAAGCTGCGGAGATGGACCCCGCCACGAGTATAACGACGCTTTAATTTTTTTTATTTGTAGGACATTTTTGTAGGCATTTAAAGCGAACTTATTCTAATTTTTCAGGATCGAGCGAGACGAATACAAATGAATTTGGAATACAACATCAACCACGAGAAAGTGTTAGATGACAGCTCAATGATTGAATCTGGAATTCGTTGTCTGTATGGACTTGAATCTGCTGAGGTAAAAACTGCTTGGTGTTGTGTGCTACAATGAAATAGCAGCAATATAACTGTAGGCCTTCAGGAACCATTGACGTAGGAACAATATTTTTAATTTTATACGCGGCCTCAGCGGCCCCCCTCCCCCTTCTGGATACGCCCCTGTTACTATAGTAATTTAATCAAAAATAAAAATTTAAACTTATCGCATGTGCAAAGTCTAAGCCTAAACTTAAGCTTGTGACAAGAAATGATATTAGAATATGGTTGGTTGGACATAAGAAGGAAGTTTCAACTTTGTTTTTTCTCTGTAAAGAGTCAGAACGAAAAGCAGTCCATGATGCATCGCATTGTGCTACGGAAGATGTTATGAACGTATAGGCTAAAGCCAGCATTCCTGCATGCATATAATAGCATGCTGTGAAAAAAATTGAAGAAATGTTCAAAGAATGGGCTAAACTGAAGAAAAACGAAGCCAAGCATTCTGAATAATTACAGTTGAAAGAGAAGTGGAAAGATGGATTAGAAGATTTGTTGGACATTGCTCAAGCTAACGCGTTAGGCATGACTACGATTTGAGAAGATAAAATTTTTCTTCCTTTTTAAAGAAAATAAGGCCTCCCTGGAATGATTGGTAGTGTTAATACAGCAATACAGCA
Organism: Trididemnum miniatum; assembly: GCA_964006365.1. Classification (NCBI taxonomy): domain Eukaryota; kingdom Metazoa; phylum Chordata; class Ascidiacea; order Aplousobranchia; family Didemnidae; genus Trididemnum; species Trididemnum miniatum. Next base: position 12,662,332 of record OZ023251.1, on the reverse strand, counting down.
TTATTCAATCAAGGAGTCGAACTAGAAAAAGACTAAAATCTCTTGAACAAAGAAAAGCACTATCAGAAGATGAGTAAACAACTAGAGAAAAACTTATATGATACATTTAGAATTGTCATCTTCATAGGCAGAAGATTAATCGGTATCAACCAGAGCTGAAAGTGACCAATTTGAAAAATTTTGCATCTATGGTACATCAACAATGTCGCAGCCACATTGGCTTTGATTTTTTTCAGTTTAGCCCATTTAAACATTTTTTAAATTTTCGCAGCATGCTTTTTCAGGCATGTGGAAATGCTGGCTTTAGTTTCGCCCACACTTTCATAACATCTTCGGCGGCACAATGCCATGCATCATGGACTGCTTTTCTTTCTGCCACTTTATAGAGAAAAAAAAAGTTAGAACTTCCTTCTTGGCATGTAGAGTGGATGCCAAATGTCAGCATCATTTCTTGTCACAAGGCTTAGATTGTGCACATGCCATTAGCTTAAATTTTTATTTTTGATTAAATTTCTACAGTACATAGGGTTAAATGTTATAAACACGTTTTTGTAAAACCGATCAAGGACCTGAAATGCAGAACCCCTTATTCTGCAAGTTACCATGGATGCAATGAGGATCAAATAAAAGTCCCAACCGCTACTACAACAGCGGCAATACTTGAAATTGGATATTGAACAATATAATTTATGCATGACGTGGATTATGTAAGATTCCTGATAATCTTTGATATTCATGATGTAACAGTAACTTGCGATGCTGTACAAATCGCGGCTTACTTCGTAATCGTTACTAAATAAGCTTACTATGATGTCACAGAGCTCAAAATTGCATGGAGAATTTACACACGATTTGGTTATTTACCATTTTTTGGCTCAACTATATTGGTCGGTAGCGACCTCTAATTCTTATTCAAGTTGCATAAAATTTGGGCTGAAGTATTTTTTCATGAGGTGGAACCATATGAGTGGGTGCCCTCCCAAAAAAATCGAAGTTGATATATTTTGAATCACCCTACCCTACTTATGAAGATCAGGTCTATTGATTCAATTTTTTGTTTTGGATCCTACTGGTCCAATTTGGGCGGCTAACATTTTTCTTAATTGATAAAGGTGCTGCGGACATACCAGTTGGTAACAAAAATTGCATTCAAAATTTTTTTGTTCAACTAGGAAGTCAGAAAAACAGTTGAAGCAGGAGTGAAAAAGAGATCTGAGCATCGTCGAACATATCAGCCTATCATACGTCGAAGATGGGATGAAGTTGTTCATGAAATCGAAATCAAAAAAATTCAAATGTTTATTATACTGACGGTATAAACGTCGAAGTGTGTGGAAAGTGGTGGGGCCTATCTACGCAGCTTAGCACCTGGGACTTCGAAAAAATGTCGTGGCGGTGGCGAACCGTTGACGATATTATGTTAAATTTGACTGGGCCGGTAATTGAACCAAAGATCTCCCGCACCGATAGCGAAGTCTTTTCAGCCCTACGCATGCGCTGAGCAGTCTCATCCTAATTGAAAAATTCATGTATTGAATGGTTTGCAGCATATATGAACCAAAATATTTTTTAATTCAGGGCCATTCCGTGTCAGGTCACGCAACGCTGTTTGAAGTTTTATTACTTCAAAATTAAGCTAGTAAACAGCTCCATTTTTTTGTTGGTCGCAGTACTTCTGCCAAACATCAAAAAAATAATCCCAAATGTAATGGCAGGGTTAAAGGTCACAAGCATCCAAAGTTTAGTGTTTCTGGCTTTCGTAGTAAATTAAGGAAAATTTTGGAACGCCGCCGAATTCTCATCTCTGTATAGTTTTGGCTAATTTTTCTAAACAATGCTGTTGACTGAATTCTGTCTGACTTCTGAAAATTTCAACTTACAATATAAAAAGGTTTGGAAGATATTCAAGGCTAAACATGGCTTGAAATTGAAAAAATGGAGAAGTGAAAAGTGGGGTGAGTATAGATTTTGATTGGTATGTTGGTCTTGCTTATGAAAAAAGTTACATAGAGCAAGATTGAACATCCAATTTATGATTTGAACAAAACCACTAAATCTTTAAGTCGACCAACTCATCAGGGATTCCATTTTGTGACATCATATGTTTACTTTCTGTACCAAACATGCATGGCTCTTCTGAAAGACATTACAAACTCAGCAATGAAGATTATAACAAGATTTCTCATACTGTTTACCGTAGGGCGAGCGCCAAAGGAGGCCTGGCTCCCCCAATTGCTCCTCTGAAGACCGCGGTTTTTGTGCTTCATTTAACCTCCTCCCCCCCCCCCCCCCCCCCGGCGAACGCTTGGCCTCCCTAAGTCGACTGCTCTGCTGCCGGTTCTGGTTTACCACCAATAAAGATCAAAGTTTGCTTATTTTAGGTGCGAAATGTTATTATTAAGTAGAGAAAAGTTGTTTGCTGTATATAGTAAGTTCTGTAGGGTGTTGATCACATGACTAATGATTCCAAATTGTAAAGGTTTTGCTGCATTTTAGTCACCTACTTTGGTTAAGAAGTGTAACAGTGAATTTGAGACGCAAAAATGCCGCGAAATCGATGGAAGCAATCAACTTTTGCTGCCACGTGCATTATCTTAACTTTTTTTTTTTCGCTATTTCATTTGAAATTTGACGTTTATGTTTTATATGAAAACATTGAGAACCATTAATGAATTTTGTGTGGTAAACTTGCCAAGCTATAGTGAACATATGATTAAAATTTCAACGTAAACTTTTCCTGCGGTCATAGCTAATCGAGGCGGATAAGATACTCACCCCACTTTTCCATTTTTTCAATTTCAAGCCATGTTTAGCCTTGAATATCTTCCAAACCTTTTTATATTGTAAGTTGAAATTTTCAGAAGTCAGACAGAATTCAGTCAACAGCATTGTTTAAAAAAATCAGCCAAAACCATACGGAGATGAGAATTCGGCGACATTCCAAAATTTTCCTTAATTTACTGCGAAAGCCAGAAACACTAAACTTTGAATACTTGTGACCTTTAACCCTGACATTGCATTTGGGATTATTTTTTTGATGTTTGGCAGAAGTACTGCGACCAACAAAAAAATGGAGCTGTTTACTAGCTTAGTTTTTAAGTAGTAAAGCTTCAAACATGGCCGAAAATGAACAATTTGCGCCCCCTCATTTGACCCCCCCTAAACAAAATGCTTAATAACTCAGCCATTTTTTGGCAAATTTGATTCAAACTTTGCACATGTTCATTAAACATCCAATTTATGATTTGAACCCAAAGTCACCGAAGAGGGTGACTTTCAGCGTTGTGTGAATTGACGCGGAATGGTCCTTCAGTGTAATTCTTGTAGTTTCAGCTATCACTTGACAGTGTTGCAAGTAAGATTTTGCTGAAGGTGTACATGCTGTACATAGTACAGTAGTTTTTGTTTATTCTGTCGCATTACAAAAAGCTGTGTCAAAATTCAGTCTTTACTGGTAATTACCGTGAGGACCTGGTAGTTTAGTGCTCAAGAACCAATTTATTAATGAATTCGCTGTGGCTTGCCGCCGTTGAGAATATAATACATGGAAGAAGTGTGGGGAAGGTGTGGGAGAGTGTATGGGGTGAGTGTGGATAGTGTGGGAAAGTGTGTTGGGGTGTGGGGGGGGGAAGGGGAGAAGTATGGGGGCCTTTTGGGGGGTGTGGGAAATGTAAGGGTAGATGTGAGGTGTGTGAAAAATTGTGGGGGGAAGATGTGGGAGAGTGTATGGGGTGAGTGTGGGGAAGTGTGTTGGGGTGGGGGGAGATGTGGGGAGAGGCATGGGTATGTGGAGGAAGGTAAGGGGAGATGTGGGAGTGTAAAGAAGTATGAGGGAAGATGTGGAAAAGTGTATGGAGTGAGTGTGGGGAAGTGTGTTTGGGTGTGGGCAGATGTAGAGAGAGGGGTGTGGGGAAGGGCAAGGGGGAGTATTGAGGGTGTGGGGGTAAGTGTGAAGAAGCGTATTAAGATGTGGGGGAAAGTGAATGGAGATGTGGGAAGAGGTGTGGGATTTGGAGAAGTGAGGGGGAGGTGTTGAGAATGTGGGAGGAGATGTAGAACAGTGGATAAGGTGAGCGTGGGGAAGTGTGTTGGGTGTGTGGGTAGTTGTAGGGGATGTGGAGAAGTGTAGGGGGAGGTACGGGAGAGGTGTGGGTGAGTGTGGAGGGTGTAGGGAAGTGTGTGGGGGAGGTGAGGAAGAGGTATGGAGGTGTAGGAAAAGGCTTTGTGGTTTATGGGATATGAAAAGAAATATGGGAAGGTGCGGAGAGGTATGGAAAACCCCAACACACCTCTACCCACACTTCTCTACACCCTCGATATATATCCCTACCTCACCCACACCCCAACACACTTTCCACACCTCCTCACTCACTCTATGCACTCTCCCTTCCATTCCCCCACACTTCTTCACACTCCACATCTCCCTTACTTTCCCCCATACCTATCCTCCACACCCCAACACACTTCCCTAATCCCCACACTTCTTCACACCACCACATCTCTTCATTCCTTCCCCCTCATTTGCTAGCGAAACAAGTTTCATTTAAGATAGCTTATGTGAAGCAAAGCGTGTCTGATTTTCAGATTTCGTCAACGGAATCAAAATGTGCGTTACTCCGTTGGCATGTTGGTGAAATATCGACGTCGTCAAAATTGCGTGTGCGTCATACGAGGTTGGGAAATTGAGTGTGATGAGTGGGAATCGAGGGCAATCGAATTGTACATTGACATGAGTGAAAGAAAGAAAGACCAGCCATTTTATTACGTCCTGGAGAATGGAGGGCGTAGCAGGTTGGTATAATTACTAAAAGCACTTTTTTGCTTTGACTTCAATATGGCCATATGATGGCCGTATAGCTCGTATGGTTGAGTGGATAGAACGTCTGCTCTGTAGCAGAACGTTTGGGTTTGACTCCTGGTCGGGTCAAACCAGTTACTTTAAAATTAGCATTTTCAGCGTATTTGCTTGGCGCTTGGGATGAAAAGACGAGTGTAGAGAAAGCCGGCAAGTTTGCTTGTGAAGTTGGAAAAGACACGTAGCGGGATTCCCCCTCGTAGTGTTGTGAACAGATGGCGGGCAAGCGCGATGAGTGGCTGTTTATTGTGAAACTGCGCTATGTAAAATCTTAATATAATAATATTCGAAAATATGTCTTGACGTGAGCAGGCCGGTAGGCTTATTGGTTAAAGATACCGCTGTTAGCGCGGAAAATCTGGGGTTCGATTCCTGGGCTGGTCAGAGCGGACATAGTGTCGCCAGCGGCTTGGTACCGCTGCGACGTTTCTTCAAAGTTGTGTTGCCCAGGCGCTAAGCCGTGGAGATGGACCCCGCCACTCGTTCTGTTTTTTTTTTTTTTTTTCGGTCAAATTTCGGTCATAGTCCAAATTAAATTCGTAAAAACCGAAAAAATTAAAGCCATTTCGGTCAAGTGACCGAAGTAAATATCTTGCCAATATGTAAGCAACAATTACAAACGGACTACCGGTGTCACAGTGTCAGGTTTAACAGACATCAAACTGATCAAAGTGGTTTTTATTTGTGCTGCAGTTACAAAAGAGTAGGTGTGTATATCGTTCAACGTCTTGTTATTTCAAACATAACTGAAAAAAATTAAAATGATCGAAGTTTTTGTAGACAAATCAATTGACCGGAGTCACATTTTGAAAAAATAACCCAGCACTCGTTACACGCTTCGGCCGAATTACGCGAGTATAATGACGATTTGTTTTTTCTTATATCTTACCTGATTTTGCAGTTACGAGTATGCAATAGAAGATGATCTTGAAATGGTGCAGCAAGAAGAGGAGGTCAATCACTGGGAGATTGGTCGATATTTTTCGGCCGCTAGTAACCATCCTATTCGCCATTACATACCAAACACGGAACTTGCACGTCAATACCCCGACGATCAGTCATACACTCAGAAGAAAATATCAGAGTTGGTTGGCGAAATTTGAAAGTAACGAAGTTTCAAAGCGTAATTTTTGGATTAAAATGTAAACGTTTTACCATTTTTTAAAATTTGTGTAATGCTAGAAAACAATTCAAAGTTAATCGTATTGACTAGGGTTAACGCCCTCACGCTTCCAAAAGAAGTTTAGTTTCAAATTTTGCAAATGCATCATCGAATACTACGTAAAAACCAACAGGCTGTTTCGCCACTATGGCTCTTCAGTCTTCAGGGGGGGGAGGGGGAGTGTCAGAGGCACTTACTGTCGAGCTCTCTGTTTTGCGCAACAGTCAAACCACATATTCACGTCATCGAGTATTACCATATATCTATCAACTTGTATAGAAGGGTCGATGGCCAAGTCAATGCCAGTAATATTACCAGTGACACCAAGTAAATATAGCTTTAAAAACATTCAAAAATTTTAACACGCTTCAAGCGGAATTGTTGAATAAGATATTCTTTTTGAATATGATACCTACTGACGTTGCGTCAGACGTAAAACAGACTGTCAAATTTGAACAGTGCTCGGGTTTTTAAAAAATTTTAATGCTAATTTTTACCTGATCTGTTTTGTGTCATTATTCATTAAGATACGTTTACTATATTTCTGCCCTTTATAACTCGTTACTGAGTGCATTTGTGTTATCCTACTGTGTAATGCGTTGAAATGCCCTAGTCATTCTGCAATGAATTAAGTCAATCGGTAATCTTGTGTTGTTGCAAATTTAACTTTCGTTTTTATGCTTTTCAACACTTTGCTCTTAACTTTTTGCTTTCGTCTATATATATCAACATTGTGTCATTGTTCACTTGCGTAATTATCTATTGTAAAATTGCACATTTGCGTAATTGTGCATTGTGCCATTGCATATTTGCAGCAGTCATATGTAATAGGGCACACCAAAATTCCACTTTTTTTCCAAACATGGACATCAGTATTGCAATCCGTGAGGATGTCCAAAAAATCGCTTTTGTAAAAAAATCAGGGAGTTTCGTCTAGTATTCGCGCTGCAACAGCACTTTTAAGTTTTAGGGAGGTATTTTCTTGAAATTTGGGGGGGCCAATATCTGAAAAGTGCTATATTTTTATTTTTACGTGAAAAAATCGTTTTTACACGTGATTATATTTACGTGCCAAGGTTGACTTATCGATCTAAGCATGATTTGCCGATACTGCTGCTTAACAAGGACTTTTTTGGGGTACTTTTTCTCATTTTAGAGCGACTTTTGAACAAAATTTCAGGTATTTTGCTAAGTTTCAGCCATTTTTTGAGCACGAATGTATTGAACATGTTAATACTACGCTTTGTGAGAAAGGTGTTTTATAGCAAACTTTGTTTTAGAGCCTGAACACCACGCCAAGGTGTTGCCCGTCGCTCAAGTTCCTCTGTTTTTTTATCCCGGAGAGGGCCTTTTCCTGCATGTCATAAAGGGAACGATTACGGTTGGGAATGATACGTTCAGTGTGTTTTGGCCAAAGTGGATGTACGAAATTCTGGGAAGAGCTTTTGTGTGTTTTCTGCACAGTGTAGTAGCATCCTCCTTTGTTTCTTATCATCCGTCGAAACGTCCTTGAACTCCCCCATCAGTCTCACTCCTCTTTCCGCCACATCATTCACAACTTTGAGGTCATTAATCAGCATTTCAAATTTCTTACACTCGTCAAATTCGCACCATTTATCCCGTCCAGTGTTCCTAAATTGGTATGGTCAGACTGGTTAATTGAAGATAAATTTAGTGTTGGCCATTTTGATTTCAAAATGTCACAAAATTCTACTTTGGGGCTACTGGAAGGATTGAATATTACTTTGAAGACATCTCCCAGAATGACTTCCTGCATATGGTTACGGCATGATGTCCACAGTAATGGGTGGCCTATAAGAGCTTTCAATAGAATACATGCTCCAGCGAATTTCCCGGTGTTGGATGCAGTTGTGCCGAAACACATTGCTGCACATCGCTACTCAATGCTCCATTCTTCCAGCATATTTGTGACTGCCTTCGCTTGATTTAAACCAGTTTTGCTATCAAGATCTGTAATGCCCTATAACTTCACCAGTTTCCCGTTTGCAGAACTGGCCAAAACAGCTGTATGCTCCTTGTTAGTATAGGCTTTTCCGCATTTCAATAACTTTTCGTCCCAGTGAATTGTGAAGTAATATCATCCAACCCCGGCCAAAATATTTTCCTTTGCTGACTCGAACTACAAAAAACGGGCTTCTTACGTCCTCATAAAGTACTCATTTGGCCAAGCACAAAATCTTCCACGCACCCTTGACTCTCTGTAATGGTTGATGCGATGGTGTCATTCAGAGCATTACTCAAAATCTTATGTCGGTCTGCAGTCATCATCACCTGCGACGTTGATGCAATATTCCGTGGCACGTCCAGCAGAATCCGGTCCGAATTATTCCGTTGCTTATAAGGAGGCTCACAGAAATCTTCACCCGTTTGTTCCTCAACTGACCCATCGCTTTCTTTACCCCAAAAATCATTGTGAGCATCTCTTTCTCCTCTTTTGCCTGGTCCTGCCGTCTCTTGTAGTTTTCTTCGCGTATCTTCTTTCGCTCCAAACGAGCTAATAATTTGGTGTTCCTGTTGCCAAACGTCGACTTTCGTTCCATTTTTTGATCCTGCACAAATTTCCAATCGTATTCACAGTCTAAACTCAGTATCCGGCTTAGCAATTTCAAAAAGAGAATCTAACTTTTCCTTGAAATTTTTGGAAGTCTTAGATTGTTGTTCAGAACTCCTTTTTCCCCTAGCTTGCGTTGTCCTGTATTCCTCCCAAAGCGTATTGATTCTGGTCTTGATGGCATTTACACTTAGGTAGCAAGTGTATCCAGGAGAACCCTCTGCAACTTTTTGCCACATGAGAACTACTTCGTCGCAAGTCCGATTGATTGATTTTTGTTTGCTTAATTTGTCACATTTAAAATGATACAAAAATCTTTGCATCACCTCCAAATTCGTGGGTAATTTCAAAGAGGAGAGCCTATGTATTGGTTTGCCAATAAGAGGAAATGCTACATCTGCAGATCTTATTGAGACCATCTTTTTGTTTCCCAGTTTAAACAAACTTAATACTAATGCTTCGCAACTGCACTGATGCTTTAATGAAAATGCTTTGCAACAGTACACGTGGTATATGGTGACGTAATAATTCAATATTGTGATCCAATAACCTTAATTGTTTTTGAGATTAATTAAGATAAAGGAAGTGTAGAATATTTTTTCGTCACACAGCTAAATATCATGTCTCACTGTCAACATATTGAGATCAAATCTACTCACATTTAGTCCAAACCATTAACTGAACATCATAACTTATTCTCACTATTCACCTCAAAGTTGTGAATGATGTGGCGGAAAGAGGAGTGAGACTGATGGGGGAGTTCAAGGACGTTTCGACGGATGATAAGAAACAAAGGAGGATGCTACTACACTGTGTAGAAGACACACAAAAGCTCTTCCCAGATTTTCGTACATCCACTTTGGCCAAAACACACTGAACTTATCATTCCCAACCGTAATCGTTCCCTTTATGACATGCAGGAAAAGACCCTCTCCGGGATAAAAAAACAGAGGAACTTGAGCGACGGGCAACACCTTGGCGTGGTGTTCAGGCTCTAAAACAAAGTTTGCCATAAAACACCTTTCTCACAAAGCGTAGTATTAACATGTTCAATAGATTCATGCTCAAAAAATGGCTGAAACTTAGCAAAATACCTGAAATTTTGTTCAAAAGTCGCTCTAAAATGAGAAAAAGTACCCCAAAAAAGTCCTTGTTAAGCAGCAGTATCGGCAAATCATGCTTAGATCGATAAGTCAACCTTGGCACGTAAATATAATCACGTGTAAAAACGATTTTTTCCCGTAAAAATAAAAATATAGCACTTTTCAGATATTGCCCCCCCCAAATTTCAAGAAAATACCTCCCTAAAACTTAAAAGTGCTGTTGCAGCGCGAATACTAGACGAAACTCTTGTAGTTTGGAAAAAAAGTGGAATTCTGGTGTGAGCTGATGTGTAATCTATATGCTCTTACCAGTTCATTTTTTGATGATTTTATTGTATTGCTGGTCTGTCGCTTTGTTCAATCGCTTGCTGAGAGGGCGAATTTGATAGAGCGTCTGCCTTCAGAGCAGTAGATTTGGATTCGATTTAAAGCCAAATAACGTTTTAAAAATTGATATTTTCCACGATTGTGATAGATGCTTTTCAGCGAAGAGACATTATGAAGAAAAAAAATAGGAAATTTTTTAGTATTGGAAAAAGCCACTCAGTAGATCTCTCTCACATTTTGCTTTAGCGATAAAAGTAAATTACTGGCCTATTGGCTTTGTGATTATACGTTGCTGTCGGCGCGGTGGGCTTTGACTTATCCCCGGCTTGGTTAAATCGGAAACAGTTTCGCCACCGTTGGAACCTTTCTTCGAAGATCTGTCGTAAAAATACTGTTGCAATTGATGTGACCAACATGCACAAGAAGTTACATTTTAAAGTTTTTTGCATATGCATTTGCCGTATTCTTGCCTTGTTACTGAGTATTATCATGTTTGCCATGTTTCTTGCCGTTGCTATATCATGTTTGTATCAAACTTGTTTTCTGTATGTATTCTGTGTTATCATTTTCGTTACATGATTATCCTTTCATTATTATGTAATTCAGAAATAGTATTTGCGTTTTTACCCGATTGCTCTGATCTGTGTGTCATGAATTAGAGCAGTGGTTCTCAACCTTTTATGGTATGTGACCCTTCTAGAGACTCTCAACAGCGGTCGCCGCTTTGCTCAGCAGTAAATTTTTTTCTTGGTATTTCTTTCATAGTAGGCACAGTCGTTCGCTGGTCTTAAACGGTTAGTTTCCTTTCAATGGTGGCCTTTTGGGTAATGTCCCGTGGCCCCATCGGGGAGCTAATGGACCCCTGTTGAGAATCCCTTTGAGCATATAAATGGTTGTATTTTTTGTCGTTATGAAGTAGCTGTTGTTAGGGGTGCGAAAACTAATCGAAAATGTGAAAAATAGAGAGTGCAGAGATGCAAAAGTATACCGCTGGTTGTCTCTAAAACAGGGGTGAAAGATTAGCTTCAATCTTTTGGGGTGGAAGACAAATCGAAAAGCAGTCTAAAGTGACATCGGCAATAAGCATTAAGTAGATCCAGGGTTGTAAACATTTTGGCCTTTTCCAGGTTTTGATGTTTTGTTCGTGTTTGTTGTTACGGTTTTGTTGTGAAAGATTTGACTGTCGCCAGTGCAATTGTGAAGTTTACGTTAGTTGCTACTACATTATAATTGTTATCTTTTGTCACTACGCAATATTGTTATTATTATTGTTAACATTAGCAAAATTATAAACAACCCTCCATTGAGTGTTAACAAATGTCTTGACGAAAAGCCAAACTCAAATTTTCTGTCACAAGAAACTGACAATTTTGTCTTCATCATTGTATGGTCAGTTGCGTAATAAGGCTTTTTGTTAGTGAATTGGTGAATCTAAATTGTACAAAGGCTGTTTTGTGAAGTGCGTTTGTTCTGAGTGATGAGTTTTGCGTCTGACCGGCCTGCTACCGCAGTATTTGTGACATCGCTATGGGTGCGGTAGGTCTTGGGTTCGATTCCTGGCTCGGTCACTGTGTCACCAACATGCTGCGCGATGTGTCTTCGGAGCTGCGGAGATGAGTCTCACCACTCGGTACATACTTCGGTGTAGTACTGCTGGTATATTGGAGATTTGAGTTATTGTGTTTAAAATTGTGCGTCAAGTATATTGGCGTCGAGATCTCATATGCTTGTCCACCAGTTTTAGTGTTTGCTTTATCGCAATTAACTCTTTGTTTTAATCGTACAGGAATAAGTTGGCGAAGGTGTCAGTGATTTTGTATTTACTGGTTGCATCTGACGTGGCGTGCTGTTAACACTTCAACAAAATTGGATCAACCAAGCTTATGGCTACACTGGAAGTTTTATCGAATGATGTTCTTCTTGAAATTTTACTACGTGGAGTTCTGAATTTTGCTGATGTCGTAAATTTTAGTTTTACTTGCAAAAGATTTCATGCACTTGCAAACAGTAATGGCGTTGGAAAAAGTTTGCTTTTGATGAAGTGGCCGTTTGTCACTCGAAAGGTAGGAAAAGAGGAAAACAAGTTTATAAAGATAATTGATGAGGGTTCCAAGAGGAATATTTTTGGCTGGAAAACTTTGAACCAACAAGTAAACGCGATGTTTCAACAACTGGATACGATTCATCATTCTTACTTTTATGAAGATCATCTGGATGATAAAGTTTTTGATATTTTTCTCAAATTTTGCCAACAGTTTTCATTTGAATTTGTTCACGCAGTTTTGGATAGTATTATTTGTGATTGCTCCGAGTTTTATCATTGGTCTACTTTCATCACTTTAACAGACAAATTTTATGCCAAGATGGCATTTGATTACATTCAGCGCCATCGCCTGCAACCTCAAATCAAAAATCTAACTTCTGATGATGAAACAGATGAGAAAAAGTTTTGTAAGTTGATGCTAGGTGCTATTATGATTGAGCAATGGTTTAGCCCTCAAGGTCATTATCCAGAAGATTTCATCACCAATTTTATCGCAGAAACAAGCGATAAAGTTGCAAAGTATTATAAGAGCTTGCTCGCCAAGCTGGCTACAGATGGCTATTCGAAATATGATTTTGATTATCAGAAATGTATTGCATTAAGCCACGTTTTCTTTGAAGAACTTCACTTCGAGGCAGTTAAAAATTATTGCTGCCCTACGTTTACCTCTGTCTATAATGTCATTGCATTTCGCCGTGGACTACCAGTTACGCTCAGTATCATTTACATTGAAATTGCCAGGAGACTTGATTTTAAGCTGGAATATGTTGAGAGATCGGGAGATTATTTACGATGGGAAGCTGAAGAACTAAATTCTGAAGATCCGGCAGTATCAGACCGTGCAAAGTAAGTCTGGAGTTATAACTTACAGTATAATAGTCCTATTCTGTAGACTGTTGTAAACCTCTAGGGTGTTGACTTCTTTTGTGACAGCAGGTAATTCATCGGGTACAACATCATCGGTAGGTTCCTCGCGAGAAGGGAAAAATTTCAGTGGTGTGATGCTGTCTATATGCCGTGATGACGCAGTCTAACTAAAAAACTCGCAAATAGTGGGTGTAACTCGTCGCAAAATCTACTTAATACTGCAACTCAGAAAAATGCCAAGCGTTTCAAAAACAACGTATTGAAATGAATAGAAACAACAAATTCAGGGTTTACAAAAGAGAATGTGTGACTCTTGCGCGTGAAACACTTTTAGTTTGGGACATAAGGCCGAGTTTGGGACATATGGCCGAGTGGACATATAGACTCGGGTTTGATTCCGAGTCGGGTCAAACCAATGACTTTAAAATTGGTATTCACAGCTTCCCTGCCTGACGCTCAGCATAAAAGGGACAGTGTGGAGAACAAGCCGGCAAGTGTACTTGCTGTGCCGTTGGGAAAGACACTTAGCGGGATTCCCCCATCTTGGTGTGGTAGACAGATGGCTGGCAACTCCTAAGCGAGCTGGTATAGCGCTTTCATTGCTTTTTCGTGATAGGAGGATAAATATGCAACTAACTAACTAACATCTAACTCGACTCCGAACCAAAACCTAAAACCATGTTATAACGCGGACAAGTCCTCTTCTGTTACCAATTCAACCTGCGCTGATGGTTGTGGATTAAATGCTTTCTGTATCTGATCGCATTTTCCACAGATTGTTCTTTTTCGCTTTTCATTCAAATATATTGTCATTGACGTAGTCTAGCGGTACCGCGCGCAAGTATAATAACAGATCGTACGTGACGGGTTCGGTTCACGACTGGAGCTGATCGCAGGTGGCATATATCGGGTGGCTGATGAGACTCGAAAAGCGCAAGCTCACTTCGCAGTTTCCTACAACTCTGTTAAATTTTCTACTCAATATTTTTGTTGTAGATCTTACCGTTTTGTTGATGTTTGTAATCGAGGAAGGATTTTGACACATGAAGAAGTGCCAGTCGCAGCAGCTCACGCTAATCCTACTTCTCTCACACAAGTAAATATTCAACATTCCATTCATCAACATGTTTCCTGACGTGCACTGTTTCAGCCTTGTTAGGTTTCATCAAAAGAGCTTAAGAGTAGTTTGTAGTGAAGATCTAAAAAGTCAATTTAACGACCTGTAAAGATTTCTTGCTTGTGGTACTTTTAGTTTTAAAATTGGTTTTCACAGCTTCCCGGCTTGACGTTCAGCATAAAGGTATGATCACATTCACTGAGACCTTTGAGACATTGTGCAGGTTTATCTTATCATGATATGATGTGATAATACTTTGTGCGGATGTCATGTGATAATAAGACAAATCTGCACTATGTCTCAAATAGTAAGGGCATTTCATGAGATATTTTGGAAATCTGCTCAATAAATCGTTACCTAACGATTTCTTTACCAAGATGTCCCTGAACATAACACACATTAAAAAGTTGAAGCTCAACTCCTGTGGGAAAGTTCGAAAAAATCAGCTCGATTTCGCGCAACATTGTTGCCGGCTCAAAACCAGGGGGTCACATTTTTTAGGTGTTCAAGCAAAAGTATTTTGTCGTAAAACCTGTTCGAAGTGTTATGGAGGTCAAAATTTTTGCATACATGTCTTTGTTGTAATTTTTGAAAAATAAAAAAAATTTTTTGATTACATGAAAGCGATGACGTCACCTTGATTACATTTTCGGACATTTTTTGCATTTTAAAATTTAAACTATCACATTTTGTATGTAACATGGATTTGCTGAGTTGAATTGTTAGCTCTGTCATGATAAAATAGCGATAACGTCATAAAAATCTATGACGTCATCAGAAAATTTATCATCATTACGAAATTCGTGAAAATTATCACAAAGAAAATTCATGACCTGCTGCTTTCATTAACGTCTGCTCAATGCAAATGTCATACCAAGTGCCAGACCACTCGTGACTGGAATAACGAAAAACGTAGTTCCCGTTTGCAGGAAGAGCTTTAAAGATGTTATTGTAAGAAGAAGTTTCATATTTTTTCATGAGTTGACAATACAAACGTGGTCCTTGGCGTATTGATGATGACCTGCTGCTGCAGATGCATGAAGCATCTCGGTAACAATACAGGATAGATGCCTGTGGTGGTCTACAAGTCGCTCGGTTCTGATGAATACCTTAATCACATTGACCACGTGATAATACTGCGTCCAGAGTGCGTGCGTTCTTCCTCCGTCTGCAAGATGTTTGAAGATTTTTGCTGACATTTGCTTAAACTTTGCGACTGTTAGTTCTGTGTGATCATTTCTCACTCCCTCATTAATCAGCTTCTCAATGAAGATTCTCGTTGTCATCAAGCTCCTGGTCAGTAAAGGCAAATTTCATGATATGCTGATTGCTGATAAATGGTTGCATCGATCAGAAGATGAGCACGGATCGCTTAATCAAAACTCCCTTCATCCATAATGTGGTTAGCTGTTGTATTTCCAGGGTAGATTAACCGAATCACGTTCAGGGTTGGGAAAAATCGGTTGTAATCGATATTCGATTGCGATATTTCTAACTTTTTGTTCATCGAATGCACTGGAGCCTTTTTTTGAATGAGTATCGAATATGGCCTTGTCTTTAGTTTTTTTTCGGCGCAATTGGATATTCCATACTCGATTCCTTTTGTCCAGGTTACCTTGTCTCACTTTAATAGTCTTTTTGACGGGCATGCTTCAACGATTGCCCGTTTTGCTGCGTGTGCCCTTTTCCGTGCTTTGTCAATACTTATTGAACTGATGTGAACGTGTGTTTCTAACGTTAAGGAGTGCGGAAATAAAAACAACTTGATTTATTGATAGTAAATTTTAAAAAATCGTCGGTATGTCATTACTAGGTCGATTTTTGGTTACAAAAGTTACTTTTTTTTTGCTAGCTCCAATTAACGTAAAAAGCGTTTAACCAAAATTTCACAGCTATAGAGTCAGTATTTAAAAAGTTATAAGGTTACAATAAGTTACTTTTTATCTTTCAGGTTACATTTTGGTTTTCGTGTTTTTTTGCATAATTTTTTTAGTTTTTTGTCTTGGATTGATGCAGGAAAGATAAATTTACAATCTACAAACACTGAGGTGCCTCTTTGGTGCCAGCCAACAGCTGTTTCTGTGGAAAGAAGTTTTTCTATGCTTAACAAATTACTTGCAAAGGACAGAAGCTTTCTACCACAAAATGTGAAACACTACATGTGTGTTCAGTAAAACTTAAGCACGAGGTAGAACTGGGCCTTCTTCACGTTTTTTCATGTTTGGCTGCAACTATTTTCGTTTTGACTATAACCAAAGTCTCGTCAGCCTTGCTACGCACAGCCAATCCAGGCTAAACTCATTCCAGACTGCAAAGACTCTGTTTTTGCATTGCTTTACCTGGACATCTCGACTTCATTTCTTTTTTAGGTTGTGCCCTATTTTTGGCAGGCGACTGGCCCCAAACAACGATACCCAATGAAAGAACCTATAACCACTAACCCACAACTAAGTTACCGGTAGCCTAACTAGCCCACATCACCAGAAGCCCCCATGGCAACCCACTCATTTTCAGCTGCAGACGCGTTTCGACCTTATTTTCGTTTTACTTTTATTCGTTTAATAAAGTTACTTTTTGGTTACTTTTTTACAAAAATAAAGTTACATTTTTAAGTTTTTTAGGTTACAAATAAATCGCCCTAGTCATTACCTAGTTTTTGCTGATAAATTTTTTTTGTTCCAAAAAAAAAAAAAAGGTTTTTAATAGCAAAGTTGCTTCGCATATACTATGTCCGTCGTTTGTCTGTAAATTACCGCATGAATGTGAGGACATCACGAAAATGCTTGGCGCACACCGCTAAATGCTCAGTGTAGGCTAATATCGAAAATCAATTACAATATTCTTTATTCTTTACTTTTTTAAACTACCATCGAAATCGATTATTTCTTTACTTTTTGGGGTATCGATTCCCAACCCTGATCACGTCTCTTAACAGTCCAGAATCTTGCATAATGTTATTTATTGACCCAAGGTACGACATAGCAGATGAAGCCCACCCAATCTTGCTATTATAGATAGATATGCTTGCTTTATAATATCCATCGCCTTCAGCCAAATTAGAAAATCAAAAGTCACCACAGCGATACTGTTACCAGAAACACGTATGCACCCTTTAATTGTGGTAAAGATGGTGTTGAGATCATTAGGGTCACCTTCAATAACGGGAAGGAAGTGGATGTGCGAAATCACATTTGCCTCACTTTCGAGTATTCATTTTATCCCGCAGAAAGTCAGGGTTATGAGCTTTGATCACCCATCCTGCAGCCTAGGCTGTTTCGCCTAGAGTGAGAAGCTGCTTGCTTTCAGCGAAAGAGGAGGAAAACTCAGCCATTGGAAGAAAAGTAAGAGTGCTTATTCCCATTTGTTTTTTGTTGTTAAATGAAAAAATATTAACTTCAGTTTCTTTTAAGAACTTGACTTTGTCATTTACCTTCAACTTCGATCTGGGAACAGCTGCTGTCATTGGTGGATTTGCAAAGAAGGTACTGGAGAAGTACAACTTGGATCCAACCCATTGAATGAAAAGGGAGTGTTTCCATGGTAGAATGAATATTTAGATCTATGTTGTCTCCAACAAACTGAGTAACTTTATGTTTGTCTCTTTAACCTCCGTGTACATCACTTGATTTTTGACTGACATTCCACTTTCATTGATATCCGCCAATGATTGATCCTCCAAAGCAGCATCAACCTCTGTTTCATCATCATCTTGATCAAAAGTTTCTTCCACGATGGTTTCCAGGACGTCATTAGCAGTACCAGCCACGATATTTTCCAGGACGTCATTATCAGTACCATAGACATCATTGTCACCTCTGCCATTAAGATAACAGTGTTTGTAGTTTTGGATCTCTGAGTAAGACTCTGTATAACCCAATCAATATAGCTAGTTAAGCATCCATTTGTATCCAAATCGAGGACTAAGTTGTACAGCAAGCCCCATTTGATATGGAAGCACTCCTTACCTGGATCGGCATGTCTTTATGAAGTTTTATCCCCAAACAGCAACCTTACTTCTTCGCCTGTCTTCAAAATCGGTCTCAGGAACATTTGATGACTTGCAGGAACAATTTCCAGCTGGTTATCGATGTTAGTCAGCTTTTTGGGGTAGGTATAATTTCGGATCTAGATCAATCATGACAATTAGCGTGATGTTCTCTCAGAATTCTCTCGGTGCCTGATGCAGAGCACATCTTCCTTCTTTCCTGCGTCGTGAAATATAGGAATTTTTCGCTGGTAATTGCAACTTTAGCCAGTGCTTTAAATAAAAGCTCTTGTCCGAAGACTGATGAAACTGTTGCAGTTTTTTATTGACTTGACCAAGCGTCATTACTCCACGCTCTAATTCTGCTTCAAGCCATTCTCACAATTAAAAAAACTGCTTCTCGCTATTTATCTGATTTTCTCTGTCCTTTTTACCTTTTTTGCTTTTCTCCAGTGTTGAAATTAAGGTCACCTCTCTCAAACAGAAGGTTACAGCGCAAATGGTAGGCCTACTGAGCTTCTTCTACCAAATCGTTCATTCCTTCAAGGTGACCAATTACTTCAGTGCACCAGTTGTCTCCGCGATTTTCAGCTGTTTTAAGCTGACTGGCTTTCAGCCTATCTGCCGTCAAGTTATCTGGCACTCTATTTTTCTTTTTAGTTTTTGCTGTGTTATTTTTATATGGCTGAACTGGTTCATAGCAAAGAGCACAGACAACTTTATACTTACTACTTCTACTTTGTTGCATATTTATCCTCCTATCACGAAAAAGCGATGAATGTGCTATATGAGCTCTCTTAGGAGTTGCCAGGCATCTGTCTACCCCACCAAGATGGGGGATTCTTGCTAAGTGCCTTTCCCAACGGCACAGCAAGTAAACTTGCCGGCTTTTTCTTCACACTGTCCCTTTAATGCTGAGCGTGAAGCAGGAAGCTGTGAATACCGATTTGAAAGCGATTGGTTTGACCCAACTCGGAATTAAACCGAAGTCTACAGCTCCCGAGGCGGACGCTCTATACGACTCGGCTATCTGAGCTGTAATATACCGGCTATTATTATACAGCAGATAAACTGGCAGTAAGGTTCCAAAACTGCATGCAGCTCGAAGAGGAAGTTATCTTGGAACAATAATGTTTTTTCTTTAACTTGGATGATTCTCTCTCTGCTTTGCAAGGTTGAGCTGACTTGTTTGTTCAGATGGCCGAGTGGTATAGAGCATCCGTCTCTTGAGCTGTAGACACGGGTTTGATTCCGAGTCGGGTCAAACCAATGACTTTAAAATTGGTATTCACAGCTTTTCTGCTTGACGTTCAGCATTAAAGGGATAGTGTGGAGAACAAGCCGGCAAGTGTACTTGTTGTGCCGTCGGGAAAAGCACATAACGGGATTCCCCCATCTTGGTGTGGTAGACAGATGGCTGGCAACTCCTAAGCGAGCTCGTATAGCACATTGATCGCTTTTTCGTGATAGGAGGATAAAATATGCCACTAAATACCGGTACAAAATAACGCATTCACGGTAGGAGTTTATATTTCTGTAACTGTAAGTGCCCGCGGGCCGCATAAAATGGTTTCGCATCGCGGGCCATAGTTTGCCCAGCCCTTGTATAAATCATGTTTACACTGCATGTAGTAACTCAGCCCCCTTTTGTATAATTTTCTTTTATTCGTTCTACCATTGCAAGGTTTGTGATAGCTTCTGCTTGTTTCAAATAGATCGAGCACTCCTTCGAAGCTGTTCGTCGGAGTCTCTGAGCGGGTGTGTATGGTCCAGCACTAATAAAACCATTCAATGCTGACGGAGAATTGTCCTGATCCATATCTTTAGAGACCTACTTTTTATTGCAAATAATTATAAATCGACTACTAAATTTCTTTAATTTTTGCATATATCAGATTTAATCAACCTGCACTCGTTGTCCTGTATGTCAAAAAATATATGGTAAGATGCAGAATAGCTCGAATACACTTATGTATTGCAGTTGTTGATATTCTTTTTCGCTGTGTTCAGGCATTGTTGTATGGCTAGTGAGCCTTCAATGTCATGCCTGAATAGCAAAAGATCCGTGAGACCGCTTTGTGATGGCGTCATAGTTTTTTATGACGTCATCGTTTTTTCATTGTGATGAAATTAACTACTCATCTCAGCAAATCCATGTTGCATACAAAAAGTGCAATTTTAAATTTTAAAATGCGAAAAATGATCAAAAATTTAATCAAGGTGACGTCATCGCTTTCATGTGACGTCATCAAAATAATTTTTTATTTTTCAAAAGTTTACGAGAAAGACTACATGTATGTAAAAATTCAGACCTCCATAACACTCCGAACAGGTTTTACGACAAAATACTTTCGCTGGAATGCCCAAAAAATGTGACCCCCTGATTTTGAGCCGGCAGCGATGTTGCGCGAAATCGAGCTGATTTTTTCGAACTTTCCCACTGGAATTGAGCGTCAACTTTTTAATGTGTGTTATTACACACGTTCAGGGACATCTTGGTAAAGAAATCGTTTGGAAACGATTTATTGAGCAGATTTCCAAAATATCTCATGAAATGCCCTTACTAAAAGGTCTCAGTACCTTAATTAGTGTGATCGCAGCTTTGACACAACAGTGTAAAAAACAATCCTGCAAGTTGATTGGTTGTACCGTTTGGAAAGCGCTTAATGGGATTCTCCGATCTTGGAGTGATAGACAGAATGTTGGCCGGCAACTCCTAAGCGAGCTCGGTATAGCGCTCTGATCACTTTAATAGAAAAATAAACATGCAACTGAATACAAATACAAACTGTGAAGTAGCAAATGGTCAGGGTTGGCATATCTGTTGGATGAAAGGTTTGAATCAGGAACTAACGGTGTTTTTATACATTCATTTGTTTTAGATTTTATTGAATGTAGTCGTCCAGAGCTCTAACGCTCTATGCAATGTCGTTGCTTCTCACGACTATGTCCAATCACAGCTGAACGCTTGCAGTATCATGCTATTGTTGCAGCCGAAAAGTATGCCGTAAGTCTTCCACATTTTTTCTTAGGCAGAAAAATAAAGCCACAGAAGTTCTCATAACTGGACGTTTCGACAACATAGATCCAGCTGTCATCATCAGCAGTGTAAGCAAGGCAGTGCAAAACTGAAAATTTCAGTCTGGTTTTGAGAATTACTGTGGTGGTTTCCTCCTTAAGTTATTTTTATCCCACATTCATTGTATTCCGATATTTTTTTCGGTACTTGCATAAAAGTTTGGTATTAAAGGCAGAGTAAACTATCAGGATAATTGTTAGTAAACCGATACTAATTTTTTATCGTTTGTTTTTTACCTTTTGTGTTATTGTACCACCGAGAAGACTTGAGCATCGGGGCAGCTTCGAGAAAAATTTTGCAAAATGTAAGAATAGCCTCTCTGGACGGGACGGCATGGCCTATAACATTTTTGGCAAATCGTTTTGATGTTGGATCGTTTGGATGATTTGCTCAGTTCCAGCTTATGTTGACTTTTCGTCTTTTTATTGAAGATGTTGAAGCAACGATTGAGATTAAACAGGGAAAACAAAATCAACTTGGAAGTAGCACTTGCTGATAACGCAGCCATCTCTGATGATGTTCGTCAAGCGTATATACGTTTATCTGTTAAGGTACTTCACACTATCGAAAAAAGCTTCACTGTACTGGCAGAATTTCGCCGAAGCGTGTAACGAGTGGCGGGGCTCATCTCCGCGGCTTAGCACCTGGGCAACACAGTTTCGAATAAACGGCGCAGCAGTGGCAAGCCCGTTGGCGACATTGTGTCTAATTTAACCGGCCCGGGAATCGAATCCCAGACCTCTTGCACCATCAGCAACCTCTTAAAACTTCTACGCCAACTGGTCGGCTTATTTCACGCGATGATGATTGCTCGTTGTTTTGTATTAAATTGTTCAGTGTTCATGAGACAGGCCTTTTCTGCGGATCTGCTAGGCTGATTGAAGAAATATTCAAGCGTTCCTCCACTTTTTAGTATAGCAGGTTACTGCAGCTTTAGTGTGTTTTTAGTATTTTTTGATGGTTTCTTACATTACTTGACAGTAAGGGCATGGATACACACGGACCGGGCCGTTAGCGCAGCTGATAAAGAAGTTGCTATCGGCGAGGGAGGTCTGAGTTCGATTCCCGGGCCGGTCAAACCGCTCATTGTGTCACTAATGACAAATGGCTGCGACGTTTCTTCGGAGATGTCTAATCCAGTCGCTAATCCACGTAGATTGGCCTAGTCACTTGTTACATGACGTTCCTTCGGAAATGTCTGGCCCAGTCGCTACACCACGTAGATTAACCGAGTCACTTGTTACACGCTTCGGCGTAATACCGCGAGTATAATGAAGGTTCTATTTCATTTATTTTCTTTGATGGATGCATGTTGTGTGTATCCAGTATGTTACAACGTATGTGAGCGATTTAAATTGTGCTATTTATAATTTTAACCGATCTGATGGCCGAGTGGAAAGAGCATCTCCTTCTGGAACGGTAAACTTTTGGGACGATTCTTACTCAAATTAAACCAATGACTGTAAAATTGGTATTCACAACTTCCCTACTTGACAATGCATTAAAAGGACAGTGCGGAGAACAAGCTAGCAAGTTTGCTTATGGGGTTTTTAAAAGCACTTATCTGGATCCCCCATCTTAGAGTGGTAGCGCGTTGCTGGCAACACATCAACGATAGAGCTCGTAGCGTTTTGATTGCTCACGTGATAGAAGGATAAATAATTACTTCAGTAACACTGGTATGCTCTGCAAGTCTCTGTTGGTGCTGCGTGTTTTCTGATGCTACTTCACTGCAAAAGCAATTCTAAAAAAGTTGAATTTGAAAATACGCAGGTCACTATTTTGAATCTTGCTTTTGTGTTTGGAGTGTTCTTTGCTGTATTCAATAATAAGCGCTTGTTTCTTCAGGATTTTGAAAAGATTATTTTTGAACACATGAAAACAAAAGAAAAGCGCCAGTTCTACAAACCGAAAATATATCACAGGTAATATATGGGTATATCCAGAATTTTGTTGTAGCTTGAAATCGAAAAATACTTTTTTTGAAGTTGTGTGTGTTTGGAAGTATCGAAGTGTCAGTGTATTTTACAGGGTACCCACGCAGTCGGGAAAGTCAGGAAATAGTATGGAATTTTGTAATGGTTTTTCCCGACCGGGAAATAGTAAGGTAAATAAGATGTTTTTGCTTTGGTATTGAAAAAGTAAGGAAAAATATTCTGCAGACAATTTACACAAAACCATGTAGAAAGTAGTTTGATTAAATTGAATATATTTTACGTAGTCCCTTTTATACTATATATATAGGGGAAGGGTTAAAAAATAAAGCTTGATTAAATTGAATATATAATCAAGAAGGGTCAAAAACTAAAGCTTGATTAAATTGAATATATAATCAAGAAGGGTCAAAAACTAAAGCTTGATTAAATTGAATATATAATCAAGAAGGGTTAAAAACTAAAGCTTGATTAAATTCAATGTTATAATCAAGAATATATAGAAAGTAGTTTGATTAAATTGAATATATTTTACGTAGTCCCTTTTATACTATAGGGGAAGGGTTAAAAAGTAAAGCGCCGTGGCGGTCAAATACAGGTTTTACGGTGGATTGATTTTGATTTTTTAAGTAAGTTTGATTTTAGTGTATTTTACATTTTTCATGTAGCGCAGGGGTCGGGAACCTATGGTTCGCGAGCCATTTGAGGCTCTTTTCGTGACGGCATGTGGCTCCCATGTAAAATGCAACATTTCAAGGCTAAGATTACTTTGTTACCGTCAACCGGGGCTTCTTTGACAGGTCGGAGTAATTTTGATGTAGCGGGCTACTTCGAATACTTATACCTAGCGACATGGCCTAGCGGTACCGCGCGTAGGTGACAGATCCTACGTGACGGGTTCGATTCGTGGCTGGAGTCGATCGCATTTGACATATTTAACGGATGGCTGCTGACTCGAAGAGCGCAAGCTCACTTCGCAGTCTCCCTCAATTACTATTGAATTTTCAGTTCAATTTAATTTGAAATAACCTGAGTTATTTATTTATTTATTTATATACGATTTTGTTATTACTAGTGTAAAGTGTACGCATTACAAACAGTCCCACAAAATAATTATTGAGAAGAACGTTTTTGTAAATAAGTATAAATTTAGGATACGGTTGATTTCTTAAATCGCATGGTATGGAATTAAAAAACTTCACTCCTTTATATCGAATTGAATTTTGGCATCTGTTGTTAGAAAGATGAAGATCATTATGCGCTACTGATCGAGTGTTGCGACGATGTATAGTTGATATTTTAGCAAAGAGTGAAGAGAGAGAAGAGGGAAGAGTTTGCGTAGAGTGGTGGTGCATAATTTTTGCTATTTCATAAGTATACAAATCACAAATTTTCAAAATGCCCAATTTATGAAATTCAGGCGTGATAGGTGTACGTATTTCAGAGTTGGTAATTATTCTTACGGCCTTATTTTGAAACTTCTGCAGTTTGTCTAAATACGTTGGAAATGTGCTACCCCAAATAGTGAGACCGAGTAAGAAATGAGAGTGTACAAGTGCAAAATAAAGATCTACTAGGGAAGACGTCGGAAATATGTAACGTAGTTTGTTTAGTGTGCCTACAGGTCTTGATATTTTAGAAGTAATTTTTTCGATGTGTGTTTTGAAATTTAGTTTGCTGTCTATAGTAATGCCTAAGTATTTATAAGAGTTGTAGCACGAAATCAACGAATTATTGTAAGACAGATTTATGTGAGGTATAGGGGCACTTAATCTAGGGGGAACGATTATGACAGCCGATTTTTGAGGATTGATTTGAAACTTGTTCGCTACGCACCAATTGTTGAGATTTTGCAGCTCGGTATTGCAATTTAATTCAAGGTTTAAGAGCGATGAGTCACTGAGAAACAGGCAAGTGTCATCGGCGAACTGCCGAGGATTGCACTTAGTAGCATTACACGTTCACGTAGATAAGATTAGGCAGTGCCCCAAGAATAGGTCCCTGGAATACTCCTATTCTAACGGAGTTGGTAGAAGAAGCGCCGTTATTGATGCTTACATATTGTTTTCGCTCTGTGAGATAACTTTCTATTAACAAGTGAGCAGGGCCACGAACTTCATAGTGATAAAGTTTTTGCAGAAGAATTTTGTGTGACACTGTATCAAAAGCTTTTTGAAAATCCATTAATAATAAAGCCAAATATTTTTTATCTTGGATTGAATCATAGCTAAGGCTAGTGACATCTAGCAGTGCATGCACTACAGAATGATTCTTTGTAAAGCCGCATTGGTGACCACACAAAATTTTTTGCTTGTCGAAGAACTTTGAAAATCACGTTTTTGAGTTTTTCGAGAACTTTGGATAAACAAGGAAGGAGGGATAGGTCGGTAGTTGTTAACTAGTTCTTTATTACCAGATTTAAAGACTGGAATAACTTTGGCAGTTTTGAAAATTTGAGGAAAATATCCCAATTCAAAGACGTGAAAGAAAAGCTGAGCAAGAATAGGCGCTAATACTTCACTACCTAATCGCAAGAAATGGGATGAGATATCGTGTCTTTATGCCTTGTGAGGATTTAGAGAATTAATGATATAAACTTTGGTTGTTTGGGGGGAATCTAGAATAATGGTATTAATTATAAAATTTTTTAGATATTTCTTCAAAGTTGTATCGTTGTTTACGTTGACGGAAGCATTTTTTGCAATGTTTGCGCCCATCTCTGAAAAATAATTCTTGAAATGTTCAGATATTTTAGTGGGGTCTTCTATAACTCCATTATCAGTCAGTAGTTTAGTAGGTTCATTAGTCTGTAAGTCTAACATTAGAATTATTGCAATTTTTATGATTTAAGATTACGCTTGATTAATTTTTTATGATTTAAGATGATTAAGATTACGCTTGATTTAGCAATATTTAAAGGGGAACTGAAGAGCAAAACTGTTTTTTCAGAAATGGCGTTAAAAAGTACACTGAGTTCTATACTGACTGCAGAAATTTTCCATCATTTTTAATTAACCAGAAATTAAACGTTAAACTTGTGCTCATGACGTCATGGAGGTCTGTTCGTTCTGCACTACTGCACGCACGCAACTGCGCAAACCTTACCGCTGTCTGTAATCCACGCGTTTTTCAGTGACATCACGGACCTCCGTGACGTCATGAGCACAAGTTTAACGTTTAATTTCTGGTTAATTAAAAATGATTGAAAATTTCTGCAGTCAGTATAAAACTCAGTGTAATTTTTAACGCCATTTCTGAAAAAACAGTTTTGCTCTTCAGTTCCCCTTTAATGTCAATTTATTTGCTATCATCCAATTATTAAGGGTGGTTATTTCTTCGTCAATTTTAGAATTTAATTGCGACAAATTTCGATTACTCAGCATAAGGCAGGTATCATCGGCAAAAAGCGTGGATTTACAAGTTGTGCAATTAGAGATGTCATTTATGTCTTAAGTGAAAAGAAGAGGGCCAACAACAAAACCTTGTCGGACTCCACATGTAATGGGCATATAATTGGATCTCACGTTACTTATAGATACAAACTGAAACCTGTTAGTTAAATAAGAACCAAAAAGATTATTGACAGCACCTCTTATACCATATTGTTGGAGATGCAAATTTGCGTACGAGTTGGATCTAGTTACTAGACTTTAAAATAAAGCACTACAGAGATGTCTAAGCAAAAGGTAGATAAGGATTATCGTGGATTTCAGCTTGAATGAACAGAGAAATTGGCCTTTGTAGAGGGAACAGATTCCTTAGTGTGTCTAATATGCAATGCTCAAATCGCGTCGACGAAACGGTCGTATGCAAAGCGGCATTTTTGCTATTAATGTCAGTGATTAAAAATATTATATGGCTCTCATGAAAATACAAATAAAAATATGTGCCTTTAATGGCTCTTTTAACAAAAAAGGTTCCCGACCCCTGATGCAGCGGATGTTTTTATGGTCACAACGAAAGAAACATGTTGGGATTTAGCGATTTTAATCATGTGATGTTCAAAGTTTGTTTATTTTTTGATTTCAGGCGACATTACGTGCACTAGACTTATGTTACATTCAAGTTTTGGTATGGAGAAAGTCGGAAATTTTTTATTAAAGCGTGGGAACCCTGATTTTAATATGTATGGCTATAAATTTATGGCGGGGCTTAAGCTCTTTGTTTGGATTCGCCACTGTAAGGAGTGACGTTTCTTGAAGCAAGAAGTTAGAACAGTAATGAAGCGTTTATTTGAATGCAATTAAAATGACCGGCTCGAGAATTGAACTCCTGACTTCCGTGCCAATGGCAATGTCGCTTACGACTACGCCTTCCGACCAGTTGAAAGTGAGACAGATGTGCTGTTGAGTTTTTGCTGGTACTGACGGAGCCCATCTCTGCGGTTTAGAGTCTGGGCAACTCCGAAGAAACGTCGCAGTAGTGGCGAGTCGTTGGCGACACTGTGGCCGATTTGACCAGCCCGGGAATCGATTCCAAAACCTACCGCACCTAAAGCAATTTTTAACCACCGCCAACCGGTCAAGTGGGGTGTGCTTTTCGTAAAATGGATCGATATTTTTTCAGATCACACATAGGCAGAAAAATTCGCTATTCGGTTGGCTTGGTAGTGAAGTACGGTCGATATGTGTGTGTGATTCGGGGCTGGGACCCGGAATGTGACAAATTTAACTGGATGTCTGCGGCCAATAAAAGTACTCTGGAAGCCATAGGCCATGAGGGAGTGAATTTTAAGCAACCATTTTACCACGTTTTGGTTGCTTACACTAGTATGAAAAGGTTGGTGAAGTTAAGTGTGTGTTTTGCCCCTCAAATGACGGAGTGGCCCTCAAATGACCGAATTGCCCCTGGAGCGGTAGACTCTGGGTTCGGTTCCGAGTCTGTACGATCCAAAGGCTTGAAAGTTAGTCTTTTGTATTCTTCTGCTTGACGTTCATTGTTGAAGGTACGATCACACTGAATCTCATAACTTTTTGGTTTGTTTTGTGATTACAACACACTTTCAGCATGGATACAACAACAAATCACAGAATCAAATCTTTATTACATGTGCGGTATTACGCCGAAACGTGTAACGAGTGGCGGTTCCCATCTCTGCTGTTAAGCGCCTGGGCAATACAGCTCCAAAGAAACATTGCTGCAGTGGCAAGCCGTTGGCGACGCTGTGTCCGATTTGGCCGACGCGGTAATCGAACTTTAGACCTCCCGCGCGATAGCGATGTCTTCTACCTCGACACTATGTAATTACAGCTGTACGTCATCTTACCGCATTCTTTATCATGCTGATGGTGCGAAAATAAAAACATTACTACTGACTTGGTCAAGTCCAAATTGCCAATTTTTCACGATTTTGATGCATTTTTCCAAACAAAGGACAAAACAAATCTCGATTACATGTTTCCGAACGGTTTTACAGATAAAAGAAATTGTTTGTTGACCAACCGGTTGAGGTAATGTTGAAGGCATTGCTGTCAGCGCAGGAGGTCTGGGTTCAATATTCGGGCCGGTCAAATTGGAGACAGGATTGCCAACGGCTTGCCACCTCTGCGTCGTACCTCCAGAGCTCTGTTGCCCAGACCGCGAAGATGGCCCTGCCGCTTTTCACACGCTTGTGCGTAATGATTTCAGTTTATTTATAAGTTTATTTATTTGTCGATTTTGGATCATGTCATAATAACACTCGCAAATATAACACTCTACAAATTATTGTAAGAAAATGACCGGAGACTGGAGGAGACCTGTTATGGTTATCCAGTCAACAGCCCCCGTTATATGGACCTGGTCGCTCGCATATGAGCGTCAAATAGATTGGGAGTATCGGTATGTGTCATTGTTAGGAGAGACTTGTTGCGACACCACACATCGTGAATCATTATTTGTCGTTGTTTAATACCATGAGTATAATGAAGATTTAGTTTGAAAATTTTTATTGTAAATGTTTGTTCCGCGTTCGATACGCGGTTAGGGTTGTTTTTTTCTCAAACTCTTTTTTATTTTCAGTTATGTTCCGGAAGACCGTCTTGAAATAGTAAAATTTGAGCAGATTTTAGATCATTGGGAATTAGGACGTTATTTCTCTGCCTCTAGAATGCGTCCTTCTCTTCACTACATTCCGAATTCTGAACTTGCCTTCCAGTATCCAGACGATCAATCCTACACTGAACAAAAAGTTGCTGAACTTTGAGAACAAATTAAGTGCATGCGCAATGCTGTACTGGATTAATCGTACATAATCGCTCATAAAAACCAGAGCCTAATGGCGTATTGGAGAGAGTAAAAGACACACTCTCCTTCAGTTTTGGTTATGCTTATTAATGCATTCTTACCTCTAGAGTGCTCATTTTCAAGATAACGTGTCTTTTATTCCTAGCCCTTAAGAATTTTAGGGCCCTCCTCTGACTGTGGAAAGAATATTGTCAATGTTTTACCCCGATGGAAGTGCAATTTTTTCTCCTTTTCTAACGTAGATTTCAACTCACTAATCATTTTTATTTTCACTTGAATCCCTGCTTGTAAAGCTTTTTGCTGTGACTTTTATTGTTTTTTTACGCAATACGGTTTGTTCGAATCAAAAATGCCGTGTATTGATCATCAAACTTGGTGCTTTTTGTTTTGACACGACCATATTTGAGTCCGGATATCATGTGTAACGTGCAGTGTTGTTTTTAGCTTTTATGTGATCAATTTTATTCGTGTGTTGATGCTTGCTCGGTTCCAAAGTCGTGGGTTTTATTCCTCAGGTAGTTGATATTGCTTTACTTCTGAAGGTCACCTTTTTATGAAATCAATGCTTGCTGATTGTCGGTGCTTTGTAATGAACATTTGCTGTGAATTTTCATTTTACAGATCAGTAGTTTATAGTTATAATTTATAGTACTTTGAGTAAAATTTAAAGAAGTTTTGTCCGACTGATACTATCTGTCACATCGGATACTGACTCTTCAAACTCTGTGAACTTAGATTATCTGACCTTATGGCATCTTGGGAAAATGTACCGGATGATATCGTCATCGAATTATTACTATGTGGTATATTGGATTACACTGATGTGGTAAACTTAAGCTTAACTTGCAAAAGATTTAATACCTTGCTGAACCGTGATAGTGTTTGGAAAATAATGTTCGTCAAAAAATGGCCTAGCTTTTTATTAGAAACCGCAAAATTTAAGAGGATAATTGATAAAGGTTCCAAGGACGAAATTTCTTGTTGGAAAATTTTGCACCGGAAAGTTAGCGTCATTTTTCAACAACTGGATACGCTTCATCGCACTTACTTCCATGAAGATCACCTGGATGATAAAGTTTTTGATATTTTTCTGGAGTATTGCCACCAATTTTCTTTCGACTTTGTTCATGCAGTTTTGCATGACATCGTTACTGATACAACTTCAATTAGTTTAACAGACAAATATTACGCTAAAAAGGTGTTTCATTATACTCAAAGCCATTATTTACAA
Source organism: Trididemnum miniatum (assembly GCA_964006365.1). Lineage (NCBI taxonomy): Eukaryota > Metazoa > Chordata > Ascidiacea > Aplousobranchia > Didemnidae > Trididemnum > Trididemnum miniatum. The sequence continues at coordinate 12,631,831 of OZ023251.1, read as the reverse complement.
CCTCAGGTCCAAAATCTAACTTCAGTTGATGATTCAGATAAAACAAAGCTGTCAAAATTAGTGCAAGGAGCTATATTGATTCAGCGATGGTTCGATCCAATAAATGAATATCCAGAGAATCCGATTGAAGTTTTCTTTGCCGAGGCGAGTAACAAAGCTACGAATTATTACAACACTTTGTTTGATCAGCCTATTGATGAATACACTCAAAATCAGCGTGAATATCGCAAATATCTTGCAATTAATCGGACTTTGTTTGGCGAGCTTGGGTTTACTGGAAATAGAGATTTGGGTATATTTCGTGATAATGATCCTGAGATTGGCATTCACAAAGTTGTTGACAGTCGTCGTGGAATATCAGCCATACTTGGTGTTGTTTACGTTGAAATTGCCAGAAGACTTGATTTTAAGTTGGAATATGTAAACAATCCAGACTCGGGAGGAGATTATCTGCGATGGAAAGTTGATGAACTAGCTTCTGAACATCCAACTGCGTCTGAGATTGCAGAGTAAGTATTAACTAAGAAAAAGTTAAGTTATTTTTGTAACCAGTCGGTTGGTGCAGTGGTTTAAGACATCGTTGTCGATGCGGGAGGTCTGGGGTTTGATTACTGCGTCAATAAAATCGTTTCGGCGTAATTCTGCGCGTATAATGAAAATCTGATTTATATTTTGTTTATTGACCGATTGCATGGCGTTTTTTCTATCGACTACAATGCGCGCGTGCAGAATGTCGTAATGACGATGCAAAAGTGAAAAAAAATCGAATACAGTATTACGCGGAAGCTTGTAACGAATTTCTGCGGCACAGCGCCAGGTCAACACTTCTCCAAAGAAGCATCGCGGTGGTGGCGAGCCGTTGGCGACACTGCGTGCTCGGGAATCAAACCCACAAGCGCCCGGTTATAATTAAAGATTAAATGACTCAAAGCTTCTACTTTATTTGCATGCATGTGTTTTGGTTGCAAATAACCGTATTTTTGTTTATTAGTGCTTATGAATACATTGATGTATTAAATGGTGGAGCAATAGCTAATACTGATCTGATATCAGACGAAACGCTTCTGGCTGCTCCCTTATCGACTTCTCGGGTAAATATTCTAAATGGCAAATTTGTTCGCAAATTATTATTTTTTTGTTTCGATTGGCAAATACGCTAATAGCAAGTTCACAGCTCAGATGGCCGAGTGGTAAGAGCTTCTGCTTCCGGAACTGTAAATTGTGGTTTGAATTCGAGTCTGGTCAAACCAATGACTCTAAAATTAGTATTTACAGCTTCCCTGCTTGACCATGAGCATTAAAGAGACAGCGTAAAGAACAAGCCGGCAAGTTTACTTGTGCGTTTGGGAAAGACACTTAGCAGGGATCCTTGTAGTGGTAGACACAGTCAGCCTGCGACTCCTAAGCGAGCTTGCTATAATCTTAAATCGTTTTCTCATGATAGAAGAACGAATATGCTGCAAAATAGAATACAAAAATAATTTGTTAAAATTTTAGTTTGGTCTCGTAACAAAACTGGCAGCCCCGCAGTTTGAATAGGCTTGTGGGAAAGGTGCTAAAATCAGGAAAACATTTCGAAAAAAGAAATGCATGCTGGGAATTCCAAACGAATTTTTACAAACAGTACTCTGGTGTAATTTTCCATCAGCCTTTTGTAAACCTTATCTTTCTAGTCAATGTTTTGTATTCAAGTGTAGGAGTACGTGTAGTGAATGTAGGAGAGCAAGAGTACTTGGCGCTGTTCTTATCTTATGATATTATTCGGATTTGATTGTAGTTTTGATAGGTTATTATTTATAAGAAAGAGAAAAAAAAATTTAAGCACAGTTGATTTTAAAACAAAAAACAATAGCTTTTGATAATATTCGAATTTCGCTTCCGATTCAAAATTTGTGCTTAGCGACCCCAAATACCCCCACACTCTTTAATTTGTTTTTGAATTTTTGGGGGATGTTTGGCAGTGGGTAAATGCATGATGTGGAACAATTTAAACATGAAAGGCGCAGATGATAACAAAATATCTATGGACTAGAAAAATCTAAAGAACCTTAAGTGTCTATTTTGCGGTCAGAAGATCCTGATTGGCTATTTACCTCACACCAGTCATGCGTATAGACGCAAGCCAGCCAGGATGTAACCTATAACGGCAAAACAGACACAGCCAAAAAGGCTGTCTGTTCAAGGCACTCCTACACTTAGGTCGGAATGCATCAACGCTGGTTATTCCACGGTCAACTTAATTGAAGGTTAACCACCGGTTAAGTTGATTTGGGCGTGCAGTGCTGCACCAACGCTAACTACTGGTTAAAACTGCAATTTAACCAAACGTCGACCCACGATGATGGCTGGGTTAACGTTTGGTTAAATAGAGCTGACTATAAAAAAGTGTGTTGTTTTTTTGGGGGGTTAGACTTCTTAGAGCAATATCGGTAATCGATAAATTATCGCCGATAAACTTTTCCGATAAAGGTTGCGATAAATTTTCGATGCGTTTGACGAATTTTTTTTAAATTTTTTTCTTGCTGGTCAAATTGCAAAAATGTTTTCTCAGACTTATCGAGAAAAGAGAGCAATTGACGGACTTTGACGTGGCATTAAATAAAACAAACAAAGATTTTTTAAAAATTGTGGAAAGAGTTTATGGACACCGCGTATTTTTTCCATAGCGTCAATTCACTAACTTTGAACACTGTGTGCATAAAGAATCGTTTATTGCGATAATGGATCGGCGATAACAAAATGTATTACAAAAGTGATATCGATAATCAATAAATCAAAACGATTTTGAGCGATGACGACAATCTGTAAGAACTTATCGCCGATAGCTATCGCTGATAAATTACCTCGATAAATGCCCATCGCCCATCTCTGATTGTCGTGCGCTTATCGCTAGCCTGCTAGTTTCATATCGTTAGGTTCCAACTGAAATTACATTTACTGCAAACTGGCGATTTGGTAAGTTGGTAATCAATTGTCCTGTAGTAGATCAGCCCGCATGTCCGAAGTAGGGTCTTCAACTAGTACTGTGTAATTTGCGCACCATAAACTCATCTGAACTGTCGAGCCTTGACCAAAGTGCAAACGTTAGCCTCGCTAACGAAGTTGTAAATATACCTAATGATTTATTTTATAACTTATAGATTGCCCTGTCCCGCTTTCCATTGGTTTATTTGGAACCGAAATCTGGCCAAAGTGTAAAATGCTGGACTAGCCTAGTCCAGTCATAAAATGCAATATACTAGTTTCAGCATAGACTACGTTTGCATGAAACACGTAATGAAAACAAGGCGAAATAAAAATACTGGTTTGAACCGGTTTAGGTCGTTTTTTTCTAGTTTTTTTCACCTCAAAAGCAACGGAACTATAAATACCGCGGTTGCATCTATGATGCCTACGACGCTCCATTTGAAAAAAAAATAATTTACGCTTTTTCATATGTTTTTTCGTACAATTTAAGCTACATTTTGTCCAAGATATTATATGGGACATTTCCTATTTAAGTATAAGACAAATATGTGGCTTAAAATAGCCGAAAAAACCGGCACAAAATACATATGATAGTAAATTTCCTATATAAGATTTAAGACAAATTATTGCATAAATTTGCCGAAAAAAGCTGCCCAAAGCATCCTATATGTTTTGCGCTGCTTTGTTTGGCAAATTTAATGCAATAATTTGTCTTTACAATCAATCAATCAATCAATTTTCTGGACCCGCTTATCCTTGGGGGGTCGCGGGGGCAGCAGCTCAAGTTGGAGCCTCCAAGCATCTCGATCCTCTGCAACAAAGGATAGATGCTCTGCTGGGATGCCAAGGCGAGACCAACTAAGATCTTCTACGTAATCTCGCCATCGAGTTCTGGGACGGCCTCTCGGCCTTCGACCAATCGGTGTTGAACAGAGCAGTTTTTTGGCTGTTCTTTCCTGGGACATTCGTGTCACATGTCCATACCAACGCATTTGCGATCTTTCTAGTCGGAGAAGCAGCGATTCGATGTTTAGAGATTCACGAATATCTGCACTTTTAACCTTGTCCAACAAGGTCAAACCGCTAATTCTTCGCAAGAATCCCATTTCGGCTGCTTGAACTCGAGACCTCACTTTCTCATTCATGATCCAACACTCATGGCCATAAGTCAAAATAGGAACATAGACCGATTTGAAAATGGATAGCTTTGCCTTGATGCAAAGCTCCCGTTTCAGTACCACAGATCGGTGGAGCTGGCGCATTACTGCACTTGCTTTTCCGATGCGGATATCCAATTCGCTATTTTGTCTGCCATCACTTGTGAATGAGACGTCGAGGTACTTGAATTTCTCTGACTGTTTTAGTGGTACTCCATCAATTTGGAGAGAGCACTGCTTTGGTTGTCTGGACAGGCATATGGTTTCAGTTTTTGTTGAACTGATTTTCATTCCGGCAACAGAGCATGCATCCGAAAACCTGTCAAGAGCTTGCTGGAGACCATTTTGGGTAGAGTCGAGTAGCACAAGATCATCTGCAAATAACAGACGTTGTACAGTGCATTCACCGATCTTTACTCCGCCACAAGACTCACTTTTCTTAACTATTCTATCCATATAAATAAGGAACAGAATAGGTGAAAGAGAGCAGCCTTGCCGTAGTCCCACACTTACCCTGAAAGGTTTCGTCGTTGCACTGTTAACACGAACACAGATCTCGGAATGCATGTACAGCGACTTAATGGCAGTTAGTAACTGGCCATCAATGCCATACTGCAACAGCACCGCCCAAAGCTTGTCTCTAGGAATGCGATCATATGCTTTTTCAAGATCAACAAAACATGCATTGACCTCTTTTGCATATTCCCACGACTTCTCAAAGATTTGCTGCAAGGCAAAGATCTGATCCATTGTGCTTCGGCCAGGACGAAAGCCACACTGAGCATCCGTTAGTTTAGGCTCGACTATTTCACGGCATTTCTTTTCAAGGCATTTGGCATAGACCTTACCCGGGACACTGATGAGAGATACGCCCCTATAATTGGTGCATTTTCTCTTGTCTCCTTTCTTGTGGATAGGTATTATCACACTAGTTTGCCATTGCTTTGGTGCTTGCCCAGTACTACACGCCACCTTACAAACACGAGTCAGCCAACGAACACCATAAATGTTCATTGCTTTTAACATTTCAGGTCTGATATCATCCTCACCAGGTGCTTTTCCAGTTCTCAATGATTTGATTACTGCATTCACATCTGCTTCGGTTATCTGAATATCTTCCCCAACCTGTTCTTCGTGAATTTGTATCGGTGTAGCATTAACTGGGTTTAAAAGATCACTAAAGTACTCTCTCCACCGATTCAAAATAGCATCTTGATCTTTCAGAGTCACACCATTTGAATCTTCGATAAAGAGAGCGGCTCGAGATCTTTTTCCACGCAAACAACGAATGGTCTGCCAGAACACTTTGTTTGCCGTTTTAAAATCATCGTCTAACCTTTCTCCAAATTCCTTCCAGGCTCTTTCCTTAGACAGTTTAACTTTTGTGGCTGCCGTCTTACGTGCTTCAGAGTACTGCGAACGAAGTTCAAGTGATGACTTATTTGCAAGCCAGGCCTTATAGGCCACTTTTTTCGCACGAATAGCTTCTTTAACTTCTTGGTTCCACCAAGGAGTTCTTTTCTCGCTACTCTTCGTCCCTCCAACACGCTTACGTCCACAACAGTTAGTAGCGGACGCAATGACTGCTGTTCGAAACAAACACCACTCAGTTTCAATGTCTTCAGTAGAGGTCGGAAGTTCTTTGAACTTAGATGCAATGTTGTCTGCAAATGCAGTTCGTACCTCTTTGTCAGCCAATGATTCCCATTTGATTCGATAAGTTTTTCGTGGTCGAAAAGTCTTTCGTTTTTTCAAGGGTTTCAAAGCTTTCAAAGTGCAGACAACTAGGTGGTGATCAGTTGACAACTCAGCCCCTCTTTTAACACGGACATCAGACACGGTAGAAAACAAGTCCGCCGAAACGATACAAAAATCAATCAGGGAGCGTTGTCCCAGAGAGTCTCTGTACCAGGTGTACTTATGAATTCTTTTGTGCTGAAAAAATGTGTTCATTATGCACAGCCCATTGATGGCACAGAACTGCAATAAACACCTTCCGTTCTTGTTAATGTCAGGGTCACCATGTTGCCCAATAACACCTTTCCAGGTTGCATTGTCGATGCCCACATGTGCATTGAAATCGCCCAAAAGGACAAGGGATTCTGATGAAGTTGCTTTTCCCAATGCAACCTCAACTTCCTCCAGAAAGGCTTCGTACTGTGATTCTATGTTAGGTGCGTACACCTGCAATATACACAGAGATCGCTCCTGCAGCCTTAGCTTTAGAAGACAAACCCTTCCTCCCAGTGGTACCCAGTCAACGACACATTCAGCTATGTTGGGGCTCACAAGTAAGCCAACACCAGCTTGAGCAGACATTGCTGCATCAACACCTGAGTAGAAAATTTTCCACCCACCGTTCAACTCGACAGTTCCAGAACCCCGGCGCTTTGTTGATGAAATTCCCACAACATCAAGGCGATACTGTTGGGCTTCGCAAACAAGCTCCTGCTCTTTTCCTGTCAGTGACAAAACGTTCCAGTTCCCGATAGCTAGATCCCGGCAGTTTGGTCCAACTCGAGTACGTTTTCTGTGCGCTGCCCCCATTTGCCTCCCCAAACGCTTAGCGACTGCGTTGGTGGGTTTCCGGTGACGGTCAGCTTGTGGGGGAGACTGTAGCTTATTTTTCGAACGAGTCCCTCTGCCTAAAACTCGAACGCGGACCTTTTTATCCTGCGCGCCGTCCGATGCAGCATGAATATTGTTATTACAACTTTCCATTTAGCTACAGCATTGGATTGCTACTTGGTCTGTTTCTCTCCTTCGACCTTACCGCCATGGGTGACCCTGATGGAAGTGATTAAACACTACCGACGGCGTTGCTCTAAGGATCATTGAAAACTCAAACCTCCCCACCACGTTAAGGTGGCAATCCATAGGAGAGGATTTGTCTTTACATTATATAGGAAATTTTTTATATGTTTTGCGCTGCATTTTTTGGTTAATTTGAGCAATAATTTGTCTTATATATTATAGGAAATTAGCTATATGTTTTGCGCTACGTTTTTTGGCTAATTTGAGCAATAATTTGTCTTATATGTTATGTAAGAAATTTTCAATATGTTTTGCGCTGCGATTTTTGGCTAATTTGAGCAATAATTTGTCTTATACACTACATCATATAGGAAATTTCATATATGTTTTGCGCTGCATTTTTCGGCTAATTTGAGCAATAATAATTTGTCTTTCATAATATATAGGAAATATAGGAAATTCCCTGTATGTTTTGCGCTGCGGTTTTTGGCTAATTTGAGCAATAGTTTATCTTATATATCATATAGGAAATTTCCTGTTGTTAATCTGTTTTATCAACTTCCGGACTTTCGATAGGAAATATCCTATATGTTTTGCGCTGCATTTTTTTGGCTAATTTGAGCAATAATTTGTCTTATGTAGGAAATTTCTTATATATTTTGCGTCAGTGTTTTTGGCTGTTTTAAACCACTTATTTGTCCTACATACATATAGGAAATTTCCGCTATCAGTGATCTGTGGTAGAACAGCAGAGAGCTTGATGGCTTAGCCAGAGCCAACAATCAAATGCTGACATCAACCTTTTATTAAAAGTTTTTAAACCTCAACAGCCTGTTTCTCGCTGAAGATCGCACTTAGCGAGACACCTCTGAAGATCGCACTTAGCGAGAAACAGGCTGTTGAGGTTTAAAAAAAATCTTTGATGAAAAGTTGATGTGAACATTTGAGTATAGGAAATTTCCTATATAATATATTGAACAAAATGTACCTTAAATCAGCCGAAAAAACATGTGAAAAACCTAAATTGTTTTTTTTTCCAAACGGTGCCTCATAGGTGTCATCATTTCGTTATTGACATGAGGAGATGAAAACAACAGAGTTGTCTGCACTAGCGCCCTGCATGGTGTCAGCTTATGTAGCTTTGCATCAATCGCATACGCAATTCGTGGTGAAATTGCTGGTAAAATTGCGCGAGCAAGAAGAAGAAATCATGAATATGCTTTCCGAGTTTAGTAAATTGAAGAAAAAAAAGAAGGCGATTAAAAAGCCAAGTATAGAACATCGTTATGGTCAGTGGCGCAGCGAGAAATTAAAAAATGGGGTGGCATAATTTCCACATTTTTTTCAAGCGTGATTTTTTCTCGGCGGAACTAATTTCAAGCTAATTGAGAAACAAGAAAGGCTTTAGGGGGTCTGGGGGCATGCTACCCCGAAATTTTTTTGAAACTTTAGCTACATGCTGTAATGGCGATTGTTGTGCTTTTTGAATAATGTTCGCGCAAATTTTGTTTAAATTTTTTGAGTGTTGCGCCAAATATGATGCATTTTGTTCGCACATTTTCGATTACACTGTACAACAAAAAAAAAAAAATTTTTTTTGTTGCGCAACTAACAAGATAGCGATTTTAGCTAATTTGGGGCGCTGATTTCAAAAGTGATATTAGTTTTCTTCTATCACGTAACGTTTTTGAGATAACCACATGTCCTAATTTTCTGTGATTCTCTTCAGAGGACAAGGTCACGACCTACAATTTTCCACTAGACGGACCACTGCAACAGTCAACGAATGCGCCTTATTTCACAATGTATCGTAAAAAATATTTTTAAAAATGCTTCATACATTTGGCTTTTCTTTTGTGTGACGAGCCCTTCCTCTCATGCTGTAGATACCAGCGGAAATTTCTCATCATATTAGAATCGAAGCGGCCCTGGTATCAGCCTTTTAAAATGAATATATCTTAGTTGAATCTCTCTCCTTGTTCATCACTAATTTCACCTAGGTTAGGGGGAAAGAAACCCAACTGCGAATGCAGAAGGTGCATTTTTAAAGACATGCGACCTCCTAACTGCTCATATGCTTTCATCATGCAATCAACAATATCAGCATATTGGTCATGATGGTAATTCCCCGAGAAGTTATTAACAACAACTGATTTCAGAGCTTTCCAAGCAGCCGCGTCTAACGGATTAAGCCGCAAATCAAACCACTCATTCAGCATCAGTTATCTAATTTCAGGACCTACAAAAATTCCAGCTTTCAATTTTGCATCATTTTTGTCAGCTCCCAAGAGTCTTTGAGAAATTTGAAGCCATTGCCATTCCGGTTCATCGCTTTCACAAAAATTTTCATTAAACCAAGCTTGATACGAAGAGGCGGTAAAAGAACATTTGCAGAACTAACCAAGGGTTGATGTTGAACATTATGGATACCAATTTGGGGGCTTTTTCGAGGAGGCCATGCTTTTACTGCATAGTGACTCGGTGGCGCACCCAGAAAATTTCAAAGGGGAGGTTCTAAAAAAAAAACTCGATCCCGCACTAAGAAGCGGATCCAGAAAATTGTGGTGGGGAGGGGATGAAATTTTTAATTAGGTTGAGTGTTAACTAAATACAAAGACGTTAGACCCTAAAAAGACGTAAGAAGCCCTTTAAAAATGCTCTCATGTTTGCAACGTATTCAAGAAATTTTTTCAAGGATGAGGCACCCAAATTTGCCATATTTTCAAGCGTGTTTTTTTCAGGCAGAATTATTTTAGAGTATTATGAGAATAAATAAAGACTCTAGGGAGGCCCGGGGACATGCTCCCCCAGGAAAATTTTGAAAATTTACATACTGTAGTAGCCATTTTAGCACTTTTTCAACAATTTTTAGACAAAATTTATATAAATTTTTTGCCCCTAAATTTGAGTGTTTCACCAAATATGATGCATTTTGTTCATACATTTTCGATTATGCGTGCTTAGGGCGTAAGGCTTATTGTTATCAAAAAGGTTCGAAATTATGGAAAAACTGTATTCATCAAAAACATGTTTGAAAATGGCTGGTGGGGGGGAGAGAGGTGCATCCCCCCGGATCCTCCCATCCCCGCACTTATAACAATGTTTCTTACCTTTACCCCCACCAGCCGATTGGGCTTATATATGACACGGGGCAAATTCTGTCACAGCTGTTTTGAAATAACAGCACGTACTGCACTTGCACAGTTTGGACACTGCACTTAAAAATCAAGGGTTCGGTTTCAAAAAAGGGGGGAGGGGTCAACCCTTTCAACCCCTCCCAACCCTTTCAACCCCCCCCCCCCCCTGGGTGCGCTACTGTAGTGACTGCTGTTTTGGCAACTGTCCCATAGACACAAAAAGCACGTATGCTTTGTGTATCTTCACTGCAACCCGAGGAGAGCAGAAACAACCTTAAGATCGCTGCAAATTTTGCAATTGTGATTTGGATACTCAATAGATCGAGAAGAGCTTTCATTGTGTCATACGTTTCCTTTCTGAAAATGCTGTAGCCTACTGGTACTGATGGTTTGATGTTTCTGTTGTGCAACAGCACAGCTTTAAGGCTTGTCTTGCTGTAGTCGATGAACAGCCTCCAATGAACAAGATTATGTTCGCACCCCAGCTCGTTGATCAGCCCATCAATATTTTTGCAGTAGCATATTTCTTGTACACTTGTATAATATTGAGCAAGGATTTGATCGCAGCTGCGAAGGGACGAAATGGTTGTTCCTGGTTGTAATAAATTCCATTGCTAAAGTCTGGCTCCCAAAACTTCAGCTTTTTCTTTCGATAAATATAGGTCTCGCACCAGGTCATTCAAGCGTTCCTGATTGATGAGCAGTCAGCAGTGGCGCAGATTCATGTTAAAAGGAGGGTTCTGACTCAATAAGATCCTCCTCACTTTTGGTACCGGTACTTGCAAGGCTCATCAACAGACACGATATCTTCCTTTTCAGTAGGCGGCTGAGGCACAGTCAGATCTGGACTATGGGGAACTGGTTTAATGGCTGACCTGCACACGAGAAAGGAAGTTTTGGATTTATTTTTCGAGAAAATCCTTTGATGTTTGTCATGCAAAAGTAGCAATCAGGAACATGATCACTCTGCTCACGCCACACCATTGGAACAGTTAAAGGCATCTACTTTCGTTTATCATCTAGCCAAAAGAATAGACTTGTTCTGCAACGGTTACAGCAAATATGTGGGGCCATTTTTTATGTTGGTCGCCTACTTGGCATGCAAAATAGTGCTCGTACGCATGTCGCATTCTCTTGTTCAGCTTTACACTGTGAGCAAGAGGAGTATTACAGAAGTTGTCCAGATGATTAACACAACCACGTTTGGAGGTTGAAAGCATCACTGCATCAAGTTGTATTAAATTAGTAATTCCAATTATAACCCAAACTTTCGACTAATTGCATTTACGATCTAAAATAAATGAACTTACTACTCAGACAATACATATTACACAACACGATTGATTCTGAGTTTGCTTACCTCAGTACATATAACTAAAAATCTATACTACATTTGAAATAATATCTTATCATTAGGGAAGATAAAAGTCATTAAAGTTATATTTTTTTTTGGTAGCGCAAAAACTTTTGAAATCGATAATCGCGAAACAACAACGTTGATCCGAGGTCTATTTAAGGAGTTATAAAGTCATAAAAAGGAAATGGATACACAATTCAGGAAGAGATCTCCACTTTATTTGGGATCACCTATATTGATCAACAAAAATCGTTAAATGATAAATTCTAGTTTATGAGACTAGATATTTAGAGAGAATCTTTTAATCAAACGTCAACCTAAGGAATGAACAAAAAACTATTAATTGAGAGAAGTAAATTATTGGAAAAAGTAGTCGAATAAGATAAAAACTAAGGTAAGCAAAAGCTGACGAAAATTACTACAAAAAGGTAGTAATGTGCATTAAAATATCATCCGCGACCGGTTTCGCTCTATTTGGGGCTTATCAGGTGTGTGTAGATAAGAAGAAGCTGTAAGTCAAAACGAAGAAAAAAATATAACAAGCCTGCCATGGAACTGGCAAATAGAACTCAAAAATCAGGAAATTTTCTAATTTGAAGGCACCAACATTGAAGAGAAATTTCATTTAATTAATTATTCCGTAGGATAAGGTCACTCTTCATATCTTGTGTGGCGTTCAAAGCACCAAAGTGTGTGGCCAAAAGCGCAGCGAGTTCACCAAAACGGCAACTCAGAGATCACTTTTCCATGTCAATCAAGAAATGAATGTATGGTTCAGCAAGAGATCTACAATTTATTTGGGATCACCTATACTGATCAACAAAAATCATTAAACGATAAATTCTAGTTTATGAGACTAGATTTTTAGGGAGAATTAATAAGACTAAATATTTACTTTTTCCAATAATTTGCTTCTCCCAATGAATAGTTTTCTGTTTATTCCCTATGTTGACGTTTGATTAAATTATTCTCCCTAAATATCTTGTCTCATAGACTAGAATTTATCGTTTAACGATTTTTGTTGATCAGTATAGGTGATCCCAAGTAAATTGGAGATGTCTTGCTGAACCATACTTCCATTCCTTAATTGACATGGGGAGTGATCTCCGACTTGCCGTTTTGGTGAACTTGATGTGCTTTTGGCCACATACTTGTTGTTGTGCTTTGAGCGCCACACAAGGTATGACGAGTGACCTTACGGAATAATAGTCAATGAAGTGAATTTTCACTTCAATGTTGGTGCCTTCAAATTTGAAGATTTCCTGATTTTTTAGTTCTTATTTGCCAGTTCTGTGGTAGGCTAACTACATCCTCCTGATGATCCCTGAATGGCTTGTTAATTGGGGGTAGGCAGGTGGGCTTGGCTCCCCCAATCGACATGCTTGCCCCCCTTATTAACGAGTTTACTTTTTTGAAGACAACGGCATTTGTGCCTAATTTCTGACTTTATGCCCCCCTGATAAACGCTTGCCCCCTCCTAAGTCAACTGCTCTGGTGCCGGCTCTGCAGCCTGAAGTGCTGACAATGCTTCATGCCTATCTATGCCTTGCTTCCTTGTGTTCCTTTAAGATTGTGCTTGCTTTTAGGATGTTACAATAACGCTTTGACGGTAAGACAAAAAAATTAGACAAATAACACAAAGCTTGGTTTATGAAGTCCAAATAAGACAAAATAAGGACGCAAACCAAAAATAAGGACATTTTTTAAGAATAAGAACATTTCATAAGAATAAGGACAATAATAATTTCCAAGATGTGGACTCTCAAAATAAGGACAAATCTTTGAAATAAAGACGGTATGGAACCCCTGTGTATAACTGGTGCGTGAAGAATATTTATTTTTATTATATTCTAATTCTTAAAAACACTCTCTGGTTCCACAGAGACTAATTACCGGACTACCGGCAAATGTTTTACCTATAATCGTTTTAACACTTGATTTACTGGCTGTTTTTTTATGCGCTATTAAGCGTCACAGTGATAAATTAAAATTAATGACAAACAGCCCAGCACAGTGTGACATGGCATGGGAAAAAGCTGGAGAAAAGTATCCAAGAAAATCGTTAATCCATTTGGCTATAATCGGTACTTGAAAGAGCAATTGAAGTATAAAATAGGCCTTACTTAAAGTTATGATATGTCATATATTTGAACGTTTAGCGATCCGTTTGACGAATCAAATTGGGTCCACTTTGCTTGCGGAGTCGCACATCCCTAATGTTTTTGTGCAAAAACCATGGTAAACCTACAATCTTCTAAACACCTATTATGTACGATCTCATTCAAAGCAAGGCGCATAAAATAAAAAGTTAATATTGTTGCTATAATTTATATTTCATAAAATGTGTATTTTGGACAGAAAAAAATTGTGTTTTCGTTCATTCAAAAGATCAAAAAAATCGTTTGCATACGAGCGATTTTGCCTACAGAGGCCTACATTTCAACTAGAGCGGTGCAATTGAAGTACAACCTTCTTCAACCCCCCCCTCGTCTTCACCTTTCTACACACGCACTTAAATAAATTAATGTTGCTTCGTAACACGTATTAAAATCATTTCCAAGTAAACAAACGCCGCGGTGTTCTAGGCGGGGCCCCTGACCAGGCCTGTCCTCCCCGATCGGGTGGTTTGGGAATCGGTTCCGCCGGCCCTACCGGCCAGAGTAATTATTTCTTTATGTGTCGATTCTTTTTAGATTTTGTTTCGCTTGACGTTCGCGACTTGGCGTGCTATCTCTAATCCTATAATGCGTGCGCCATACCATGATCTGTATCTACAGCTGAGTGCTTATGATTTGTCTCTTTTATTTGAACCGGAAAATTATGAGGTATAATATGCAATTTTTTATGCAACTATTACTACGTGTGGATAAGGCAATTGAGCTCAGCGTGCAAGCATTTGGCGTTAATACGCCCTGGCCTTAACCTGAACGCTAACTTCTGATTGAACCTAAGGAAAACCGTACTACCTTGTTTTAATGCTGTTACAGTAGTGGGCTTTCGCTGTTGCACGTAAGCAAGAGTAAGGTTTTGGTTTTTGAAATTTTACTCGATATCAAAAAAAAATTCCAATCTTCATTATACTTGCGGTTTTACGCCGAAGCGTGTTACGAGTGGCGGGAGCCATCGCGACGGCTTAGCGCCTGGCCAGCACAGCTCCGAAGAAACCTCGCAGCGATGGTGAGCCATTGGCAAGTGCGATTTGACGTGTGGGAAATCGAACCTCAGACCTCCTGCGTCGATGGCGACGTCTCACATCTACCGGCCGGTTTGCACTCCACATACTGAAGTTATTGAATTGGATTCTTGCATAATTTGAAAAGTGGATGCAGAGTTTTTTTTCGCAGATAGCCGAGTGGTAAGAGCGTCTGCCTCTAGAGCTTTGGACTCTGGTTTGATTCGAGTCGGATCAAACCGACGACTTTGAAATCGGTGTTATAGTTTCCCTGCTTGACGCTCAACATTAAATGGGCAGTGTGGAGAACAAGCCAACAAGTTTGCTTGTGCCGTTGGTAATGGCACTTAGCGGGATTCCCCATCTTGGTGTGGTATCCAGGTGGCCGGCTACACCTAAGCGAGCTCGTCATAACGCTTGATCGTTTTCTCGTGGTAGGAAGATTACCGGTCATATGATACTAAATACGAAATATAGTTTTGACGCCAATGCAGTTAGCACAGATATAAGGCTGATTTTTTTTTATGGCATACTTACATTTTTTTGTATTATTTCTGCACTAAAGGCAAGAAAATCACGAATGGAATTGAATATAATGAACATCGTCAATTTGGAAACAGCCTCAGCTGATAACTTAGCCATTCCTGATGATGTTCGCAAACACCTTTCCCTACCATCCGCTAGGGTACTATAATATTGGTCGCTTTGTTGTTGGGTTGAACTAGGACTAGCAAACAATTACACTGTCCAAGTGTCCACGTGCCCAATTTTTGTGGGATTTTGCCCCGCGGTTTTTGCTGCTAATTTCTGCATCATGATTAAGTTTTTGATGTCATAATTTAATTGTGATGCAGAAACTAGAGCCAAAAACCGCTGGACAAAACCCACGAAAATTTGACTTGTGGACAGTGTGCAATTACGTTGTGTAACTCCATTTAGTTTAAGTAGTAACGCACTCAGGGAGAGGGTTTGGGGGGTCGAACCCCTTTTTTAAAACCGAATTCTTGTTTTTGAAGCGAAGTGTCTAAATTGTGTAAATGCAGTAGTCTGCGTGCTGTTGTTTCAAAACAGCTGTGACAGAATTTGCCTCACATCATATTAAAGCCATACCGGCTGGTTGGCGTAGAGGTAAGAGACGTTGTTATCAGTGCGGACAGGGGGGGATGTGGGGGATGCGTCCCCCCACCAGCCATTTCCAAACATGTTTTTGATATATATGATACAATTTTTCCGTAAGTTCGAACCTTTATCGATAGCAATTATAAGCTTTACGCTCTGACTGCCGCATAATCGAAAATGTACGAACAAAATGTATCAAACACTCAAATTTAGAACCAAAAAATTTAAACAAAATTTGCCTAAAAATTGTCCAAAAAGTTCTAAAATGCCACTGCAGTATGTAAATTTTCAAAAATTTTTTGGAGGAGCATGCCCGCGGACCCCCTAGAGCCTTTTTTCTCAATATGCTTCAAAATAATTCCGCCAGAAAAAACTACGATTGAAAATATGTCCAAATGGGTGCCCCTTCCTGAAAAAATTTCTGAATACGCCGCAGACATGAAAACATTTTTCAAAGGGATTTTTACGCTTTTTTTGGATCTAACATCTTTGTGTTCAGTTTCAGTTAACATTCAACCTAATTCAAAATTTCATCCATCCCCCCCACCAAAATTTTCTGGATCCGCTTCTGAGTGCGGGATCGAGTTTTTTTTAGAACCCCCTCCTTTAAAATATGCTAGGTGCTTCCCTGAATTTAAGTGTGTACGTGGTTGGATTACACCGAGTTGTCGTAATGATTCAGTCTAAGTGGGGTTTAGCTTCGCGTTATATCATATCATGGATCACTGATGCTCCGCTGTGCTGGTGAGTGGTGATATTCCTTGCGTTGTACCGCGTTTATATCAGCGTCTTGGATTTGCATTGCTACAATTGCTTGCATTATAAACCGTTGTCGAGCGGCGCATTTCGATGACACGTTTATCCTCTTAGAATTACAATATTCACATATTTCTGTTTTATAAATTGTGCCTTTTTTTAGGAGATTGAGAAGAAGATCGCTCGTAGAGCCGAGAAAAAAGAAAAGCGACTACAGTCTTACGAACCTACAATCCATCAGCTGTAATTTTTAAATGTTGAGGCTAAACATTTTGTAGAAAAGCACGGTGGCCGATTTGTCCACCTTAAAATTGACGACATTTTTGTGCCGCTGTGCGCAAAAGATTTTTTTTCCTACCGACCGATTGACACGTTGGTTAAGATCATTGCTACTGGCTTAGGAAGTCTGGGTTCGATTCCCGGGACCGTTGAAGTTAGACCATGCCTCACGACCACTACCCCTGCAACGTTTCTTCAGACTTGTGTTGCCCCGGCGCTAACCGTGGATATGGGCTCGCCACTCGTAACACGCTTCAGCGTAGTACCGCAAGTTTTTTTTTTTTATTTTATGGACAAGTGGATAGAGCGTTCGTTTCTGGAGTGGTAGCTTCAGGCTGGGTTTAAAGTCTGGTCCAAACTTATGACTGTATAATTGATTGTCGAGAGTTTAATGCTGTTTCGCTCAAACTCTATTAATATTCTCTAATGCCCAGAGCCATTGTTCTCTCCTGATATTTCAACCAGTGCGAACTTACTCAATAGCGAATTTGATGAAAGTTTTCCCAAAATTATATGGTTTAATGAAAGTGTGATTGAAGTTTTTGCCTTAATTTGAACTACCAAGGAGTGATATTTTCATTTTGCACAAAAATATGGAAAACTTTGTTGATTTTTGCCAAAAATCATTATTCCAGTTTCCAGTTGGCACTCTCAAGCAAAAACTTAAAAAGTGCCGAAATTTTTTTATTTCAAATCTTGCACTTCAGAGGAACAATTTTGCAGAGCCAATCAATCTCGTAGTCTTTTTCAAGTTTTCACTAAAACCTGGATCTCTAGTGTCTCTTGTTCCATGGTAACAAACTTTTAACAAACGTTGCGACAGCAATCGTTACCATAGTAACAAACTTTTTGTTTTCATAGGTCAGATGATGACTCCATGAGTGTAAATTATTGTGTTGGTATGGTGGTAGAGCTCCAACATGAGGGCTGCGTTGGTGTGATTCGTGGCTGGGACGCAGAATGCGACCCGGCGCAAATACATGCTGGTGCCGTAACCTGGTCCATGGCCAGGAAAAGACCAGGTTGGGCATTTTACCATGTTCTGGTTGATGCACACGATATGGAAAGGTTGGTTGCATGCATTTCTTTTTTTACTGCAAATCATGTACACTGTTTCGACTTGAAAGTTTTATCAGTGATTCCTGACACATCCGTAGGTATTAAGCTCGGAAGCAATTTTTCTACTGATGGTTTGTAAAACTAAGTATAACGTCACTTTGGAAATTGTTCTCTGCGGAAATGATTCTGTGACTTGTTTCTCATTTAAGTGTTTCTTCTGAGTTTGTTTGTCCAGTATAATAAAGATTGGATTTTTGTTGTTGAATGAAAGGAATATAGGGTAATAATTACCCCAGGTGTCCACATGTTCAATTTTAGTGGGCTTTAGACCCACGCTTCTTGCTGAGTCGTCATGCTTAATTTCCGCATCATCATCAGTTTCTTATGTCATAATCCCTTTTTTTGATTTTTACATGAAAAATTGATTATGATGCAGAAACTAAGCATGATGACTCAAGAACCGCGGGCCTAAACCCCACTGAAATTGGACATGTGGACAGGGTAAGTGAGCACTTATTGATTTACAGATATGTACCTGAAGATTTCATGCGATTAGTACAGCAGGAGGAAGAAGTTCATCACAGCCAGATTGGCCGTTATTTCTCGGCAACGAGCTGCAAGCCCTTTAGACACTATATACCAAACACAGAGCTTTCACGTAGATACCCTGATGATCAGGCACATGCTCAGGCGATGATAGAAGAGTTTGCTGCCAATCCTGACGTTCAATTTCATTAATACTTGTTACCGCGTGGTTTCAAGACTTTTGACGCGATAAGCGGTTTAGATACCATTTAAGCTTGCTTTGTTGCTGTGTCATTCATCAAAAGTGCTATGAGTGCTAAACGTGAAGTTATAATTTTTTGGTGCAGCTGCTGTGGTTTGATCGTGAGCTGTTTTGAACATTGTTTGATTGTGGTATTCGTTTGCGAAACTTGTTTGGCTTTACTGCCTTTGGTTAGGTGTTGATTTTTGTACGTGCTTATTACTGCGTTAAAATTTTGCTAGCTTTCTATTTTTCCACTGCTGACTTTTCCTTTTTTCGTCACACGCTTTTTTCATTTTTATCTTCTCTTTTATGAGGGTTCAATTTATTCATTTTGGAGTTTCTGTAGTGCTAGAGACTTGGGTTTGATTCCCAAGATAATCAATAGCTAGTATTGTTGATTTCTCTATTTATATCCTCCTGTCGCGAAAAAGCGACGAAGACGTTATACATGCGACGAATCCAGATTCGCTTAGGAGTTGCCGTTATTTACGAGGTTTCCGGTTCAATTTTTCTAATTTTTTTAATTTGCCGCCTGTTAGATTCCACCGAGCAGGGATAATTATCGTAAAGCATCTTATGTGAGGACGCAACAACGAGGCTTGGGTAAGAGTTGAACGATCAACCTTGCAGTCATGGGCCGTCGTAAAAACGACGCTTCGAACTTCGGCCACGCTGCTGACATTACTAAAATAAGTGTCCTCAGAAGTGATCTCTTAATTGTTTTTTGCAGTAGATACCGCAAAAACTTCTTAGTATAAACTTTTTTATTGCTGCAGCATAAAGCATGTATAGTATGTGATAATAACTTCTGTGTAAGAACAAGAATTGTTGTTGGATGATTGATCAATAAATGATGTTAATGTGACGCGTGGATTCTTCAAACACAGTAAAGTTTTATCATTTGATCTTATGGCTACATTGGAAATTCTACCAGATGGCATTATCATCGACTTGTTAACATGTGGTGTATTAAGCCATACCGATGTGATAAATTTTGGTTTTACCTGCAAGAGATTTCTTGGATTAGCGAATAGTAACAGCGCTTGGAAGGGTTTATTCTTGTTGAAATGGCCGAGTTTTTTGTTTGAAACTTCATCAGTTAGGAAGAAATTTGTTAAAAAGTCAAAGGATGGAATTCTGCATTGGAGAAGTTTGTATTACCAAGTCAATAAGATTTTTGAACAATTGGATACGATTCATCATTCCTATTTTCATGAAGAGCAAATTGATGATAAAGTTTTTGATGTTTTCCTCGATTATTGCAACCAGTTTTCATTCGAATTTGTTCATGCAGTTTTACGTGACACAACTTCAATTAGTTTAACAGACAAATACTGCACTAACAAGGTGCTTGATTATATTCTACGCCATTCCTTAGTGCCCCAATTCAAAAATTTGACAATGGTTGATCATCAGAATGATGAAAATGAGCTTACGAAATTAATTCGAGGAGCAGTTTTGATTGAGCAATGGTTTAACACCCATGACTACTATGCGGAAGGCAGCATTATGAACTTCGTCAGAGAAGCAGGTGAAAAACAGCCCAATACTTTGACCATTTGCGAACCATTGAGCCTACTGATGACTCAGCAAAAATTGAACATCTTAAGTACGTTGTATTAAACCACTTGTGCTTTGAAGACCTTGTGTTTGACGGATGCCAGAACGTTGATAAATCATTTATTCACAAAGTAATTGGAAGTGGTCGTGGCATTCCAATTCTGCTTTCAATCATATATTTGGAAATAGCAAGAAAACTTGATTTTAATCTGGAATGTGCAAATAATCCTGGACATTTCATTTTGAGATAGAAAGTTGAAGAAATGGATTCGGAGCATCCAGCAGTTTTAAAAATCGCAAGGTTAGTAATGAATTCTACTGTTTGTTTGTGGCGAAATTTTGCTGATACTAGTTTAATCAATTTTGGTTGCTTTTTTGTATTGCATTTTTTGTAAAATAAAGGGCAGTGATGAGCTGCACGAAAGCATCCAGCTAACGTTTGGGTAGACGCACGCATCAGCACCGTGATTTAATTATGACAGTTAACCACTCTATAGAAATCAAACGCATACTCAGTTGACTGAGAATATAATTAACTAATTTACAAAATACTCTCAATGCAAATTACAACAATAACGACTCACCAAAGCCTCATCCTCGCGACGCGTTTCGTCTTTACGGGACTCTTCAGGCAAGTCGCGAGGCCGCGGTGAAAAAAAAAAACAGTGCACACATGTTAGCTGGATGCTTTCGTGCAGCTCACCACTGCCCTTCATTAATGATTGCCAAGGCAAGCGCATGAAACTTCAGCTTCGCAGGATGTGATAGCGTGTGTTTCTCCATAAACACGCCCCCAATCACTTTGGCTGACGTCAAACGTTATGTAATGTACAGATGAGAAGTTGCTCTGTTTTTGAATTCGAAATTGAAGTTGTTCTTGAAGGAGCTCGTTAATGTGTGCACTGTTTATTTTCACCGCGGCCTCGCGACTTGCCCGAAGAGTCCCATAAGGACGAAACGCGTCGCGAGGATGAGGCTCTGGTGAGTCATTATTGTTGTAATTTGTAATTTGCGTTGAGAGTATTTCGTAAATTAGTGCATTATGTTCACAGTCAACTGAGTATACGTTTGATTTCTATAGAGTGGTTAACTATCATTTTGCATTTTTTGTATTGGGTCGAATATTTGTCCTATCACGAACTACTAAAAGTTTGTTTTAATTTGTCAGATGCTAAAAGCCGCATGTCTTGCTGCGTTTTAGCAAAGAGCCATATCGTACACCCAAGGGATTATGATCGCATTGACTTCGCCATACCTCTTATGGATACACATACTTTTGCTTAGCTAGATTAGTAGTATACCGGCCGGTTAGCTCAGTTTATAACGACATCGGTATCGGCGCGGACGGTCTGGGATTCGTTGCCTGGGCGGTCTGAGTCAAAGCGGACAAAGTGTTGCCACTGCTGCGATATTTCTTCGGATTCGAAGCTGTGTTGCCCAAAGTCCGTAAGTTATACGGACTTTAGTGTTGCCTAGGCGCAAAGCTGCTGAGATAACAACTCAAATGGTTGAGTGGTAAGAGCGTCCGCCTCTGGAGCTACAGACTCAGGTTTGATTCCGAGTCGGGTCAAACTAATGATTTTAAAATTGGTATTCACAGCTTTCCTGCTTGACGCTCTGCATTAAAGGGACAGCGTGGAGAACAAGCCGGCAAGTTTAGTTTTTGTGCCGTTGGGAAAAGCAATTAGTGGGATTCTCCCATTTTGGTATGGTAGACAGGTGGCCGGCAACTCCTAGACGAGCTCGCTATAGCTCTTTGATCGCTTTCTCGCGATAGGAAGATAAATATTATATGAAATAATTCTCTCAAAACGTAGTTATTACGTAATAACTTATGCGTTGCTAAACTCAACATGACTACAGAACGAGGCTCCTTGTAGAAGAAACAAAGCACGTGAAAAAGAGCCGCATGAAACTGGGCAAAGAGCCGCATGCGGCTTGCGAGTCGTGGGTTGGCCACCCCTGGTATAGACAAACTCTTTCTGTTTGCATAGATTAGGTCGCCGTACTTTAATGTAGCTGGCTTCGAGCAGACTGAGATGAAAAAGACTGCGCGCAGTGTCCAGAATAGAGAATTGATCATCGTTGCAATTGGCAGCACATTGGTCGTTTTCTAATTCTGGAACGGGTTGTTTTCGCTTGCACGCTCGGTTAGGTTGCACTCGTTGGAAGGCTGTGTGCTGTCGTAGCCATTTCGGAACATGCTGCTTGATGCGGTCTTGAAGTCGTTGAGCTGTTCTTCCTACGTACCGACTGTCACAGTGGCACTTACACTCATAGATGACGGAACTCTTTTGAATGGCAGGTAGAACATCCTTACGACTTGCAGGCAGCACTTGTCTGTAGACAAATGCAGTCCGTAAAGCCACGGACCCATACCAGTTTTCGACAGCGATTTGGAGGTTCCTTTCTAGTGTCAGTGCCGCCTTGCCTAACGCGAAAACAGCTTTTTCCAAGGCTATTCTTAAGTCCTGTACCGCCAATCAATCATTAAAAATATGTTTATGACTTTATTTAAGCAAAATTTTGACTTTATTTTGACCTAACCGCTTTCGCCTAATTATTTATGTGTTGCCTGTTTTGGAAAAAAATGGTTTATAATCCGCAATTTACATACATTTCATGCATAAGTGCTATCTCCTTCTCAATTACCGCTTGCATTTTTACTATTGCAACTTACTATTTAATAAAATTGCGCATAAAATTTTAATAGCAGCTCAAAAATTCAGAAAAATACAAAAAAAAAATGTAAGTTTATTTCATTTTTGTAAGGGTTAGAAAATTTTTGATGAAGACAACTTTGACAAGTTTTGTTTTTATACAAAATTTTGACTTTTTTTGGACTTAAAAAAACGTTAGTACATGTTTGATCATGTAATGAGGTCCCGAAAAGATTTTGACTTTATTGACTTTAGCGGGCCCTAATTATGATTATTTCAGGAGATACGGGAGAAGATCGCTCGCAGAGCCGAGGAAAAAGAAAAGCGACGACAATCTTACAAACCTACAATCCATCAGCTGTAATTGTGTTTGATGTTGAGACTTTTTGTGGAGAAGAACGGTGGCCGATTTGTCCACTTCAGAATTGACGCCATTTTTGTGCCGCTGTATTGGCGTGGGAAGTCTGGGTTCAATTTCCGCGACCGGTCAAGTTAGACACTGTGTCGGCAACGCCTCGCGACCCCTGCGTCGTTTCTTCGGACCTGTGTTGCCCATGCGCTAAACCGTTGATATTGGCACGCTTTGGCGTAACACCGCATTTTTTATGGCCAAGAGGATAGAGCGTCTGTCTCTGGAGTGGTAGCTTCAGGCTGGGTTTTAAGTCTGGTCCAAACTAATGGCTGTATAATTGATTGTCGAGAGTTTTATCCTGTTTCGCCCAAGCTCTACTTTCTAATGTCCAGAGCCACTGTTCCCTCTAAGATTTCAACCAGTGCGGACTTCCCAATAGTGAATTTGATAAAGTTTTCCCAAAATTATATGGTTTAATGAAAGTGTGATTAAAAGTTTTTACCTTAAATTTGAGTTACCAAGAGTGATATTTTCATTTTGCACAAAATTATAGAAAACTTTGTTTTAAACTTGGCCAAAAACCATTATTCCAGTTAGCACTCTCAAGCAAAAACTATTAAAAAAATACCGAAAGTTTCTTAATTTTTTCAAATCTTGCTTCTCAGAGGAACAATTTATTAGACCCAACCTATCTCATAATCTTTTTCAAGTTCTCACTGAGGTCTGGATCTCTAGTATCTCATACATTTGCTGATGTCGTTGCAATAGCAATCGTTGTCATAAAAGCAAACTTTTTGTTTTCATAGGTCAGATGACGACTCCATGAGTGTAAATTATTGTGTAGGTATGGTGGTAGAGCTCCAACGTGAGGGCTGCGTTGGCGTAATTCGTGGCTGGGACGCAGAATGCGACCCGGCGCAAATACATGCTGGTGCCGTAACCATGTCCATGGCCAGGAAAAGACCAGGTTGGGCATTTTACCATGTTCTGGTTGGTACATATAATATGGAAAGGTTGGTTGCATACATTTCTACGATTACTGTAAATTATGTACACTGTTTCGTCCTAAGCGTTTCATCAGTAATTACCAAAACATCCGTAGCGTTTGAGCTCGGAAACAATTTTTCTACTGATGGTTTCTAAAACTGGGGATAACTAAAAATGTTTCTTTTATCAGTTTTGCCCAGTGTAATAAAGATTTGATTTATTTGTTGAATGAAAGGAATATTAAGCGATAATGAGCACCTCTGGATTTACAGATATGTACCTGAAGACTTCATGCGATTAGTACAGCAGGAGGAAGAAGTTCATCACAGCCAGATTGGCCGTTATTTCTCGGCAACGAGCTGCAAGCCCTTTAGACACTATATACCAAACACAGAGCTTTCACGTAGATACCCTGATGATCAGGCACATGCTCAGGCGATGATAGAAGAGTTTGCTGCCAATCCCAGCGTTCAATTTCATTAATACTTGTTACCGCGTGGTTTCAAGACTTTCGACGCGATAAACGGTTTAGATACCATTTAAGCTTGCTTTGTTGCTGTGTCATTCATCGGAAGGGCTATGAGTGCTGAACTTGAAATAATGATTTTTTGGTGTATCTGATGTGGTTTTATCGTGAGCTATTTTGAACATTGTTTGATTGTGCGTTTTTGATTGCAAAACTTTTTTAGCTCCTTTTCCATGAGTTAAGTGTTGATTTTTGTACATGCTTATTTTGCGATGAAATTTCGCTCGCTTTCATTTATAATTCACTGCTATTTGCTTTTACCTTTTTTGTCACACCCTTCAATTAATTCGTTTTGGAGTTTGCGTGGTGCTGGAGACTTAAGTTTGATTCCCTAGTTAATCAATAATTTGCATTGATTGATTTTTTTCATTTTTGTCTTTCTGTCACGGGAACCCGGCAAAGGTTTTGTACAAATAACGAATACAGACTCACTTAGGAGTTGCCGTATGTCCTTATTGTCCTAGTTTTCCGATTGAGTTTTGTTTCTGACTTCTTTTATTTGCTACTTGTTACATTCCACCGAGCAGGGATAATTATCATGAAACATCTTATGCGAGGACGCAACAGCGAGGCTGGGGTGGGAGTTGAACCATCAACCTTGCGGTCATGCCACGTTGCCGTCATTACTAAAATAAATAATCTCAAAATGTTGTTGCAGTAAATACTGCCCAAAATTTGTTATTGCCAACTTTTTATTGTTGCAGCATTAAGTATGTGTAGTATGTGGTAACAATCGTTAATCATACAAAATTGTTGTTGGATGATTGGTTCATAAATGGTCTTTATATGACACGTGGATTCTTCCAACACGGTAAAGTTTGATCATTTGACCTTATGGCTGCATTGGAAATTCTACCAGATGGCATTATCATCGACTTGTTAACATGTGGTGTATTAAGCCATACCGATGTGATAAATTTTGGTTTTACCTGCAAGAGATTTCTTGGATTAGCGAATAGTAACAGCGCTTGGAAGGGTTTATTCTTGTTGAAATGGCCGAGTTTTTTGTTCGAAACTTCATCAGTTAGGAAGAAATTTGTTAAAAAGTTAAAGGATGGAATTCTGCATTGGAGAAGTTTGTATAACCAAGTCAATAAGATTTTTGAACAATTGGATACGATTCATCATTCCTATTTTCATGAAGAGCAAATTGATGATAAAGTTTTTGATGTTTTCCTCGATTATTGCAACCAGTTTTCATTCGAATTTGTTCATGCAGTTTTACATGACATTATTACTGACACAACTTCAATTAGTTTAACAGACAAATACTACGCTAAAAAGGTGTTTCATTATATTTTACGCCATTCCTTAGTGCCCCAATTCAAAAATTTGACAATGGTTGATCATCAAAATGATGAAAATGAGCTTTCGAAATTAATTCGAGGAGCAGCTTTGATTGAGCAATGGTTTAACGTCCTTGACTACTATGCGGAAGGCAGCATTAAGAACTTTGTCAGAGAAGCAAGTGAAAAAACAGCCCAATACTTTGACCATTTGCGAACTATTGAGCCTACTGATGACTCAGCAAAAATTGAACATCTGAAGTACGTTGCATTAAACCACGTGTTTTTTGAGGAGCTTAAGTTTGACGGAAACCAGGATTATTTTAACGTTGACAATTCATTTATTCACAAAGTAATTGAAAGTCGTCGTGGCATTCCAATTCTGCTTTCTATCATATATTTGGAAATAGCAAGAAAACTTGATTTTAATCTGGAATGTGTAAATAATCCTGGACATTTCATTTTGAGATGGAAAGTTGAAGAATTAGATTCAGAGCATCCAACAGTTTCAGAAATCGCTAGGTTAGTAATGAATTCTAGTATTTGTTTATGACAAAAATATGCTGACTCTGCTTTGATTAATTTTGGTTGCTTTTTTGTATTGGGTTGACTGTTCGTCCTATCACGAGCAAACGATCAAAGTGCTGAAACGAGCTCGCTTAGGGAGTTACTCGCTTAGGATGGGATCCTGGGCAATGCCTCCAAGTGCCTTTTCCGGCGTCACTAATAAGCTTGTCAGCTTGTTCTTCACACTATTCCTTTAATGCAGAGCGTCAAGCAAGGAAGCTGTGAATAATAATGTTATTGTCATTAGTTTGACCCGACTCGAGTCGAACCGGAGTATAGCTCTAGAGGCAGTGGCTCTTACCACTCTGCCATCTGAGCTGTTCTTTACCACTCGGCCATTTGTAAAATTGATTATTCAATAGCCAGGTTAATTGACAAGTTATATTCTAGAACATTTCGTTATTTTGAGAATGTGATGGTTTGAAATAATTGCGAAGGTTAAGCGTGTGGCTAGGGGGAACACCGCGGCACTGTTCTCCTCTTGAAGTATGAAAACTTTGTTTCATAGATTGACTACTAAAGGCGAATGAAAGCGGAGACTTTAGTCTCAATCCGGCCTTGCCCCTCCGTAAATTTTTCGCTGGCTCCACGCTGGTTTTGATCTATGTGTTATTTTCTACAATTTGCTGCTATAAGTTTGTTACAATTTGTTCCTGATAAAATTGTAGTTGTGTTTATAATGAGACCCACCAAAACACGTTGCTTGGGAGAGGTTGGTATTATCCACAGTTTCGCCACTTTTGACCTTTGTTAGTTGATTCAGGTTTGACTGATAAATCTTTGTTTTAGAGCCTATCGCTTTATCGATGTTTTTAATGGAGGTAGAATTTTGCAACACAGTAATTTGCCAAGTGCAGCTATGCGAGCAAATCCTGCATCTATCACAGAGGTAAATAACAGTTTATTTGCAGTTTGTATTTGTAATATCTGTTGTGTTTTCTTTTACTGAAAGTTCATTACTGCTTGCACTTCTGGTAACAGGGGAGGTGTCCGGTACCCACTCATCTGTAAGTGTTTTCGGTCGCTTGAGACAAGCGGTAACGCAACGGGAAATGCGATCATCATTAAAATAACCATAGCCAGGTTAGGTATGATTTGAAAAAAAAATAAAATAAAACGTGCAGGTGCCAAAAAATTGCAGCAAACCGGCAAAGCAGTTTACACTGTTTAGCGTAGTTATGTTGTCTGTGTGGTTGTTGCGGGGTGCTCGTTGGACGGTTTGCGAGCTCGCAAACGGCTCGCTGACAAATTTTTTTCTTGTCACTGCGCTTGTCGGTATTACAGGATTTTACAAGCAGATAAATTGGCTGATCATGTAGCGAGAAAAAAAATTAGCGCGCTAAATTACCGAGCAACAATTTCAAACAGAGATAGTCTAATTAGAATGCAGCTCAATACGTCATAGTCTGTGCACGATAGCAACCTAAGACCAGAAGTTTATACAGCTCTAGCCTAATAATGTTTGAATTTTGGAACTGTGCGTAGCCTGTTAACGGTTCCAAGAAACTAGGCTACCACGAACATTGCAACAATGTTCTGGTTTCTGGTTCAAGTGTAAGCTTTGAATTAAGTAGCTAGGATTAAAATTTTCGCAATCGTTTCAGGCAACTGCCCGATGTTTATAGGATTGTTGTGAGGTGGTGGACCAGCGGCTGTTATTCATTCACTGGTGTGTAGTCTCTGGCTGTTTGCTGACTGGTGCCTAGTCTAGAACTAAAACTGGGACGAGTAAAAGCTGAAGCTATTTCTAAACGCTTTTTTAAGTTTTAAATACTAGATGACATTGAAACAGCTGAATTTTTTTGAACCCTAGTACCGGTGCCACACACATACACAGTTGCTAGTAGATACTATTGCCGGTAACTGCTTACACTCTTTGGTCTGCAACCAACTAATTTTTACAATAGTAGCACAGTTTTAGTTCTACATTAAGCACTAGAGAGCAAATAGCAGCTGCTGGTCTGGCACCTCACAAGAAGCCTATACCTTCTGAGCAGTTGGTGAAATACTCGATTGTACCGAGTAGCTGCTCTTTCCGCGACCACAACTTGTAATCTCAACTTTGCAAGCTCAACTCGGGAAATTTCTCCACCGAAGAGAATTAGCGAGAGAAATCGCTCGCAAACACATAAAATCCTGTAATAACCCCCTGCCGTGAAAGGCGCTGCCACTAATTGCTTACTGTTTAGGTTTTACATCGAGTCTCTCTAAATGTTGATGCTCATTCTAGAATTTCTCTTGCTTCTACCTACGACGTACAATTATCTCTGAATGCGCTGAATCTCTGTCTTTTGCTTGAGCCTAAAAATTACAGGGTAAGTCGTATGGGGCGCCGTTTTGTAAAGACTTGCGATATAGGATTTTACATTAACTTCGAAGCAAATTTAATTGAAGTGCGTGCAATATAATATATTGTTAGCAATTGTGAGCAATTTGTTTATATTGTTAGCCATATATGTAAATTACTAACAGTTTATTATATTGTTAACAATTTAATTCAACTTAGGCCTATTGCAGGAAAATATGAAATCGTTCCGTAATTAGCATAGTGATAGTACTAACTATAACGGTTAGGGTTTCCCTTTCGTTTTGTCGCAAATACCATACTGGCTGTTTGGCTACAATCTTTTTATTCTATTCGTAATTTTTGGAATAAAATAGTGTTGATATATGAAATCCTGATTAGAGATTACAGTTGATTTGGGTAGTTGTTGAGTTTGCTGTGGACAAAAGTAAAAGTACAGTATATAACTTGGTGGCAATAGTTGAACGAAAGTTACTGGATTAGACTATACCCCTTTGGTTAGCCTTGTGCTTTATAGTCGGTGGCATCAAGTTAATTTAGAAAAAAAAAATTGTGCATTTTAAGGGGTTAATAACCAGCAATTGTATCTGTGGTAGAATAGCAGGAAAACTGTAAAATAAAGTGCATCGGTGGTTTGCTTGTAACCTAATGCCTAAAATAACTAGGATCGGTGTACCATCATGCGAACAGTTACTTGAAAAATTGTTCTAGGCCTAGCTTTGCTCGAAATGTTCCCACTCAAAAGCCGATTTTTTTACTGAAATTAAAATTTAAGTTCCTTGCTATTGATGTATATTTTTTCCAGAAAAAACAAACGTAAAGTTGTCAACCGGTAATCGCCCAAATATAATGCGCCTATTTGTTTTGCTGCGACGACCACGGGGCGCCCTTCTGCGTCAGCGCTTTCCCTCGACAGGCCATCGCATATTGACAGCTCAGATGGCCGAGTGGTGAGAACGTCCGCCTCGGGAGCTGTAGACTTGGGTTTAATTCCGGGTCGGGTCAAACCAATAACTATAAAATTGGTATTCACCGCTTTCCTGCTTGACGCTCAGCATTAAAGGGTCAGTGTGAAGAACAAGCCGGCAAGTTTACTTGATGTGCCGTTGGGAAAGGCACGTAGCGGTATTCCACCATGTTGGTGTGGTGGACAGAAGTTTGGCAACTCTTAAGCGAGCCCGTATGGCGCATTGATCGCTTTAAGGAGGATAAATATGCAACAACCAAAAGAAAAACAAAAGATTTTGGTATTTTGAAGTGTTTGAGCGTGATATGGTTATGAATTAAACTTGAAACCATACTGTTGCAAAAATAATAAATATTCTAGCACCAATAAGCTCAGATGGCCAAGTGGTAAGAATATCCGCCTTGGAAGCTACAGACTTGGGTTTGATTCCGAGTCCGGTCAAACCAATCACTTTAAAATTGGTATTTGTAGCTTCCCTGCTTGACGCTCAGCATTAAAGGGACAGTGTGGAGAACAAGCCGGCAAGTTTACTTGTTGTGTCGTTGGGAAAAGCACTCAACGGAATTCCTCCATCTTGGTGTGGTAGACAGATGGCTGGCAACTCCTAAGGGAGCTCGTATAGTGCATTGATCGCTTTCTCGTGATATGCAACAAAATTCCTCAACAAAAAATAAGCGTGCAATCAACTACCCACAAGCCGGCATGATAGTTGCAACAAAACCAAAGGGCAAGCCTGACCATTTTAATTAGCATTATCACCAGAGGCGGCTCGTCTAGAGGAGCTGCGGAGCTGCAGCACCCCCAAGAAAATCTCAACAAAAATTTATGAATTTTAGTTATTTTTTTCAACATTAGCATTCAATGTTTATGTGCTATTGAAGTTTTCTTGAAAAAAAAAAAAAAGGATGAGGGTGGACCCCCTACCTCTTTTTTGAAAAACAAATATTATTTTTAATTTTTGTAATTTTTGATGAAATTGCTTAAAATGGCAACACTTCTGCGAAATCTGCGGCTGCAATGGAAACATTAATTTATTTAGCCCCAACTCCCGCGGTTTCATGTTGCCATTTCAAAGCAAGTTAATACTTGCTTGTTAGTTTTCTATTCTATTAAAATTTTTTTGTCACTTTAGTGCAATAACAAGATCAATATTAAACCAAATTATTTTTTAAAAGTATTGAATGTTATGCTTAGAGGCTTTCTCAGTAATGCCATGAATTTTCAAAGCGTAGAAAGAAGCTTTGGTCAGAATGTACTTCTTTCTGCTGAATTGCAATGCTGGATCCGCACAAGCATTTTCCGACTTTGCAGCGACCATGCAGTTACATTGGTACAAGTTACGTAATAATGGGTAATTGGGTACTATACGTTTGTTAGCTGAATGACAGGTGCCGCTATTAGACAGCATGAGATTGTGTGTGTGAAAACGTTGAACAAATGAAAGGTTGGGTTTTTGTGAGCGGAGCTGGTTTAGCTATTAAGCTGAAGAAGTTAGGTACGGAGGTAGTTGGAGCAGGTGTATTTTCAGTGTCGTCAGGCTGTAAGATTATCCGTCTGCTTGAGGCCAAGTAAAATATTACCGTATAGGCTAGTCAGCTAGTTTCTCAGGTACCAGCACCAATAGCTCTGAAAAAATGAAAAATTTGAAAAATAATTTAGGTGTTATATAACCTGTTAACTGCTAGTAGTTCAAATAGCTAAATTTACAGATTTAGGCCCAGTTGAAATAGTAAAAGCTGTAATTTAGACTAAACTTAAAAATCGCTTGGCTGCTTAGTTCCTACAGATGTACCGGTACTTGTACCACATGGTCCAGTGGTTTTACGAAAAAGTTCAACTGCGAACTTGTGTTTGTGGGCTTACCGGTACTGAATAGGGTATGGTATTCACGTGTAGCTACCGTAACTAAAATCAAACCTTCATTATACTCACGGTCTTACGCCAAAGCGTGTAACGAGTGGCGGGAACCATCTCCGCGGCTTAGCGCCTGGGCTACACAGCTCCGAAGGAACGTCGCAGCGGTGGCGAGCCGTTGGCGACACTGTGCCGATTTGACCGACCCGGGTTTTGAACCCCAGACCTCCCGCACCGATAGCGTGTGCGCTAAGCAACTGATCTAACCGCCGGTCTTTAACTAATTTAGGATAATACTAAGCATACACCTCTGACCAGTAGACCTGTTGGTATAATTGAAGCTGAGGCTTATTCGATATCTACCGGTACTGTACACATAGGCTTATGTGGGGATTTTATTCAAAAGGAATACCACAGGTCCCCATTTGTGCTTGGTGTGATTATTGCAATAATTTTTTATTCGTCATTGTTAATGGCCTGGTGTAAAAACGTTGATTTCACATCAGCCAGGTTTATTGTTTTTACCTACTTCGTTGTTTGTCATTTTGTGAAACGTTTCATAATTACTTTTACTCGGTCGAGTTTGTTAAACAGCTAATTAAAGACGTAAAATTCAAATAGAATTTTAACATAAGTTCGAGCTGTGCGCGTGACTTCTGAAAATCCGGTTAACTTTAGCAGATTCATAAACATGTTTTTAGACGGCTTTATCGCTTTCGTTAATATTTTTATGATGTGCTGTTATTTATGAATGAAATTATTTAAGCATTCTTGTCGAGTATCCTTTAGTTGCTAATTGTTGTTATTATCTAAAAAGTGATCAAAACATACAACTTACAGCTCGTGAAGACGGTTGCTATACGTGTATAAAATGTTGCTGTTTTATGTTGAATATAATTCGTGCAGCACCCCGAAGTTTTTACTTCTCGAACCGCCACTGATTATCACTCTGGTGGTACATAGAGAATGATTCAATTTTGTTTTGAAATTTATTATATTGTAGTAAATTGTTTACAATATAATAAATTGTTATTAATGTAGAAAAATTATATTGCTTACAATGTATGAATTAATATTTCGACTGCAACAGCAGTCTCGTCAGCTTTGCTACGCACAGTCAATCCTGGCTGCACTCATTCCAGACTGCAATTTATTGCATTGGATAAATTGCTAAAATAATAAATTGTTATTGATTTAAATAAATTATTTTGCTTACATTGTATGAATTAATGTTTCGATTATAGAAGTCTCGTCAGCCTTGCTATGCACAGCCAATCCAGGCTAGACTCATTCCAGACTGTAAAGACTCTTTTTTTTTCGCATTGGTCATCCTTAAATATATGAATTGCTTACAGTTGCTGACAGTATTTTTGCTTACGAAAAGTTATCAAGTAATTTATGAACGAAAAGTTATCAAGCAATTTTTGCTTACAACAGTGGCTCCCAACCTTTTTTATCCATCTAGATTTCAACCTCACTCGTTATCAGATTTTTCTGATTACGTTTAATTTTGCCTAAGATCTTGGTGGGTTAGATTCAAAGTCAGTTTATTAACTGAAATCCTTTATAATATTGACTTGTAGCTTGAAACACTGTCTTGGCCTAATAGCTCGACTGGATTAACTTCGGTATAAAAGCCTCCATTGATTTGGATTGAGTCATTGTTTGTTTTTTTGGTCATCAAGGATCTAGCTAAGCGAATGAAATTGAGTCTGAATCACAACATCAACTTCGAAGTAGCTTTGGCTGATAATTTGATCATCCCTGAAGATATTCGCCCTTATTTGTCATTACGTTCTGCTGAGGTAGGGCTGGTGATTATAAATGTTTTATACTTTTGTGACGTAATGATTAGAGATATCACTATCGGCGCACGAGATCTGGGTTCTATACTCGGGCCGGTCATATCGTGCATTGTCAACGGCTTAGAACCGCTGCGACGTTTCCTCAGAGCTGTGTTGCCCAGGCGCTAAGCCGCGGAAATGAGCCCCGCCACTCGTTACACGCTTCGGCGTAATACCGCGAGTATAATGAAGATTTAATTTTTTGTTTTTGTGGTGTAAATTTTGTGATTTCTGATGCTGCGATTGCAAAAATGACATTCCAAGTTTGGGTATCGAACCGGTAAAGAGCAAACGTTTAATTTTCCATTGCAAACGCTTTGAATGACTAAACGATTTTATTATTACGTCATAATCGTGACAATTTTGTCCATAATAAGACAGGTTGTGCAATTTGTATGACAGTATTGACTCTTAATTTCAAAAGTTACTGTAGGCTATGTTAGAGTTGTTAGTTCTGATCAAAGTTCGATCTACAACCACCAAAGTACTTCGCAGTATACTCCGTTTTTAAGTTTGTAAATAACGACCGGTTCGCTCAGTTGTTAAACTCGTCGCTATCGGTGCGGGAGGTGTGGGATTCGATTCCCGGGCCAGTCGAATCGGACGCTGTGCCGCTGGCGGCTCACCACCCCTTCAACGTTTTGATTTGCCCAGGCGCTAAACCGCAGGGATGGGTCGCGCCACTCGTTACATGCTTTGGCGTGATACCACGAGTATAATGAATTTTTTTTTTGTTTTTTTTTAAGTAACGATTTTTTCAGGATACCGAGAAAATTATTCGTGATCGTATGAAGAAACGAGAGAGACAGCGGCAGAATTACAAACCTACGATTTACCTGAGGTGATTTCCATATGTAATTTTTCACAATGCTTAAAAACTGAAGAAGTTAGCAGGGTTTGCAATACTTTGTAAAAACGATGTTATTTAGTGCAGAGTTTATTTTGTGTAAAATGATAAATACAATGCTATCAGTGCAGGAGGTCTGGGGTTCGGTTCCCGGGCCCGTGGAACCGGACACTGTCACCAAACGGCTCGCCACCGTTTTGGTTTTATAGTGATTTCCTTCAAATAAATACAGTTCATCCTCGAACCATAGTGATAGTTATTGAGCACTCTGTCAGAAGCGATTTTGACTTTATCTTGTAAAATTTATTTTAATTAAAATGCAGGCAAACATCGTCAGAATATTACTTTCTGTATACATGGAATATGAATAGTTAACTGTAAAAAGTGAACACTGATTAGATGTAGTTTCTGCAGTTATTCTCTATGATCAAAAAATGAGCAAGAACACGGTCGAAGTGCGTGACTGCAGCCAGTGAACAACGCTTCGATCTTTCAGGTCTCATCAGTATAGGAGGTAACCTAAGCTCAGTACTTGGAGTTAGTCAAGCTAGGGAAATGCTTGTAGTAATATGAAAACGCTGAGCAAAAGCTTCTCCTGAGCTGCAAATTCAAAGCAGATTTCATCGAGTTCAAGTTACTAAAGTCTGAGTTCGAGTTCTTCATTTGCGTTTCTTCAACCGAGTTCTTCAGTTTTTATCGAGCTTTGGCCAAGTACAATACTCAGTCATCTTTTCAAGATCGAGGTTAGATATTTTAAATTTTCGAGTTCTAGTTCTGCTAGTTCTAGTTTGAATTAGCAGTCCCTGTTTTGTATTTTTTTTTTCGAGCTATTCACGCGGGCAGTGCAGCTACGAGAAACTCAACTGAAATGGCGCTTAAGGTCGAGAAAAGAAAGGGAAGAACGAAAAGTTAGAGCAATATCAATTGGTAGAGATTGCGCGAGACGGTCTCAGATTTCCTGCCTCTTGTTAAAGTTAAAATATTTTTCACAGATCTGATGAGGAGAATCATGACGTAAACTACTCGGTTGGCATGGTGATGAAACATCGTCGCTATGATTACGTTTGCGTCATACGGGGTTGGGATCCCCAATGTCAAATGCCCCAAATATGGGTTGAACAAATGGGGGTAAACATGCTGGAAAGAGGAACGGAGCAGCCATTTTATCATGTCTTGGTCGACAAAGACGGTTCAGAAAGGTATTAATTACCCGGTTCACATGTCCTATTTTTGTGGGCTTGAGGCCCACGGTTCTTGGTTTTAGTTTCCGCGTTTTAAGCAAATTTTTGATGTTAAGTTAGAAAAAGTAAATATGACACATCAAAAATTGATTGTGATGCAAAACCTAGCACCAAGAACCGCGGGCCTGAAGTCCACGCAAATTGAAAATGTAGAAAGGGTAAAAATAAATTACAAAAATTTATGGGGTTCTTACGCCTCCAATACCCCCAGATACATCATTAATACCAGTTTCGTATAATGTAGGTGCGATGTTTATTGCCGTGACTTTGCGAATAACACAACTGCTGCTGATGATGGTTTCATTATTTTTAGTTGCAATAGCAATTTATTTCGTGATTAGAGCATAAAAATTTTCAAACAACAGAAGACTGCGAAGGGACCAGGAAAGGTGGAGTCAAGCAGCCACCTAGGATGAGATCATAAGGGCCTTTAAGAAAAGTTCATGATCTTTCTGACACGAAAAAGCGACGGAGGCGATATACACAGGACGAATCCTGACTTGCTTGGGAGTGACCGTTGTTTCCGGGTTTTCTGGTTGCGTTTTGCTTACAAGTAGATGTATTATTTGTTTATGATGCAACAATAGACAGTTTGTCATTTTCAGATATGCCGCCGAGGATAATCTTGAAATGATCGAACATAAGGAAGAGCTTGATCATCGAGAAATTGGCCGCTATTTCTCGGCCACCAGGGCGCTGCCTGTCCGCCACTATGTCCCCAACTCTGAGGTCGAACTCCGTTATCCTGATGACGAATCTTTCACGCAAATGAATATAGATGAAACGTTCGTTGATTGTAATGAGTAGGGCATGGAGTAAATGTGCATTCTGCGTATGTAATGCTATTTAAATACGTAAGGTGAATTATAAAAAATGTCTCGCGGGAAAACGAACTGTGGGTGTGCATGAATACTTATTGTGTTACATCATAATCGCCTGATACACCATATGACATATTTTAAATTCTCAACAAAATGTTGTGTAAAAGTTTTCGATATATTTTATGTTTAAACGAGATTCACTGCGAGGGTTTGGGCCGACGAACAACCCTAGCAGAATGCAAACGAAAAATTACCCTAGGAAATGTAAAAAAAGAAGTTCCACATCCACAAATGACTTGCACCCTTTTTTAGATCCAGAAAAAAGCGTTCACTTTCTGTGAAATTCCTGATTTGTATTCTGTGTTTAATTGCGTATTTATCCTTTTATCACGAGAAAGCGGTCAATGCTCTATAATAGGAATGGCAAACCTTTTTTAGTGGTGGGTCAAATTTAAGGTCGTAGACCAAAAAAATAAGGTCATCACGTCCGCGAGTAAAGTTTTCCAAACTAGTAGTGGGTCACTTAGTGATCTGCAGGTCAGTGGTTCGCTATACCTGCGCTATAACGAGCTCGTTTAGGAGTTGCCGGCCATCTGTTTACCACACCAAGATGGGGGAATCCCGCTAAGTGCCTTTCACAACGGCACAACAAGTGAACTTGCCGGCTTGTTCTTCACACTATCCCTTAATAATGCTGAGCGTCAAACAGGAAAGCTGTGAATACTGATTTAAAGTCAGTGGTTTGGCCCGACTTGAAATCAAACCCAAGTCTACAGCTCCCAACTCCCGAGGCGGACGCTCTCACCACTCGGCCATCTGAGCTGGTAAATTCTGCCTATTATTCTGCGTAATTGCTTCCAATCATGGTGTTTTCTGAATAGTTCTATAAACATTGCGATTATCGAATGAGTAAACGGCCTGGTTACAGTCACGACACTGATTATCCATTTTTGAGAGTTGAAAGCAGTAGTGTTCGCCCAGTTCACTCCCTCTAGCAAATCGGTTATCGTATGGTTGGGTCTAAGGGAGCTGCTTGTCCCAGTGATCTTGCTTATATCTTGCAATTGTTTTAGACTATTCTGGTCTGTTTTTGCTTTCGCCTTTTCCTTCGAAACAGCAGCGCACAGATAATAGGCAAATCTCTCATTGCCTGGCTCCAGAGTAACTGGCTTATATATAACTATGGCTGAGAGATAACTAGAAGCTGCGGGTTCGATTCCCAGACTGCTTATCACAGCTGGCCGATCTACCCTGCCTGGACGGACACGTGACCGTTAAGTAGCTATGCTCAAAAACAAACAAACCAGCAACCCAAAGCACTGGAATCATAAAATAAACAGTATATTGAGCACAACACAATTCAGTCGACAACTCTAAACAGCTTCAAACAATGCTCAACACTTCAACATAAGCCAATTACGATTCAATAAGTTAAGACCTGAAGGGCTTAACAGCCAAGCGATTTAAGAAGAAAATTACGCCCTCCTACCTGCGCTATTAACTGTTCGAAAAAGAATTAAAAATACCTCGCTAAACTAAAAGACACTATAACGCCACCTACCGGAAACAAATATTTCAACTAATATAATTGGAATTATTCAGCACAAAACTATTCTACCAGCCCTTCGAGCAGACACACCTTCCGAATGTCCCTAAGAAATATGGTTCCATCCGATGTTCTCAGACGCACTCTTCTCACGAGACCACCTTGGTCTGGTAACTTTTCCACGACGACTGCCTTCGGCCATTGGCCACGGGGTAATGACTCATCCATAAGCAAGACTAAATCTCCAGGTTTCAGATTTGGCGAAAATCCCAACCACTTTTGTCTAGGCTGGAGTAACGGAAGATACTGCTCCAGCCACTGCTTCCAAAATTGGTCCGCCAGGTATTCCGTCTTCTTCCAGGACTGACGAAAGGCATCGGCCTTGGACGAGCGTCCCAACAGGACGTCGTCAGCCAGCGAACCAGTCAAGATCGAATTG
The DNA here is from genome assembly GCA_964006365.1 of Trididemnum miniatum. Taxonomy (NCBI): domain Eukaryota; kingdom Metazoa; phylum Chordata; class Ascidiacea; order Aplousobranchia; family Didemnidae; genus Trididemnum; species Trididemnum miniatum. The sequence continues at coordinate 12,593,503 of OZ023251.1, read as the reverse complement.
GGCGCCAGAGCAGTCCAGTCATCTGATGAATCAGGTAACTTGGTGATCGTCCGATTGTTCAGAATCCTTTCAAGTTCGGCCACATAAGTCATGAGATCGAAGTCATATAACGTGCAGTTCGACACGATGGAACGGAAAATCTTGCGGACGAGCTTGAAAAATACTTCGTAAAACCCTCTTTGGTGGGACGCACGTGGTGGATTGAAGTTCCACGAAACCTTTCCTTTCAGCACCTTTTCCGCAGCGACAAAATTTTCACCGTTGTCGCTGTAGATTGACGAAGGGCTAACGTTGCGTCGACTGCAGAACCGGCGATATGCCTGAAGGAAGGCACTCACTTCTTGAGACGGCACCACCTCAAGGTGCACCGCCCTTGTTTCCAAACAGTTGAAGATGCAGATGTATCGCTTCACAAGACTTCTTCCCACTGTCACCATTATTGGGCCCATCAAATCAACACCGATTGACGTAAACGGCTTATTTTCCTGCACTCTAGCTGGGGGCAGGTCACCCATCTGCTGACTTCCCGAACGCGCCTTCCAAGTTCTACACGGCACACAATTTTTGATCACTTTCTTTACCGCAGATCGACCGTTTACGATCCAGAAGCGTCTATTTAAATCCGCCAGAACCTGGTTGGCTCCTAAATGACCTTCTTTCTCATGATGACATTTGATAAGCAGATCTGTAACTGGGTGCTGATGGGGCATCAACAACGGGTACTTGGCCTCATAGGAGAGGCAGGCATTTCGAATTCTTCCACCGACACGAAGGACTCCACGCACCACGAATGGGTTCAAAGGCTGCAACTGCCTCAAGCAAGATGACTTCTTTATCAGTTCTTCGGCCACCGGAGCAACGGGACCAGACAGTTTTAACTGATCAGGCAGGATACGGAGCACATCATTGAAGGAATGGTCTTGCACCAACTGTAAAGTCACGTCCAACGCCCTGTTACATTTTGCTGCCGTTAGGGGTCCCACAGGGAGATTTTTGCCACTACCAGAATTTTCCATCGCACATAGCTTTGAAAGCGTAGGATCCAAGCCGCAGACCGCTGTAGCCTCGTGAGGTTCGAACAGCGCGCAAACAAACGTTCGACCCAGTCTTCTTCTTTGATGTTCTGGGAGAAGCACTTCTTCGGTCTCTTCCTGACCTCGGGATCGTCTTCCGACAGCTCTACCAGGAAGTTGGGCTGCTCAGGCCATTCGACATTACTATCACTCATTAAAAACGACGGTCCGCGAAACCATATATCTGCACGAACACACAATTTTGGCGTCAGGGTATGCAAAAGCTCGATACGATTGCCAACAAATGCTTCAAAGCGAGAAGACAAGTTATTAAGATAGCGCAACGCAACTGTGGCATCGGTCCAAAAAAAAACTTCATCAATATTCACACTTAGCTTCTTTCGCACTAATTTACACGGTTTGGCAGCGAGTACTGCAGCGACCAATTCCAAACGTGGCACAGAAAATTTTTTAAGAGGAGCAACACGCGATTTTCCAAACACTAAACCACAATTCACTGTTCCATCATAATAAACGCTGCGCAAGTATGTGCAAGCTCCGTAACCGACGGTGCTTGCGTCCGCAAAGGTGTGAAGCTCGATTCTAGCTATTTGACCACGAGGCAGTGCGCATCGGGCCAGTTCAACCTGCTCGAGTTCGCGCAAAGACGTGAACCAGCAATTCCAATCTCGCTCCAGGCCTGACACACTATCAATTTGCTCATCCCACCCCAACTTCGAAACACAGGCCTGTTGGAGCAACTTTCTAGCCGGTAACAAAAAAGGTTGTAAAATCCCTAAGGGATCATACGTCTGTCCTATCATAGACAATAAACCTCGCCTGGTACAAGGCTTCTCTTTTACTTTAACTCTTACCTTAAGCTGATCAGTGGACGCATCCCAGAACGCTCCAAGGGTCTTGTGAACCGGCAGCTCATACGCGAGACTGACATCTCCGACTAGATCTTCCGGCGGTATTCGTGCCAGTACGGCCTTACTGTTGGACATAAATTTAGTTAAGTGGAACCCACCACTCGCCAGCAAGGGGCGAAGTTGAGTCACCAGATCGATAGCTTCCTGTTCTGAAACACAAGATAAACACACATCGTCCACATACACACTTTTCATCACTGCATTCACTGCACCTTCACAAGCACTGGTCGCATTTTCCACCCCAGTCATTCTCAGCGCAAAAGCAGCTTAACATGGTGAGGATTTGGCTACGAAAACATGTGTGCGCATCCGATAGGTTGCTGGTGGCTGATTGTAGTCATCGTCCGGGTACCACAGAAATCTTAGAGCCTCCCGATCGTTCTCTTCGACCAGCACTTGGGAGAACATTCCCTTGATGTCCGCCACGACAGCCACAGGATGTTGCCTAAATCGCATCAAGACCCCCACCACCGTGTTGGTGAGATCTGGCTCCCGCATCAACGTATCATTCAAAGACTTACCATCTTCGCTTCGGGCACTGCAATCAAAAACCACACGAAACTTACTCTCTGCAGCCGTGCAGTGATGCGGGATGTAGCGGCAGTGACCATCAGACTCTGAGGAAACCGGCTCGGCAAAATTCGTGATGTATTCCTTCATCTTATTACAGTATTTTTCACAGAGATCTGGTTTTTTCTTGAACCTTCGCTTAAGTCCTTCTAACCGCTTCTCTGCCAAGGCTCGACCATCAGACATTTCCCTGGAGTCCTCTTTCCATAAAAGGCCTGCAGAATAATGACCACTCTCTCTTTTGACCGTATTATTGAGAATATGTAAAGCCCGTTTGTCCTCTAGTGAGAGAGACGTATCATCCTCACCCTCACCTATATCCTCAAAGTCTTGAGCAAACATATTTAACAGTTGCTCACAAGAATGGTCAGTCTCCCTTTAGGTATTCATGAAATTAACCATCAGACTTGGAGAACTCCCTTCCTCCTGATTTCCGCAATCCGTGTCATAGATTGTCCAGCCGAGGGCTGTATGCAGCCCACACGGTAAACCTAAATCTCCAACCAGAACATCACTCACCCTAAAGGCACGATGAAGATCACACCCCAGGAGAAGATCAACCTTTCCCTCTTTCAAGGAAGGAAAACTTAGTTCAGAAAGATGGGGGTAGCGCTGGGCAAGTTCATTGGTAGGGATGCTGGAGCTCACATCCACTACCTCATTTGCCACAAACGCCTCCCTAATGTTGAAGGACTCAGCTTCATCTATTCCTTGAACCACCAAACGATTGACCTTGCTCTCCAACATTGACATTGCATTACTTGTGAGCAACTTGACATTAGCCGCCGACGTGGGCACTCCCAGGCGCTTAGCCAATCGACTGGAGCAAAGGTTCACATTAAATCCCTCATCAATGAAAGCATAGGTCTGAAGCTGTTCCGCGTTACCGCTAGCCCAAACCTGAATCGGCACCACCTTGAAGATAGGGGTAGGCTCTCTGCTGGCTGCAATGTTATGATCTTTACAAGTGGCAGCACACACCACTGAATCAGAATCCCGTTCCTCATGAGCATCATCAGGTAAATCTGCTGTAACAGGACGCTCGACCAGCTTCCTGTCCACGTGCAGCAAGGAATTGTGCTTACCACCACATTTCCTACAGACTAACTTGGCCCTACACTGAGCTGCTCGGTGTCCATAGAGCAAGTAAATAAAACACAGCCATTTCTCCTTTACAAATGCTCTCCTATCTTCCACCGACTTACCCTCGTAAGTGGAACACTTCCACAACCGATGTGGACCCTTACAGCACTCACAAGGCCTAGGCTGTGGCAAAGCACTGGCAACTGAATGCTGAGCCGCACACATGCGATGACCCTTACTTCCATTGTTCTGAGTCTTGGAATTCCCTTGACTCGATTTGGCTTTATAGAGCAGCCTGCCATACTCACTCTCTGCCTCTGAGGCTGCCTTTTCCACCAAAGTTCTCAGATCGCTGAATGAGCTAAGATCATCATCACCACTTAAAGCGACAAATTGGACTTTAATTTGATAGGGCAACTTCCCGAATAAGTCATGCATGTGATCCTGCGCATTCAGCATCCACATCTTATCAATGCCTTCGAATGTCACCTCGCACTGATTCATCTTATCTGCCAGCCTCAGCAATCCCTCTGCGTCCCCTTCCCTAATTGTTGGGCCAGAGAGTAGCTCCACACGAAGATGTTGCACAAGCTTTCTCACATCCCCAAATCTTTTATCTAACCGGTCCCAAGCCTTACCATATGCCGTGCGACGTCTAAAAGGCAACCAATACCAGCAATCACATCGCGAGCTTTACCCACACATAAGCTTTCCAAGAAAGCCATTCGATCTTCATAGCTTGGGTACACTGCCTCTACATGCCTCTTAAAACGCTTCTTGAAGTCCCAGTACTTAGGAGCAGCAGGCACAGACAATGGGGCATTACTCCCGAGCGTCAAGGGAAAACCCACATCAGTGTTTCGGGGAGAACAAAATGAAACAGCATGAGGATTCAAGTTGGGCATGTGTGTTCCTTCTCTTGCCCCCTTCGGTTCCCTTCTACCAAGCCCAAGTTCTGATCCAGGATAGCCCTCAAGTAATGGTGAAGGTTTCTCTTGCCTTACTCCAGATGCCTCAGGTACTACCGGAACCGGTCCTTGGGGTTCAACATCTACAGGTACCCGCATTGGCAACTCTTTACTAGCCCCCAACAAGCTAGCAGTGCTACCTGCAGAAGGACTTGACACCTCATCCTTTGCCTTTAAGTTGGACAAGTCTCCTTTTAGCTCGAATAACATATTCTCGACGCGGCATGCCAACTTGTCTAAGTCATCGAAGTCGCCAGGATTATCACCATCACAAGTTAAGATATCTGCATGAACCAGTGAAACCCATTCGAAGCAGTCCCTCCACTCCTCGTTAAAGCCCTTGGAGACATCACTTACCGGCTTATGGCCTGCAGCCACTGATTTGAGCTGCCTCCCTAAAGCCCATGCTCTAACCTGCAGGGAAACAAGCTTCCTTTTGAACTCAGACTTAGTGGCAACCTCTGGTGGTGAATCACCAACATTGAACTTACCACTTGCATCTTGCCCCACATTATTATCGCCAAGTTCCATGACTTCTTAGAGGACAAGTCCTGCTGTACCACTGTACCAGCAATCCAAAACCAAACCCAATGGGACAGCCTACTTACTGGTACACAAAGACTTAAAACACTGCAACTTCCAGTGCAGTCAAACAGCACCAAGCCTAGTCTAACTGTAAGATAGTCACTTACCTTAATTTTTTTCGTAAATAAATGTAGACTATTCTGGTCTGTTTTTGCTTTCACCTTTTCCTTCGAAACAGCAGCGCACAGATAATAGGCAAATCTCTCATTGCCTGGCTCCAGAGTAACTGGCTTATATATAACTATGGCTGAGAGATAACTAGAAGCTGCGGGTTCGATTCCCAGACTGCTTATCACAGCTGGCCGATCTACCCTGCCTGGACGGACACGTGACCGTTAAGTAGCTATGCTCAAAAACAAACAAACCAGCAACCCAAAGCACTGGAATCATAAAATAAACAGTATATTAAGCACAACACAATTCAGTCGACAACTCTAAACAGCTTCAAACAGTGCTCAACACTTCAACATAAGCCAATCACGATTCAATAAGTTAAGACCTGAAGGGCTTAACAGCCAAGCGATTTAAGAATTAAAAATACCTCGCTAAACTAAAAGACACTATAACGCCAGGGCTTAACAGCCAAGCGATTTAAGAATTAAAAATACCTCGCTAAACTAAAAGACACTATAACGCCACCTACCGGAAACAAATATTTCAACTAATATAATTAGAATTTAGAAAGGGACTTATCAGCGTTCCTGTTTCCTTCAGTTGTTAATATAAGTTTTTTAATTGTTTTTTTAATTTGCAGTTACACATTATTGCCAGTGGCGTAGCTACCCATTGGATCTTATGGATAAATCCAGGGGCGGCAAATTGTGATAACATTTTAAACGAACAAAGTCAGTCACATCAATTCATTCTCAGGCTTAAACGAACTAAGTCAAAACTGATCTAAGTGAAGCTACGCCTTTATCTAATTAGAGAGCAACTTTTTAGAATACGACTCGCTATGTGGTCTCTGTTACGACGTAATCGGCTAATGCAATTCAGTGGTCAAGCAAACATCGCTTATGTGAATCAACATCTTACTTATTTATGAGTCTTATATTTTACCTCACTGTTGCTGTTTCAATCGCAAGCTGCGAAATAAGTTTTTCAAAGATTAATTTAATCAAAGCTCGCTTGAGATTGACGATGGGAGAAAACAGGCTGTCTATGCTAGCAATACTGTCCATTGAAAGTGATTTAATCGAGTCATTATCTTTTGACGATATAATTTTTGAGTTGGCTTCAATGAAAGCTCGACGTTTATAATTTTGAACTTTCAATAAAAATTAAACAAGCACTACTTTAATTATTTTGTTGCGTGGAACTGTAATCAGCTCTATGATCAGGGCCGGATTTAGACAATAAGAGGTCCTAGGCCAGGTATGGGCGACCCCTGGCACGAGTGCCAAACTCGGCACGCGAGCCATATGGCCTTTTACTTTTGGGGGAGACGAAAGCTGGACATATTTTTTTTTGCTTTTCACCTGACATCAGCGGACGTAATGACCTTTTTTTTTGCTCTTCAGACGAAAATTAGACATCAGCGGACGTGATGACCTCTTTTTTTTTTTTTGCTCTTCACCGATATTTTCAAGGGAGAATGCCAACCTTCGGTTGGCACGCGGAAAAATTTGGCGAATGATTTTAGCCGATTTTGGCACGCAGATCGAAAAAGGTTGCCCATCCCTGCTCTAGGCCAGGGGTGGCGAACCTTTTTTTGCAAACGTGCCAAAATAGTAAAAATATTTTTCAGCAAGTTCACACCGTGCCAGTTACATTGAAAAAAGAATTAGAGAAAAGTACAATACACAAATTAGTGCCTACAATGCATTAATAATCATAAAATGCAATATTTCAATGAGATTTTTGATGCTGTACTTTGGGTGCAAGTTGTTTTATATCTGGTTCATACTCTGTCACTTTAAGCAATATGCATGCAGATGAAGAATCATCAACCATACGACTTCTCAAATCGTTTTTGATCAAGTTCATTTGCGAAAACAACGATTCACAACAATATGTTGATGAAAAAATTGATAAAATAGCAATTGCTAATCTTTTCAGACAAATGAAAGTATCAGGAATGGCATTCCATGTTTTCAGAACTTTTTCTTCTGCATTGTACGTGATGACACCGAGTGCTCGATCATTCTCTATTAATGCCAAGTCACTTCTCAAATCAATAAATTTTTGTTTCCATATAGAATTAGACTAAAAGTCAATTAACTGCATTTCCATATCTTCCAAATTTAGCCACTTCAAGCTTTCTAAATTAAGTGTTTCTAGTGATGTTGAGTCTGGACGCAAAATAAACTGTGTTGTTTCAGCGAATTCCCTGAATTGTGTAACTCTTGAATAACTGCACAAAACACTTTTATCAACTGATGCAGTTCGTGTTTAGGATGGTCATTAGATTCAAGCTGTGAAAAATATTCTTTTGTGTTTTTGAAATACTTGAAACTTTTCGAAGCAACATCTCGATAGAAAACTTGTAGTTTTGCTGCGAATGCTTTGATTAAATCAAACATAGTAATAAAGGTTTTGTTGCGGCCTTGCAAGCCAGAGTTCAATTCGTTTACATGCAAGCACAAATCGGTAAAAAACATTAATTATAAAATCCATTGGCCATCTGACAACTCTTTATATTTTTGAAGAAGCTTTTCGGTTGTTAAAAAAAGTATAACTTCATCCAAGCATTCAACAAATCGTTGCAGAACTTTTCCCCGACTTAGCCAGCGCACATTATTATACATTAACAAACCACCGTGAATTGAATCCACAGCGCTGAGCAGCTGTTGAAACTTTCGTTTATTTAATCCACAAGCAGAGATTAAGTTAATTAATTTTGTAACTACATTCATTACCTCCTACAGCGATTTAAAAGCAGTTTTTGCGCAAAGCGCTTGCTGGTGTATAATGCAGTGAAAGCTGAAAATTGAATGCCCAACATGCCGGGTAAATAAATTGATAAAGCCATTCTCTTTTCCAGTCATACTGCAAGCTCCATCTGTGGATACTGATACAATTTTAGAAAGATCAACCTTTTTTTCAGACAGGTCCTTCACAACGGCATCGCATATGTCTATTCCTCTTGTTGTTTTTAATGACGCTAAGCTGATCAACTCTTCCTTTATGGTATCACCAACCAAATAACGACAAAAAATCGCTAAACGAGCCGAACCAGTTACGTCAGTACTTTCATCAAGACAGATAGACAATAAATCACAAGAAGTTATATCGGTACTTTGCTGGTGAGAAACATTGTCAGCCATATCCAAAATTCTAACTTTTACTGTATTTCTAGACAACGGAATTTCTTTTATTCTTTGAATAATTTTTTCTTTTTCTTTAAAGCAGAGGTTCTTAACCTTTTTATAGTCGTGGCCCACTTTTGTTTTGAAAAAATTTCGTGGCTCACTTCTTAAAGTTATACTTAAATTGGTTATAATGCACTGTCTTACAAAAACCATGAAATTTGTAAGAAATACGGAATAACTTCAGAACGTGAAATAAAAAGAATACCGGTAACATTTTAATAATAACCCACACATAACGAAACTGTTAATGCGAAGCTTGAGATTGTTTGTTCTTTGCAAGTAGAGATATTCGAGGTTCAATGCATGACAACGCACAAATCAAGTCGTTTTCCACATTCAATGTATTCCTACATTTTGTTTTCATTCCAACAAGAGCTGAAAAAGCGGCTTCGCATAAGTAAGTTGATCCAAATGGAAGCAGCTTGCTCATCATATACAGGGTGGCCCATAAGTCACTTTACATTTCAGAAATTAAATAATTTTTTCTTAAATGACTATATTTAATTAATTCTTTTTTATTACAAAGTTTAGAGTCTGTAAATTAGTTCTGACTTAGATACGAAAGATTATGTCTCTTAAATAGCCTCCATTCTCGGCTTCACAAACTTGAGCTCTTTTTAAGCTATTCTCCATGACACTTCTTAACATCTGAGGTGGTACTGAAAGAATTTCCTGTCGTATGTTTGACTTAAGTTCTTGAATAGTTCGGGGCTTATTGACATACACTTTGTCTTTAAGATATCCCCAAAGCCAAAAGTCTGATGCTGTCAAATCAGGAGAACGTGGAGGCCATTCAAAATCGGAATTACGAGAGATTATCCGATCCTGAAACATTGCAGTTAACAACTGCATTGTGGCTCTAGCGGTATGTGCAGTTGCTCCATCTTGTTGCCACCAATACCCTGCCATGTTTGCTAACTGAGGTTGAACAAAATTCACTAGCATGTCTCGATATCTTTCACCAGTTACAGTCACAGCATTTTCATTTGCATCTTCAAAGAAGAAGGGCCCTATAACTCTTTCTGATGTTACTCCACACCATGTTGTGACTTTAACCGGGTGCAATGGAATCGCATGAATTTGCCGTGAATTTTCGGTGCCCCAGAATCTGGTATTCTGCTTATTCACATGTCCATTCAAATGGAAATGAGCTTCATCTCCCATGATCAACTTGTGAATAAACTCATTGTCATTTCTTGCAGTTCTCTGAAACCTGACAGCATAATTTAGTCGTTTCTGAAAGTCTGGTGGTTGTAAAGATTGCACTAATTGAATTTTGTAAGGGTACATGTGCAAGTCTCTTTGAATACGCTGCAGAGAACTCCGTGAGATGCCAAGTTCTTGAGAACGCCTTCGAGTGGATGTGGTTGGATTCTCTTCAATGCTACGTTTCGCAGCTTCAGTATTTTCACGTGTACGTACTGAACGACCTCGTCCACTTCTAGGCTTATCACTTACAGAGCCATACTCTTGAAAACGCGCCACTAAGTTCATTATTGCAGGCCTACTAGGGGGATGTCGAACATTGAAATTGCGCATATACGATCTTTGCGTTGCAACAATTGACCGTCCATTTTCAAAGTAAAATTCAATTATCTTCACTCGTTGTTCTGTTGTAAACTTTTCCATACCAAAAATTTACAAGGATTATATTTTTAAATTCTGAAAAGAAAAATAGAAATATATTAATAGAAAAAAAATTATTTAATTTATAAAATGTAAAGTGACTTATGGGCCACCCATGTATTTGGCCACTCCAGGATATGAAGCACTAGCATTGCACCAAAATGTTGTTAACTCAGAATTCTCAAATGCAGTCTTCATGGTCGAGTCATTTTTTAAATCAATGAATTCTTCTTGGAGATGCACGGGCAGCGAAGAGAAGGTTGCATTGATCGGATTTCTTACTATCTTCAGATTTTCATTCATAACTTTACGCTCAGGAAAGTAGCGATTTAGTTCTTCTTCCAACTTGCACAAATGCTCTGCGACCTCTGCTGAAATATTTATCGATTCATTCGCTCTGGTTACGGATGAGAGCCTGTCGAACATGATAAAAACGTCTTTCATGACATTCCTTTTCCACAACTCTAATTTCTCCACAAAAGCATTAAGTGAGTCATTGAGATTTATGATAGTGGTTTTACTCCCTTGCATGGATAAATTCAGGGTATTTAATTTTTCGAAGATATCTGCTAAATAAGCCAAGCGTTCTACGAAAGAAGGATCATCAAAGTAAGTTGCAAATTCTTGTCTTTGTCTGCCAAAGAACTCTGCTAATTCTTCTCGCAGTTGAAACACTCTGGACAGCATGTTGCCTTTTGAAAGCCAGCGCACATCTGTATGGTATAAAAGTGTGATGTAGTCCGCTGACTTGTCCTTACAAAGCTTTGAAAACAGCCTTGTGTTTAACGCACTCTTTTTCACAAAGTTTACCATTTTGATTGCAATATTTAATGTTGATTGAAGATCTGAAGGGAGAGTTCGACTTGCCAGAGCTTGGCGGTGTATCATGCAGTGGACTGACGTTGCACCAGGAGCGCGTTCTTTCACCCTTTTCGCAAAACCTGATCGTGCACCAATCATAGCAGGAGCTCCGTCTGTACAAACAGAACATAGATTCTCCCACTTTAAGTCCCATTTTTTGAAATAATCGTCCACTTTTTGTAGTATATCAGCTGCTCGTGTTGTACTTTGTAGAGGAGAACAGAAGAGAATGGTTTCCTCTATGCTGGTAACGGAAGCCCATCGCACAAAAACCATTAAATGAGAAACATTTGAAATGTCGGTAGATTCGTCCAACTGAATAGAAAACATACCATGAAGGCTGGACTTCAACTTTGAAATCAACTGAGAAGTAATGTCATCCGCCATTTCGTTTATACGAAGCCGTATCGTATCATTTGAAAGAGATATTGCTTCTAACTTTTTGCTACTTTGTTTTCCCAACACTCGCTCTACCATTTTTATAGCACATGGCTTTACAAGAGTTTCAGCTATTGTGTGGGGCTTTTTTTGTTTTGCAATGGTAAGGGCAACTTCATAAGAAGCTTCAACAAGTGAAATATTTTCCTTGTAATACGTTCCACTAGAATCCAATTTAGTACGTTTCAATTCATCTCGTTTCCTTTCAAAAAAGGCAGTACCTTTATCCTTATAATCAGGATGGATTTTTAACAAATGATTCGACAATTTACTAGGTCGGAGTGAATCGTTTCCAAGGACTTTGTAGCAGATAACACACTGTCCTTTCTGAGCATCTTTGTCAGAAAACCGTGCAAAACCATACTCAATATAATCATCATTCCATTTTCTTTTACTTGCTTTTTTACTCATACTTCGACTAAAATTCACTGTGGAATATCTGATTCAAAACGGCAATATCTGCCCTGCAGCTCCAGCTATTTTCTTACAAAAAAAGGCAGTTAAATACAAAATTCGAAATGAAAGCAGAGCTTTTTATGACTTCACAGAAACTGGCCTTAACAATAATGTTGTATGATGGGATAGTTATGATTTATTTCCAAAGCCACTCAAGCAGAAATAACAGTTAATATTGTGGCCCGTGGGATATTTTTGTCTAAAGAAGATCAAAGTGATCGCAGCATGTTAGCCTTAGCCTGTGAGGTATTTTGTTTTTAAGTTTCAATTTTAAAAAGCGATAAAAATTTATTTACATTAAAATTTCTTCACCACTATTACTCTTGTCAAACAAATCACAGTACGAATTTCTTTCATAGTTTGATTTTATAAATACCGGTATTGAATAGTCCTGCTGAGATGCCCTCTAGGAGTGTGTCGTTTATGTTATTAAGCGGCAGAAACGCCATGCAAGCCTCTTCAATTCCAGCTTCAATCAACACAATAGAAGACACACAAGTGTACTACTGTAAAATTAACTAACGAATAAATTTTCACCAACTTTACAATTTTCCAAATGACTCTGTGGCCCACCTCAAAATGCTCCTGTGGCCCACCAGTGGGCCATGGCCCACCGGTTAAGAACCCACGCTTTAAAGTTTTCAAAAAGAACTGGTGCACATTCAAGCCATGCTTTTTTGATAAATTGTCCATCGCTGAACAGTTTTCCGTGTTTTGCGATTTCGTTTGACACAATATAGCTCGCTGCAGTAACATTTGAAGAGCCACTTATAAATTTCATTAGATTTGATGATTGTATTTTTTTTTCCTTGATAGCTTTAGAAATGACTTGTTTTTGTTCTTCCTTCGTTTTTAAATTAAGATCTTTATGGTTCGTTTCGAAATGTCGTTTAACCGATGATGTTCTACAGACAACTGTATTTGAACACAACACACATACTGCTTTATCGTTACTGCATATCATGCCATAGTCTTCGGTCCACCAGCTTTGGAATCCTCGATTGCTGGATGATGACAATTTTTGCTTTTTATTTTCACTCGACATATCTCGGCTAATCTAAAGTTGATTAATCTAAAATAAATAAAAACCAAAATTAATGCTTTAGTAAAGTTAAACATTTATGAAAAGCATCTAATGTTATCTGCAGAAAAGTGAACTGCTGTGATTGGTTTCTTCAAACTTTCTGCTGACAAAATCTAGTAACCGTTGCAAGTTTCTTTTCGGAAAGCCAATATCTGCTAGGCCAGGGAAAAAAGAAAACAATCGCAGCAAATTTTACACTTGGGTGCCGTGACGTCACAAAGCGATAAAAAACAGGCGAAAGAGCTTTGTAGTTCTCCGTGGTTGTATTTTCGTCTGACTTGAGTTTTAACTCTGCTACAGAGTGATTGATTGCATGTACGCGAAACAATTTTGGGTGGAATTATCAGAAACGCTCCGTGCCAGTGAAAATCACCCCGCGTGCCAGATGTGGCACGCGTGCCATAGGTTCGCCACCCCTGCTCTGGGCCATTTCTATTTTTTTCACTAAAAATCGATGAAGACCCAAAAAAAGATCTTCATGTCCGCAGATGTCGTGTTTTTACTGAAAATAGACCTATCGGTGAAGACCAAAAAAAAAATGTCTTCGTTGTTCGTGATGAGGCCCCTCATTTTCTCCGAGGTCCTAGGCTTCAGCCTGGCCTGCCTATCGATAAATCCAGCCTTGGCTATGATGGTGTTAAGGGCGGTATTTCGTGCAAAAATCCAAGAACGGCATATTGCGTTCCTACGCCACTGATTATCGCCCGTAGGCTACGAGTTGTACTGCATGTTGTTGAAATCGTTTTTTTTTTAACTGCATTTGTAAATATGTGCATTGTAAAGCTGTTGTTTACCGCTTCAGCGTGAATAAACCATGTTTGTTGATTAAAAGATGTGATGTTTTATAACAAACTGCTGCGATAGTTTTTTTTTTGTGCAAGTTGTTGCTGTTGGTTATGATGCAATAAAGTATTACTATTACTTCATTGTAAATGGTTTGTGATCAACAGCTCTAAATTACTGTGTTCGAAGCAGAAAAGACGAGTTTGTATCCGTCAGCGGTCAAACATTACTGCTAGCGCAGAAGGTTCGAAAAAAAATTGATCAAGATATTCCAGGTGATGATAAGCGATGTTCTATGTCATAAGATTTGTGCTCCTCCGCTATCTGTCAATAAAAATCTCTAAAATTAGGGGAAATTAATAGTCTAGATTTTTTGGGAATCCCCTGATAACAAGCTTATTTTAGCTCCCCATAATTCACTTAAAAAAACTGCTCAACAACCAACGCATGCGTGGTTGAGATGTTTCTGATTTTTTGCAAAAGTTATGGTGCTGCAAAATCGCGTGATCAAAAGTTGGCCACTGGTGTTAGTCATGCCTGAAGGTGTGTTTACACACAATACGATACGGATTTTCGTACGTGAAGTGACGTAGGCTGCAGATCATTGAGAGGTTGTGACGTAAAGCGTCGTCACTTTACGCAACATTTTAGAAAACAATTGTAGGGTGCTTCGGAAAGCAACCAATAGCAAGTAAAATTGCTTGGGTTCGAATTGTGTAAAACGTACTGTATTTCCGTTGAACTGCTTATGTCAAAAATTGGATGAAATTTCGTACGACACCTAATCTGATTAAAATCGCTTTTAGTGTAACCAGACGTAGGGGCCTAAATGCGGTTGGCAAATTGAGTTGGAATATATGTAAAAGTTTGAATTCTATCAAGAAATAAACACGGAAAACCAAAACGGAATAAAATAAACTCAATCGTGCTATTAACACATTCATGAATAACTTTTTGATGAGTAATAAAAAATTTTTGTTTCCCATGCAGCATTTTCTTCCGCAACTTGCATAACATATTGTCGCTAAACATCAAGAACTTTGAGTATGTTAGTTCAGTGTAGTCCAAACCCTGGCCCGCGGGCCGCATGCGGCCCTCGAACTCTTCAACCTTCGTTGCCTGTTTTGTATCTAACAAGGCTTAGAAATTTCCTCGTTCGCATTAAAACGAGATTTTTTTTAAGAGCAAGGCATTTGCAAGCTTAGAATACTGAGCAGTAAAAATTGCTCGGGTAGCCTTACTTTATGCTAATTATACTCGTTATCGAAAATGCTAGGCCTACTCGTGTTAAGCATTTTTTGCTAAATATGCTAAGAAAAGGAGAGGTTAAATATCAAAGCAGGCTACAAGTTACCTTTTCTTTAGCGTAAAGTGCGGCAGCCCAGGGCTCTGAGCCTAGCTGGAAGCTTACCAATTTTTATCCCCATTATCGTTTAAAGTACTTCAAACCATGCACGAAATCAGATTTCTGCCGGGTCAGGGGTGGTGGGTGTGGCCAGGGTGAGGGAGTAAAGAGGGTAAAATCGATGAGCTGGCACAACAAGTTACTTACCCTACACAAGTAGTTTTAGTCGTTTATAGTCGCAGTAGAACTCTCATTTTGGGCTTAAACGAAAGAAAAACTACAAAATATATTTAACAAAAAAATTTCAAGTTTATTTTGTTATGACGTCATGATATTTGAGCTTGAACTTGATTTTGCTCAATTTTTGCGTAATCGGGGTGCATAACTTTAACTATAGCGTCTAAGTTTATCGAAGAAAATTAATAAAACTTGTTCCAGCAGGAAAGTAGTTTCTTACCCACAAAATGAAACTATTTGGACGCTTTTATGATGAACACAGACTAAATAACGCGCAAATATACAAAAACGCATGGTTAATTTTAAACGCTTTTTCACACAACGCGGGTTCCGCATGACTGATTTCTCTATGATATTGCATGGCGTTTGGGCTATTTTATGTTGGAATGCATTTCTTTCGCAGTATTCTTCAAAAAGATTGCAAATCATTAATGCGAGGTATAAGGATAGAGGGTTTCAAATTTGGATATAGAGATATAAAAGGCTTCAGTTACAAGCACCCCAAAGTAAACGATTTTTTGTGAATTGAAACCCACGGGTAAGTTAAATATTGGTTTCATCAATCGCTTAGTTAATTCGTTTGCAATTTCGTATCTCGAAGTTGAGTTAATTCTGCTTTAATCAATGGAGGATCACCAGGTTTAATTGATAAGTTGGATTACCACGTTCGATTTTCCAGCATCGTGCAATTTTTTTGCACTGCTACATGAAAGATTTGAGCAACTCAATCTTTAACAATTCTTACCGAGATGAAGACGAGGAATGTTTGTGAAACATTGTAACTAGGTTGTTGAACAATTTCTAAGACAGAAATGAAAAGTTACCGAAATGAAATATTTAGCCATGTCGCTACTGACTGAAACAAAAGTAAATTTCGTATTTCCACCGGATACGTTTTTGACCACAGTTAAAAAGTAAAATTTATTAACCCAAAAGGGATAATCAAGGGTATCCAAAACCAAGTAGAGGTTTAATAAATGAAACTAAAATCGACTAGCTCACTACGATCTCACATATAAACTGTAACTAACACTGTGTGCTGGCTGAAATAGAATGTTGGGTTTAATGAATTTTTCTTTTTAACTGTGATGATATTGCATATTCGCTCAAACTAAATCTAGTTATCGAGCATTTTTTGAAATACTGATCTCCATGATTATGGACAAGTTTTTGATGTAGATGGACACAGCATCGCGATGAAACCTACGTTTTATTCAGTGCTAAAGTGAAAATAAGGTCAAAACTTTAGGTTTTAGAAATTAGCTTTCGTTG